>WBMV01006427.1:427433-739078 GCA_013396655.1 Campylorhamphus procurvoides | reverse complement strand
GTTCCTGCGGGGCGCTGGTGGGGGCTGAGGCTGCCCGGGCTCCGTCCCCTCTCGCTCCCGCTGCCAGCCGGTGTTCCCGGCCGGGGCGCTCCCTCGGCGTCGCGGCCTGGCGGTGGCGCCTCCTTCCCCGCGGTGCTCCCCGGCCGCCCGCGGCGGAGCTGGGGCGAGGGCCCGGGGCCTGAGCGCTGCCCGGGCTGAGCCCCTTGGCCGCGGCAATGCGGGATCCCCGGGCCGGGAGGGGCGGGAGCATGGCCCACGGCTGTGCGGGGCCGCCCGCTCAGGCACCGTGTGGCTTCCAGAGCCCCCATGCTGCTGCTGGACGTAGGGCTGGAAGCATTCTGCTGCCCCGTGGATAGAGTTCATCCCTGCTTCGATACGGAAAGCCCCGATTGAAAATTTCAAGCGAGAGTTGTTGTGGGTCGCTATTTAAATACTGTTCTTCTAGAGTGTGGGCTGCTTGAGCTGTGCCTTGAAGGCTTGCTGAATCTGGAAACTCTCTGGAGATGCTACCTGCCTACGGTGAACAAATAGTGCCATGTTAAGAAAATATATGGAGTACAGTAGAATGTACGCTCCTTCCAAGTCTGTGGTGTAGCCTCAACTTGTGTCAAAAGGAGTATGAAAATTGGTTCCATGGATTCTTGTTCAAATTAGAAGCTTTCATCAACAGTGAGTTGTATAGGAGAGAGCAGTACAGATAAGGAAGCCTAAAAATAGATGGGTTCCCTTCCATGCTAAAGGAGAAATGAAGTGTAGATTTCACATCAAGGATGGTGGCGTTTATCCACAGTGCTCTGTTTTAAGCCTTCAGAGGTGGCTGGTCATTGCTGATATTTCTAAAACAGTTTCATAACTGCAGTGGTTAATGAAAGTGAGAGTACCTTTGTCTGTGTACTTTGAAGTCTAGTGCATTTTTGGACTGTTCATACTTTTCAACAAAATAATATTAAAAATAATAATATTAAAAACAGTGTTGTTCTTCTCTTTCAAAAGGAGAATCCTTATTGGAACACCCTAAGTAGATAAAGAACTCATGCAACTGTAGGGAGACCTTTTTCTAACTAGGTATCAAATAGGTCTTTTGGGCCACCTGTTAAGCGCTCACATACTGTTAAACACTGAAAGTATGGTGATAGTAAAATAGTAATTTGGAAAAGAATCCCAAGGCATTAGAGTCACATTGAGCTTGTAAATTGTAGTTTCTTAATTCCTGCCTTTGTGCAGTATGTATTCTACTACAGTTGCCAGCTCACTGAGTTTTGTGTAAATATATTTATTGTAGTTCATTATTCTATGATGCTAAAAGTGTGATGCATTCAATATTGTGTAAGGTTTCCTTAGGGCAAACTAGCAAATTACTTAGAAAAGTACAACTTGCATCCTATTTGCTGGATTATGTTCCTTTTTTATACTAGGAGTTATTGTTTAATACCTGGCATACTTATGGCTAAGGCTGTGGTTTGGAGGAATTCATGGTGGGGTTTTTTCTTAGCTGTAAACCTTAATTGGCAAGCAAGTTTATGATTTTGTTGATTGATAGTGTTAATGACTTACAGAATTTGTTCTGTTAGCATCTGACAAAAAACCCATTGCTGAAAGAAGTAAGGTTGAACAAGTCTTCTTAAATTGTTGTATTTTAATTGAAAGTAGATTATACTATCCATTAAAAAATTGCAATCGTCCTTTCATTAAATCAAATGTAATTTTGATCAGTAGTGTTTGATCAGTAGAAAGCTATAATGTATTTGTGATTTATTGAAGTAGCTATATTAAAGAGAAAAGTATGTGGTCAATGTATAGCTGCATTCTTATGAAGCACTATAGGTAAAGACAGGCCTGTAAGTATTAGAATTCAAGGGGGATTATTTCAGTGGATGCAATGTATCAGTCTGTCAGCTAATACATGTTGTAGCATAATGACTGTGTAATTTTTTAGAAAGAAACTTATTGTGGTACCTTTGTTCTCTAATAAAATATGATTTTATAATGGGTTGCAGTTCATTAGTTTGTTCTTATTTTGAATTAATTACTTGGGTACATTGGTGTTGATGTAAATTATTTAGCTAAAAGTTACTTGTATGACATTTTAAAAATATGTTCATGATTTTTCTATTTATATAAGAGTTTGAGCACTGGAGTAGTTAGTGAAGTAATATTGTGAAAACTGGAAGATATGTAAATGTATTTGCCACTTGCATTTAAGAATTTATGTTCTCTAGGCTGAAATATATGTGTGTGTATCTCTCTCTCTCTATATATATATAGTTTGTTAATTGTTGGAATTAGTCTGACGGATAAGACAGCTTTCTAATTAGTTCTGTAAACATACAGAGTATAACCGTGGATATTTGGATATTTGTACTTCAGTGAACATTATAACTGCTTCTGTGTGATAGTGTACCAATAGGGATGTTGTGTCTGAGGAGAATGTGATCTTTCTCCTAGGGAGACTGTCATCACCACAGCAAGAGTAGCCATTCTGCTTCTTACTGTGCTTCTTTGTTACCTTATTTTGGTTTGGCTTGTATCTTTTAATCTCTTTTGCTGTGGAAAAATTAAGTTTGTTACCTGAATTTGCACCTTCTCTGTAACTTGCTGTTGCTACAGATATGAGGGAGGTTAGAGTCACTAATGTCATATGCCTAGTAAAGCCTTTGGCCAGCTGATTTTGCTAAGTTTATGCTAATTTGCTTCAAAACCTAGACAGCTGAGGTACTGGCAAATAATATGTTAGACAGGATATTTTTTTAAATGATCTGTTAACTGCATGCATACCTATAGGTCAGTTAAAATTCTCCTATTTGCTCTTGCATCTTCATTTCATGTGTCATAATGAACAATGCTTTTAAATGTCCTAGAATTAACTGTCGTGATGAGCATGCTCTACACTACAATGCCCTCTCCAGTTTTCTGCATGTTGTGATTGATTGCTTGTTTTAAAGCTGTTCATACCAGAAAGTCAATTAATTTCTTGGAATCACAGAGAATCAGGTTGTTTGGGTTCTTTTTATGTAGCATCTGTTTCTTTTTAGTTTTATAAGTTAAGTAAAATATAACCATCTATAATTATTTCAGATGAACTAACTGAAATTCAATGTCTAAATGTCAGTATGGTCCTCATAACATTGTGCATGTATCCTACTTTGGGAACATGAGAACGGGAACTTTTTGTGACATGCATATTATGAATGTGGCTGTGGATGTTCAGAGCTTATGACTTTAGATGTTACTACTTCCATTGTGTTATGAATTCTTCCTTTTTCCAGCATTTTTCATGTTTTCAATTACGTTGCCAGCAAGTTTAACTTTCTTAACCAATTAAGGCTGCTGACAAAAAATGGTCATGCAAACTACTTGACTGGTCTTGCTCTGTCGCGGAATTATGCACTTCACTCATAAGAGAGAAGTAGCACTATACTTTATTGATATAGGGCAAAAAATTAGCAAAGTTCAATGGTAAATTTAGCATGCAAGGGAGTGAGCACATCACCACATACTCAAGGATGAGGACCTCACAGATTTTGCAGATGGAGAGGGACAGGGTGAATCCTGAGTAATATGGGTGGCAAAGTTGCTGGTTATGGTTGGGTACCAGCTTTGAATTTGTGATATGTCTGGTATATAGCAAACTGGTACAAGCTTTTTAGCATGATGCACACAGGGTTTTAGCCCGGGGTGATCACCGGTGCTTAAACAGCTTCATGTTCTGCCATTGCCCTTTCCAGAGCAACGCGTGTGCTCTGCTTCTACGGAAGTATAGGACAGCCATTTTGGAGTTAGGAAGCAGAGATGCTGAAAGTTGTGCAGGAAAGTGCCTATGTGCCACTAAGTTTTATATGAGCAAGAGAGGATTTGTGCTTGTGCATGCATGGGGCTGTTCCATAGCACTGGAGCAGATGGCAGTTATGCATGCCTGTGATTTGCCTGGAAAATCTCTGAGCAGTTTATCTTAGCAGTAATGCATTCTTTTACCCTTCAAAATCCTGTGCATTGCTTTAATCATTTCAATGCCTGAAACATACATTTAACCACACCATCCACTGATGAGCATCTTGTATAGCAGTTTGTGAGTGCAAACTTGCAGGCAAGTTATGCACCTCCATCTGGCTCATTGCAGGTCTCTGAAGTGAGTGTCTACCTTATTGGCACTTGCTGTATTTGCCTACCCCTTGTTTCTTAGGGAATGCGCAAAGTTGCCTCTATGTGGCTTCAAAAACTGTTCAGATGCTGAAGTGGACTGTAAGGGTTTATAGAAATTATGATGAATGATGCATGAAACAGACCTCAAGGCTTTGTTAAGTAGCAGACAATGTCATTCTCAACTGTACTACATGTACAAAGCATTTTATGAAGTTAAAGTCACCACTTTTTTTTACCTAGTATTCCACAACAAATCAAGATCAGTGAAGCCATTGCTTGTTCCTGTAACATATTGCCTCAGGAGTAGAAAGTATGAATAAAGTTTGATAGGAAAAGATAATTTTGCAGAAATCTGTTTGGAAGAAGTTGGGATATTGGAGTGATTGCAGGTGAAATATATAGCTGTGTGAAGGAGACGGCATGCAAGGAACAAGCCGTATTCAGAGTTTGTGCTTATTATAGGAAGTGTTCTTGGTCACTGATGTGCCTACCTACTTTGAGGCATAGAAATTAGTTTGGAGTCCACAAGCACTTTCCTATTGAAAACATTGTCTCAAGTTTTGTCCTATGAGAATAAGATAGCTTGTTTAAACTGTGGGCAAATGCATTCCAAAACAATGAAAGACACAGTACCAAAAAAAAAAAGCCATCTGAAAAACTCCCCTGAAGAACTCCAGGGATGTGCTACATATTGTATGGTTTGGAGTCTGCAAGCAGGAGGTAATTATAGGCTACAGGTCATCCTTAAGTTCTAGATGGTCTCTATCTTATCCTTTTACTTTTCATCCGGTATATGCTATGGAAGCTGCTCTGGATGGTTGAGGTGGGTGCTTGTTGTCTTCATATTAAGAGCGTATTTCCAAATTATAAAGGCATTTTGAGATGACAGCTAAAAAGGGTGTTTGGGAAGCTCTTGAGATAGTAAGGCCAGAGAACTGCATCTGGAAGGAACGGTTTTCCTGGACAGTACTTATCATACATGCAAAAGGCTTTATATTTCAAATAGGTTAAACTTACCCAGGTTCTGAAGAGGGGGATACTACAGTCCAGTGCAGAAAATATGCTTTCTTTCATGGACTACCAGCTTCTGATTTATAGTAAATAGCAATCAATAAAATAAAATGTTGTCTGATGAGCTGTAAATGCCTGGGAGAAAAAGGGGAAATGTACTTTTGTTTCAAAACACTGACCCATATATTTCTCCAATACAGACCGTACTTGTCATATACAATGTTAGCATTACTTATTTTAGCTAAATTCAATGAAATCAAATTGCTATCTCATTGACATGAGGTCTTGCCTCATAAAACTGGAGATATAAGAGAATGGGCATCTTCCGGAGAATGAGAAAGAAGTCTGTAGGCTTGATGAATGGCAGACGCTGCCACCTACTTACTCATCAACATCTATCTGTGTTGGCATAACCCTGTTTTATTGAAGACTTAGAAAGGATATAGATGGGGAATTTGATTATCTGGTCTGATTTACTACTAGACGGTGAATAAAATTCTTCACTGTGTATTTGGATTATGTTAGAAACTGCTAGTAGGACAAAGCAGTGTGGAATAGGGAAATGTGGAAAATGGCAAGAGCAGATTGTAACAAAGTATAGAACACAGATTGGGCTGGTGCCAGTGGGTACCAGAGCAAAGACAAATGCAAACTGTTCACAGTTAATAAAAACAAAATGAGTATGAGAAGAGTGCTGTAAATGTATTAATCTATGCAGTTACATAAGCGTTCAAGTCTGCTCATGGGAGATGGCCAATCCTGAAAAGCCTACATAACATTATCCATCCTACTGTTTAGTATGATTCATCTTGTATTAGGGTGATTATTCTTTTATTATTACTCAGCTTTATTATTTTTACTTCTGTCTGAGCTTGAGAATTACAGCTTTAAACTTATGCATATTCTAGTGCATGGTGCCATGTCTAAATTTATTGAGATGGTATTTTTGGAATATGTTGTTATGACCTGAGCAGTACTCACCTCAGAGGATGCATGTCCTTCATTGTGGAGATAGTACAGGAGTGCGTAACTTCAAACACTGTGATGATCGCAGGATTGAAGGATCTATCGTGGGGCTGCATATCTGTGGAAGGGCTTTAGCATGGTATTATAGATGATGAAGCTGGGCTAAAGGGAGATGTCTTAAATACCAGTGGCATTATCTTCTGGTGATGAGCTCCTGACCTTAGGGTTGTTAATCGGACCCTAAAGTAAATAAAGGTGAACCAGCTATTAAAGGGGAATAGCAACATTTGGGAGAAACAAACCCCGTGTCATTAAATAAATAAGAGCACCTCAATTTATAATTAAAAGCCACTGGATTGGACCTAGAGGAGTGGAGCGGCAAACAATTCCAGTTACGTGAAAAAAAATTGCAGTTTTGATATTGTTGCAAAATTTCAAACAGGTTGGACTCTGGATCAGCTGATGTATTGGCAACTACTTTCAGACAACTTTGTTCTACAGTCCCATGATCCAGACCCTTAAGGGGGTTTACCCCTATCCACATGCAATGGCTGGTGTGTTTTATTTTGAACAGTTGTAGTAGCCAGTCAGGAATGCTGTTATTTTTATTGTCCTCTTATGTATGTGTATTTGGTTTCTGTGACATAAGAGACAAAAAGAGCCTGACAAGCATATTAAGTTTATCATGGTGACGTAAGACTGGATAAACAAGTTTTTATCTGTTGGTTGGAAAATTAAATGTAAACTGATTTTGTAAGAATAATGTTTAAATTAATGGGGTATAAGTGGTTTCGCTGATTGACTACTATACTCCAACACCTGAAACAGAAAAGGTAAAAATAAATTAATTGCTTATAAGAGGATTTTCTGATTGAGTGCTGCATCACAGCAACTGAAAACATGTGACTACAGTATCAATATGACCATTGCATAAAATTGTGGTAAGCATTTTACACTTCTTTTAGCGTTTTTGCATTACTTTTTGTACTTTAAAAATATGTTCAAAGACAGTTTTGCTTAGAAAGGAAGTATTTCTTTTTCCCATGAAAGGATTTTATTATTTCTTTTCTTCGGTGGGAGGGAGCAGTTACAGAGTAATCCATGTTTAGTTGCCTCTCGTAGTATATGTGAGAAAGTCCAGGCACTGTTCATATTCTTTTTGTTCTTAGTTATGGAAATAAATCTCTCTTTAAAACCCTGCTTTCTTCTTTGCTGTTAAGAAAACTTTCATGCCCTGTCTTTTGTAGTTTATTACTATAATGTTGTCTATTGACAGACTTACTTCAAAATGTCAGATTAAGTGTTGATTAAAGTGGAAAACTGCTTCATCAAATGTATGTTATCCATTTGATGCATTCAGTGGAAGAAGTAGAGAAACTGTAGTGCTTACAAAAATTTAAGAAAATTAGGCAAGACTTAAGCTTAAATATTCAAAGTAGTCCTTAGAATTCTGATTCTTCATAATAATATATTTAGAATCAGTTAGGTAAAACCTTACTGCAGGAGTGTTTGAATGCCTGGGATACTGTTTTCCTTGAGTTTGTTGAATGTAATCTGACAAATTATAGGAATTTGTATATCTTTAATGTTTACTTTTTTAATGGGCTGTTATAAGCTATTTGTTCATGTTTCCTGAATTAATTGTAAATGAAGGGTAGGTGTTTCAAAGCTGCCTGAAAGAGCTGGATGTTTAACTCTTGCAAGAAACTAATAGGAGATAATGTAGGTACTTTGGAATCTTTTTATGTACAAAGAAATCATTTAGGAAGTCTTGTGTCAAATTCTGCTGTCCCCACCCCTCTCCCCCTCCTGCCTTGTTCTCAGGCTGGAAACTATTATTTCTCTGCCTCAAGTCACATTGCCTGTAATCTTAAGTGTTTTAATTGCACTGATGTAGATTACAGTCCATGCCAAGTTGCTTGAGGAGAAACAAATAGCTGTTAAGCTACTTGCTAGCTCTTTGCATTCAATTTGCATAGGAAAAACAGTGCTTATAGAAATGCTGTCTGTTTTGGTTTTTATTGGCAGGCAGAGTTGCGAGCAGCTGTGTTTTTGGCATTAGAAGAACAAGAGAAAGTAGAGGTAAGAGAACCTTAAAAAAATGAGAAAGAAAAAACCGTTCTGGTAGTTCTTCATGTAGAATTAAATATGATAGCTTTAATACTTTGTGAAATGTGAGAAGATAAAAATGTGTATTCCTGCATAAGAGTATGATGCATAAAGAACACAAACATCAGAGGGTTTCCTGATGTTTAAAAGTAGAAATTGTTAAATAGCCTTTTGAAATTATAATTTTAAGTAACTATCTCTGTTTGGTTTATATTGCTTCCATCCAAGTGACCAGAATACCTAAATGTATTCTCTATCAAATTTTAAAAAAGATATCTAGTTGACTGATCAAGATTTGAAATCAGAATAATGTCCTTTGAAATCAAAAAAAACCATTATAATATTTTCAATGAGTGTATTGTGAAACAATTTAATGTAGTCAAATGCCAAGTATCCTAATGCATTTGGTATTTCCCATAAACATGATGTAGGCTTGCTTCAGGGTAATTTGCTTTAATACTTAAGGACGAATTTTTAATTAACAGATGGACTATGTATTGATACTTTGACAATATAATAATATTAAGGGAATTATATACTATCAAGATTCCATAACAAATCTGTGGTATACAGATGCCGGTCTTGGGACCTCTTCGACTGCTCACACTGCTTCATTTCCTGTGTCTATTTTCTAGAATTGTAGAGTAGTGAGTGCCATATATCCATCCTCTGTTTCAAAAAGAGAGGAATGGAAAACTGTCCTATTCCTCTGCTGGTTAGGTGGTTGTGCTCTTTCTGGAAAATTGCTTAACTGGAACAGACAATATTGTGATATTAATCAAGAGTAGAACTAGTTATTCTGTAATATGAGGTTTTGTATTCAAGAAATTTAGTGTAAGATGGCTGAAGAAGATACGATGGAAGAGTGATACAGCAGAGCAGTGCCATCTCTTATGGGAAGCTTCAGCTTATTATAGAATACCCAGAGAACAACAACCTCCTACTGTCTCGAGAGTAATAACACTGAAGAGAGATTGGCCACAGTAGATTTCAGCTCCCCATTTCTCAAGAAGCTGATATTTTAGATTTACACTAGGCAATGGAAATATATTAATATTTACCACTGCTCTGAATTCCTAAATATTAAACAAAATAATTTCCTTTTTTCAGACAGCACTTTTTTGTGTGTGTGCTGGCATTTACAACTGTAGTGATAAATAACTATAACAGATCCTTTTCTTACTCAGAACATTTTGATATGTTAGTAATGGCTTTTAGATTTTTTTTTTGAAAAAATCCCTGAACTGTTTTGGCAAACCCAAGCATAGCATGTTGATTTATTTCTGTTTAAAAATTAAAGTTGAAGAGGGCAAATCTAACAAGGGAGAAAAAAAACTTTTTCATAATATCTCTGAAGGTCTTTTAATTAATAGAAGATTTGTATTGATTTGTGTACAAGTAATTAGCATGGTCCACACTTTGTCTAGAAAACTTGTAGATTTCCAGTTTTTAAAAGACTGGACTGAATGTCTTTAAACAAACTTCACACTATATTAGAGAAGCAACCTGGGAAGTTAACTGCTTACCTTTTTGGTCATTAAACAAATAAAAATCAGTATGCTATTAAGAATTTTAGTGAAATCAGTTCAGCTCTGAGACAAATTTAATTTTCCTGAATAAATGTAGCTTTTACTTGTAGGTAGTAGAATTAATAAAAAGGTGTATTTTGAAGTAGTGAATTACATATGTGAGGCATCATTGTGAAAAAGAGTACACCAAAACATTAGCTTACTGTGATTTTTCAGTTTGGGTTTTTTCTTTTTGACAGAACAAAGCACCTCTGGTAAATGAAAGCTTGAAAAGTTTTTTAGGTACAAAAGATGGTAAGTTCCTTGTTTATTATATACTTCTCAAAATGAAAATAGGGAACAAAATAGTAAATCTTTTAATCTTATTAACAGTGCAATCTTCATGACATTTAAGGATACTTTCTTTCCTTTCAGGTGTCATAATTGCTGTTCATTCAGAATAAAAGTCAATCTATAATTTTTTTAAACTAATGTTGCTGAAGTTGTATTTTTTAATGAAGATGATTAATGCATTTAAATTAATATTTCATGATAGTTTATGACTGTGCTAACTCCAAGCAACTCCAGAGCGATAGAAACAGTAACCAGTGAAAACTAACTGTAGAGCTACAGGAGTGATTACACACATAGAGAAATGTCAAAATGTTTTTAAAACAGCTGAATAGTTTAAAAATAATCTTACACATGAACTTTGTAAGCTATCTCTATGCTCTTGTGGTATTACTGACTCAAATGATTTTGACGGAATGACTGAGGTAGATAATTTGGGAGTGGGTATACAAATTTGCTATGTGGTGGTAGTTTGCTGAATGTGTAAATGACGTTCATATTGAAGCCATGTTAATATTGAATCTTTGAAGTAAGAATTCAGTCTGGTGTATTTTTATTCTTATTTCCTTTTTAGGTCGCTTGGTAGCAGGTCTTGTTGCGGAATTTCTACGGTTTTTCAATCTTGATTTTACACTGGCTGTTTTTCAGCCTGAATCAAGCACAGTAAGATATGCTGGTTTTATTTGTGTCATATTTTGACTCTTTGGACTTCATGGCAATCAATACAGAAGCTATAGTGGATTTATTTAAGCCATTTGCTTGTTTTTATAATAAATAATTGTTTTAATGTTTAGTTTGTAAAAGATACTTATTGTCATAAAGACATTTTTCAGAGAAGTGTGCTAATATGAATATTTCTCTTTATCAAAAATCAATGCTTGATAATTACGAATTAACACATTAATAATTTATGTGGAATCATATAATAGTATATGCAACAGAACACTCCAGCATTTTTGCTCACTAACTTTACTGTGCCATAATATTAAGCTGGTGTTGTTGCATGAAAATTAAAATAATGTCAGTAATGTACTCTTGAGAGAAATTTCAGTGAGACCAAGGACTTTGTGCAGATATACTTGACAAAAAATATAGTTCAGTTGTGGCAGACCAACAGTGATAGCATGCTAATGACAGATTCTTGCATACCTAAACCAGCTTTGCGTGATCTCTGGCAAGTTTAGGTACAGGTCAGAGGTAAATTATGTAATAGATGGTATCTAAAATATGTGTAGATGTGACACTTACGCATATGGTTTAGTGGTGGACTTGATGATTTTGAGGGTCTTTTCCAACCTAAGTGATTCTATGATTTTATTACTTTAGTCCACATGCAACAGGAAGTTTTAAATAATCAGTGTTTAGTCAAAATATGAGCTGTGTTAAATAAGACCCCAAAGCTTTTATTATATTATATTATAATATAATATAATATTTATATTATTTTTTGTTTTCTGACAGTTATTTCTGTGTTGTGATTCTTTTTTTTGAATTCTCCTTCAGCTAAATGGCCTAGATGGTCGAGAAAACTTAGCTCGAGATTTGGGAATTATTGAAGCAGAAGGTACTGTGGGTGGTCCCCTGTTGTTGGAGGTTGTTAGGAAGTGTCAGCAGAAAAAGATTTCAGGTGTTGGAGAAGTAAGTAGTATTAACATGTAATGTATTTCTTTCTTTATAATTCTTTATTAATTTTCAGTGAATAATAAAATGAAATAAAGAACACTTGGCTATTGTTGTATTATACTGTTTCAGGTTGTTACTATATTATGCCTTCAACTTAATTTATCAGAGAGATAAGTGTTATGACTATTCTTTTACTTTTAGTGCCACCCTAGTACTCTTCACTAATATTCTGCTACAACATAGTAACACATAGTGGATCCAGATAAATGACAGAAAAGCGTGTGTCACTTATTTTCTAATTTCTAGTGTGATTTGATAACACTTTTATCTGTACCTATTTTTTTGCATACTTCTAATTTTAATATGACCTGAAAAGCCTAGAATATGTTTTGTTAAAAACATTAAAACTCTTTTGAAAACAAATATATTTAAAACTAAATATATCAAAGTATTGAACTACTTGGAGGCAATAACAGTAATATTTTAGTGGAATATATAATTAATTTGTTAACTAAATGAATTAAATCCAACAATAGTATTTGAAAGTTCTCCACACCAGAGATGCATTCAGTACCCCAATGAAAGCTTAAATTCAGAAGTAGCTGTCACTGACTTCTTGACATAGCCATTTTCTGTCACATGAAAGGAACATTTCCTTGAGCCCTTTGTGTTTGATCAGTCTGTCAATACTCTCGGAAAACTGAGACCCTTCTGTCTGACCCGTCTGTCAGTGTCCCTTTATGGGGACTTCACTGAACAGTCCTGCTGGATCAGAGGGTGGTTCCGCTGACTTATTCAGGGACATGTACCAACAGTGTATTCAGTCAAATCCTTTATTACAATGTGGAGACACCCTCCTGGATCTCCACGCTCTTAGTCAAATATCTTATCTGCTGCTGGCGACTGATAGTGCCCTTGAAGGGACTCATGTAAGCAGTTTATGGAATAATACACTTGCTAATAAAAAAACTGATATTAGAAAATTGTGACAGGTTAATGTTCACAACTTATGCTTATGTTAACAACTGACTGCAAAAACATATTTGAAGCACTACACTGACAAGCTCTAATCACCCTTGAAAGCTAGCTCGAGATGATTAGTTAACACACATAGAATATGGCTCTTGCCCAATGAACCTCCCTGTGGGGGAGAAGACAGGTTCAGCCCATTGACTGATCCCAGAAATTATGATGGAGTCCTCCCTAACTTCTCTCCATTTTTGTTTTGCTTTTATTCTATTAGTTTACATTTAGGTGGAGCTTGAGTGACTCTAGTTATACACACCTTTGTTACTGATTGGTGTAAGATTTTCTCACTCGCTCTTTAGTACATAGTCAAAAAAATACAGAATGCATGCTCAGTGAGGGTTGGTTGTACCTTGGAAGAGGGTAACTCTGAGATGGAGTTAGTATTACACTTAGATTATAATGAATCAAGTTCGTCCAGGGAGAGCGATTTCACCACAGTTGCTGCTTCAGCAGCAAGTTGACATCTCCTCTCTCCCTTGGTTGACAGCTGCTTTGCGGTTTATCAGCTACATGGAACCACTGAGTTCCCCTCCCTGCAAGAATTACAACAGAGCTTTACTGCAGCATCTTCACTCTGCTCCATCCTCCATTTCATTCCTCGTAGCATATACTTAAGGTTGCAGGCTGTGTTGTGTGGGCAGTCATTGTGCAATATATTTCTTGCATGCCAACTGCGTTTCACCCAGGAGGTAGCAGCTGCATTTCACCCTATCATTTCCATTCTGTTGTAACTTCTGTTAGAATGCGAATGTAACTTCTAGTTTTCTCTTATTTTACCCCCAGTCGTCTTCCCACACACAGTGTCACAATTTACATACTGTGCAAGTGGGAATTGTTTCTTGTTGGAGGGAGTCATGACAAAATTAAATATATGTGTTTATGTGAAACTTTTAGGTGGCTCCAGTTCTCAGTGACAGCCAGTGCCCCACATCAAAATCATCTGATGGAAGGCCAAGTACACATTCTATACCAAATAAGGTAAGATTGTTTATGTATAATGAAAAGCTTCATGATATACATGAGAAGTATAAGAGAGGACTCCTGTGAAACTGCAGATACGATGGCATTCGCTTATATGACCTGCAGTTTGAAAGTACGTATTTCACTTCAGCAAAACTTTGATATGTGAATTCAAGAAAAGGCCAACTGTTGTGCTTGCTGCTTTGGGGCCCAGAACAGAAAAGTAACTATAGCTTCTCTTTTATTCCAGTCAGTCTATCATTAAGTTCTTAATTTTCAACAGCAATTCTGTTCCTTTAGGATACAAAATTAAAATATTGTTACTACCTCTTACGGGTTTGAGTACTTCTTGCCCTAGAAGAACTGAGCTCCTGCCAGCAATTGAATGTGATTCTGTGACTGAGATAAAATGGCCTTGGTATGAGAAGGACCTACCAAGATAATTTTAGTTCTCATGGCCTATAATTTGAAAATTTTACTTCAGTCTTCTGAATAAAAGTTAATGATTGATAAAGAAATACTTGAGACAGTACAACCTACATATGTGTTGACTGTCTGGATTAAATAATACTGTTGATTTTGTTTCGAAACTGTGCTGTTATTACTGTGTAGAAAAGAAGTTGAGGTGATAAATCTTTATATTGGCTTAGCTTTAATAAGTCTAGAAGAAAATAAAAATAGCAGTACTCCGTGCTAGGTAGAAAAATATTATTTTTAAAAAATAAAAACCTTTATCTTTCACAGCAGCTTGATTGTCTAGGTAAATTAGAATATTGTTCTTTGGGTTACAAAGCCTTGCAAAGTTACAACTTGAGTTGTATGACTTGCTGTTAAAGTTAGCATATGGAATTTTCCTTATGTTCTAGACTGTAGGTCTGAGCCATAAGCATGATACAAAGACTGAAAGTCATGCATTTTTAAAGTATCTCATTTGTGTCATTTTTTTGTTTTAGTAGTTGAAGGGAGAATGTATCAGTAACTGCAGTTTTCTTAGTTTATGACTTTAAAACCTAATACTGTATTGCAGAGATTACCATTTTTGTGGAAGTTAGAGTAATTTGCATGGTTTGTTTTGAAGACAATGGCTGTAACTAAGAATATTTGTTTATAGACAAGTTGAAAAACAACATGAATAAAGCATAAGAATCAGTCTGTCTGTAGATTTCTGTATTTGATAACCAAGATATTTTAAAATTGTTTGTTTTTAGAATAGGAGTGATCTAGATAATGTAGCAGTGCACAGGATGGAACAGAAGTTTTTAATGGCAGCAACAATAAAGAACACTTTCTAAAGAGATAAAACAACACTTTTCTCCTGTGTGATTCTTGATAATAGTAATAAATTTATTGGTACTTCTCAGGAATTTGAGCTAACATTTTAAAAAGTGATGGTAGGTATATATTATGTTATGTATTTGTATTGCCACTTAGAGTATTACAAGACAAAAGTACTTACTCCTTCCATTTTTTATCATTCAAGGCTGTTGAAAACACTCAGAGTGATACCAGTGTCTCATCTGGGGAAGCAAGCAAAAGAAGCATTCATTTTCTGCCTAATGAAACAAAACTAGATCCTCAACTAGAAAACAAAGACTTAAATACCAAAGAAAAAAGTGATCCAGCTTTGGATGAGGATGATGATGAAGGAGATTCTTTCTTTGATGATCCTATACCCAAACCAGAAAGAACTTACGGCTGGTAGGTAACATGGATGTTCTACATAATACACAGGTTTATTTTGTCCTCACTATGTTTGCAGACCTTTGAGACCTAGCTGTTATTTGATTATTTGTACTTGTAAGTGCAAATACTTAGATCTATTCTGTAACATTTTGTTTCTGAAATATGCATCTCTCTGACTCTGTTCTTTGAAATGCACAGTGGCCTTTGGGATCTCTTGGGATATACCTTGAGTGAAAAACCCATGTCACTTCAAGATACATCGGTTAGGCTATATAATGTTCCCAGCCTATTTCTTTGGTGGAGTGAACATGTACGAGGTGTAGACATCAATGTTTTTTCTTACAACATTGCTGCGGTGGTGAACTGTACTAAAGGAAGAGGACAGTGACAGGGATAGTGCTTTAAATATCTGTATGGCTTTGTAAGGAGTTACAAAAATCGGTATAAACTGTAATAAGAAAAGTTTTCTCACAGCTGAGGGTTTCCTCTTCACATTGCAACACCTTTTATGTGCAGTTCTGAATATGCAGCAAAGTGTTGTTTCTTCTGCATATGCCAATTTTGCAGGTGCATCTGAAGCACATTTTTAGTTGTTCATCTGTGGAGTCTGATGCATGAAAAATGTAATTTGAAACAAGAACTAGTGATTGAGCTATACAACAGCTTTGTTACAAAACTGAAAAACCTATCTTTGTGTTATCATGTTGAGTTATCTTGAAGCATAGTTTAGATATCACTATTGAGAAACGCTGTAGGATTATTTCCTGGTGTTCTTTTGCTGTGCTCGAGGAATCAGAGAATTGCTCCATCTTATCAGAGATTAAGAATGTGTCACAGAATCATTTGTCAGTTTGGAAGTAGCTGACCTCATGCTGCCTTTTCCCCCCAATTGTGTTGATAGTGAACAGAGAACCATAAGCCTTTTTTGTATTATTGCTTTGGTAGCTGCTCACTCATAGAGTGGGATCCTTCTGGTACAGCTCAAAGCAATGATGACACATAAACAAGATGTGTTTCTAGAAAATTAATGGACTCTTTGAGAAAGATTGTTTATAATACAGCTTTTGTTGGATGTATTTAGTTGGAGCAAATTTTTTTTCCTCAAAGAGCAGTGATTTTTCTCTGGAAAATACTGTGTTTCAAGTAACACTACTGTGGTATTTCTTTTCTCTTTCTCTTATTGTTAATATCAAGATTAAAACTGTGTCTGAGTGTATTTACTCCTTCTTACTCAAGAGCTCATTTAACTAATCTTTAACTAAAGTAACCATTGTAGCAGGTGATTGAAATGATAAGTTGGGAAAATTAGAAAAGTCTGGAACAACTTCTGCATAATAGTATTTACTAATTTCTTATTGTTTGAGCATTTTCATATAAAAAGAAGGGAAATTCACTTTGAAACTGGATTAACTGGATTTCTTTTAAAAGACCATCCAAGAAAGAGACTCTAATTATTCAGTAAAGTAAGGATTTTTTCCTAGTAGGGAAATTCCCTACAGAAAAATTATTTCTGAATTTTGTGTATCTGTGGTAGAGTCATAGTCCACCACATAGTAATGTGTAGTGCATAATGTTATTGTGATGTATGTATTCTAGTTATTCTAGTCCCATAATAAGATTTACTGAATGTGTTAATAACAAATGAGCTAGAATCTGACTGTAAATGAGCTGTCTCTGCTGAATCTTTCACTTCTACCCTCCTGACAACTTCTCTAGAGGAGAAAAAAGAACATATTCTTCAGGTGCAATCCCTCTGTCTTACGTGTGCTGGTGTGCCCAAGTCCCAAGGAGTAAATAAGTAGGAGAGGCACTAGCATCGCTTGGTTTGCAACAAAGTAATTTCTTCATGGAAGCCTTGCCCATTCCTACGAGTCCTCTGGAGGGGAAGGGAGCAAGCAGTTACTAAGGGCTCTCTGAGAGGGGATCCAAGCACTCACTGGCTCTAGGTCTCTGACCTGTTGTTCAAAATTTTGAAGCTTTTTAATGTGCGGTGTTAAACATGATGTTTGGGTGATCTAGATATAAGGAGTGATTCAAGTGTTGTCCATTGTTAATAGGATTAGAATCATAGTAGCAAACTGTTCTGACAATACTAAATGTGAAAATTTTGGTCTCTTTTAATGTGTGTTTCTTCATCCTTTACTTGCAAGTATGATTTGAACTAGGTAGTAACCAAATGAACTTAAACATGTGATAATGAGATCTATCTTCCTATAACTAAGAGGTTTCCATTCTGTCAACTGGCTGCTCTTAGAATTAATATCTCCAGACATAATCTCTTGTAGTTGTAAACCAAACTAAAGTAAGTACTGATTTATACCTGAATCTTTCTTCTTTTGGCTGCGTTTACATGTGGGGATAATGAAAGTTCCCTTGATAAAAATAGTGATGCTGATGAAAGTTCAGAAGCTTTATCTGTGAGAGAAGACAGGAGGAAGTCTTTGCATGGGTGAGAAAGTGACTTTCTTAGTGGATGTTGTGCTTGACACTAGTACCAGTAAACTGCCTACTGTTTTTAAGATTGCAGAATGAGTAGTCCTTTCCCTTCCCTCTTTTTTGCTGAAGTAATGCTATTCTAGTTTTATGACAATTTAATAATAGAAAAGAAATTAACCATGCACATTTACAGCTCTGTGGAGTGCTTATTTATTTGGTTTGTTTTAGGAAAACTGAAACCAATAAAGCAGGAGGCCTAGCATCCCTTTCTGATGCACCCCCTCTAAAAAGTGGGTTAAGCTCCCTGACTGGTGCACCTTTGATAAAGGAGTCTGATAGTAAGTTTTCGTATGTTTTTTGTGTTTTGATTCTTGTAGAAGATATTTCCTGTAATGTAATGAGTGAGCTACCTGTTCGGGTGGAAATGTGACAGAGTACGTGGCCCCCTTCTGGTTGTAATATGCTTTACAGTAATGCTTTCTTCACTGAGTGGTTGCATTCTGTTTTTTATATATTATGCTACCATTGGGGCATTTTATGTTTTGGAGCATGAAATACTTACCTACATTCCTTTTATTGTGTGTATATAAAGCAGTTTTGACGTGTATGTAATTTTGCTGCACAATTTTGAACTGCAATTGACTTACTCCTTCCTTTTTATTGCTATCTTACATTATTTGCACCAGTTCTTCAGGCATATTTACTTTCATGTTGTAAAACCTGGTCCTGAGTACTGGGAGATTATCCATGTTTACTACTTGTGTTTTTAAATGCTATGAGTTCAGACCTGAAGATTTAATGTAATATTTCTATACAATACTATAAAAGTATATAAGGTTGTTATAAAAGAACAGTTGTTATAAATGGTTGGTTGGTATGTTTAAGTGGGATCTTATTGAAGAGCCACAAGTCAGATTTCTGATATAAATGCTTTTGTTTACAGGTTTGAATAGAAACTCTGTTTTGAAAGACCTGCGGTTGGTGAATGCAAAACTGGGATCGCTAGAATTAGGCAAGTAACTGCTGAAAATGAGGAAGTTCTGATATTTTTAATTGAAAATTCTAACCTGGCTTCTTAGAGCAATCTGAGAAACTGGAACACACATATTGAACTAAAATGTTTGGCTTTTACTTCTGACATTCTGTTTGACACCATTGTGAAGCTGGAGTTAAGAGCAAGATGTGATCTAAAGGAATACAGACAAGGGAAAACTGGTTGTCTTGTGAATTAATATTCTACACATGGGGCAAAAATTTGATTCATTCTGTGCACATATTTGCTAATATCAAGTGATACATTTTGTTATCTAGGTTTCTACAAAAAGAATGAGTTTATATTTGTGGTAAAAGTCTGATAAGTAGTACTGGTTTTCAGTGGCATATTTATTTGCTCTCCACATCTTTAAAAGCTGCCTTGTTAGCTTTAGGTGCAATATGATGAAGATGGGATAGAAGAACAGTCAGCGTTCTCTCAAAATAGAGCTGCCAAGTATTTAAATTTTGTATTTAGCAATGTAGTCAGCATCCTGAAAATGTATGTTCAGTTTTGAAACAGTTTGTGTTAACAACATTGAGAGTAATTAATGACAAACATAAGTCATCTTTCTAATCTTTGCAAGTAATTTAGTCTACTCCCACTTTTGCTGGTCATCAAACTATGTATTTTGGTGCAAGAATAGATTTTTTTTTTTTGCATTTCCCAAAAAGAAAACTTGTTTGATTAATAGCTTTTAAACTTATTTAGGAAACGGAGATGATGATGAATATGCTGATGATTTCAACAGGTAAGAAAAGGATGATACCTCCATAGCATAGTGTTTTATGTGTTATAAGCATATCCACTAGCATATTTGAATTATTTCACATTTCAGACAGTCACTGGAATCTGTCATTATTTCTGAACTCCTTTAAGCTTCAATTTGCTATTTTAATAGATTTAATTACAAAGTAAAAAACCAAATAAACAGGTCCCTTTTTGTATAGGGGTAATGAGTTCTTTAAAAACCTAGTGCTAACTTTAAGATGATACTTTGTTGTTTTTTTGTGAAAGGGATTTAGATTTGTTTCCTAAACCATGCACTTAACAATGTTTTAGCACTTTAAGTAATGCTATTAGTCAATGATTCTGTTATATGCTGAAATAACTACAAAGTAAAGCATCGTGGGTAGCCAGTAATAAATATTTAGCAACCTCATCCTTATGATGTGAAGGTATTGGTGTTGTGAACTGCATGATAGAGCCCCAAGTATTTATTGTGGCTTCATCGAGGTAGAATGCCATTAGTTGTTATGGGGTTTTAAGTAACTGCACATTTAACTGCTAGCGAGTGAAATCCCAATCAAATGTCAGATATAAAATGAATGTCATACCTGGATGATTGAAAAGGAAGTCTTATTTCTATGATTATGGTTTTCTTTCTCTTTAGTACTAGTCATCGCTCAGAAAAAAGTGATATCAGTATTGGTGAAGAAATAGATGAAATTTCTGTGGGAACAGAAGAGTCAAATGCGAGTGATAAAGTATGATTATTTTAAAATTGTTCTTCTTGCTAGTCTTCCTATCTTGTCTTGACTTTATTTTTAACCTTCTCTGAAGTAATGTGCCATTATCCTAAGTTCCTAGGTAATATGTTAAGGTTCTATTATTTGTTATGTTCTGTATTTTTACAATTAGGATCACTGCTAAGTTAGGTACTATAATGATTAAAAACACCCCAAAACCTCACAAGAGTTTTTCAGTACCGCAATTCACTGTCCCTTTCTAGGGGTGTAAAATGTATTTGAGGCTCATTTAGTATGCAGCATACAAAGGTCTTAACCCCATTATCTTAATATCTGTCTGAGCACCTCCTAAAGGATTATCAAATCTTGCTGAAAGAGCTTGAGGCCAAAAGGAGTGTGAAAGACTACACAACATAATACTCTTTCTGTGATATCTGAGTTTGCAATTTTATTTCTTTTCTAGCTCGAAAGCATCACGCAAGACCTTACCATTTCTCAGTTAAGTGATGTTGCAGATTATCTAGAAGACGTGGCATAGAATTGAACAGCAAAAAAATCTTTCACTGTACTGGACTAGAAGACTGCTGTGGACTATTAATTTCAGACAATCACTTTTTGCTGGAATGTCCACTCCCTACTTGTGCCTTGTGTTTCAAAAAGACTGTAGGTGGAGAAGGTTTTTGAATATTCTTTGCAAGAACTAAATGAAATAGTGTGTTCCCATTTGAGTCTGATATCAGGATTGCTTTCTTCATTTGGTTCAGCCAAACCTTTTACAGCAGGAGGTGGATTTTCCAAGCAGAATGTCCATTGCTGGCAGTGGGCATAATAAAAACCAGTTCCTAGAAGAACATCGAGAAAGAGGCATATGGCTTTATAGTGGACTTGCACTGTTGTTTTAACAGTCTGATTTCTTTTTTCGTTTTTTTTTTTTTTTTAAAGATAACCAAAGCAAGAACCTTCAAAGGTAGTGGTTCAAGTCACACTTCTTTTAACACAATTTTATCAAGTCAGCACGTAGTACATATTTGCGGTAACTCTAGCCACAATACCTAATTACTCCAGACTTACTTGAAACTGCTGTTTTACAGACTCTTCTGAAAGTTGGACTTTATCTTTTTTAAAGACATATCAAATTGAGAGTATCTAAACTCTTAAATCTAAATTCAGCTATATTTAGGAGCTAAATTTAGCACTAGTCTTAACTCAGAATATTCTTGTTTAAATATGTTTGTCAGACCATCATATTAAGACCTAAGCTGGTTTTATGTATGGTAATTTCATCAATGTTATCTGTTGTCAAATCACAAAAGGTAATTTCGTAAGGATTCACAAATCATTAACTAAATCTTAATGGGTTTTGTTAAGTTTTTAACAGTGTGGTAGTGCTTTGTGAAGCTTTTATTATTGGGGGCTCTTCATGTGCTGTAAGCTCACTTTCATTCTCAAAAATCCTTCTTAAGTAAAAATGAGCGCCAAAAAGTGAAACCACTAACCTTCTGCTTTTCAGATTCTGACTGCTGTCCAGAAGAAAATGAGAATATTTAAAAATACCATACTGAAAACATTATGGACACTAAGTTCTAGCTAAGAGCAAATTCTTGTATTTTCATGATATTCTTGCAAAACGGGGTCAGTAATGGAAATATTGACAGTTTTTTAACAATATTGTTGTACAGGGCGCTTCTAAAATATATAGGTCATGGACATTTGTAATATTGAAACAAGACTTCAAAATGTGCACTTTCTGAACATTGTGAACACATTTGGAAACTAGACATGTAAGTGAACATAAATAATTTAATTTTAACTTTTTTTGGTTTTTTAGACTTTTGAATTTTTTTTTCAAGAACACTGTTGGCCTGTCATCAGTGATCATCACCACAGTGGAAGTAGCATGCTAAACTAAAGCCATTGGTTAAGCATAGAAAGCTGCTACTAGCACTGGAAGCTGACTTAAATCTTTTTTTGCACTGGGCCAGCAGGCCTGGAGCAGTGCTGAGAAGTAAGGCTTGTACATTACATAACTAATTTGAGAGGAGAGAAAAAGTGTGCCTTTTATTTATGTCCACCCCAAAATAGCCAGCAAAAATAAGCGTTAGAATATTTGATCATGGTGTTAACTTTTAACTTTGTGCCATATTGTAGCAGCTGAACAAAGAGGAGAATTTTTTTCACCCCAAAAGTCGATGTGCCATAGACTTCAAGTAGCAACAATGTTATTCCTTTATGGATAGGGGAACCCGTGCCTCAAGATACCATATATGAAGAGTTTGGGTTGGGATTTTTTCTTGTTTTTTTTTTTTTTTTGTAAGAGCAACAGCATATCTGAAGGAAATAAAATTCCATATGAACACCTGAGAACAGTTGTTTTCTGGCATAAATTTTTAAAGTGTACAGAATAATGCAGAGGCAGTGTTGTTTGCTTGTTTACATGTCTTGGGAAAACATGATGTTCCATTACCTGTTAGCTGTAGGATATCATTGCAATTTATCATACCAAAAGAAACAAAAATTTTATTAAATTATTTCTAATTAAATTTGAAGATGTGGCCTTTTCAATAACTAATTAGATATTTTAAGTGTTAACATGACTTCTGTTAACAGTTGAGTGGTGTTCTCTTAACTTGGGAGTTAATGGCAGGCCTTGCACTTTGGCTCCTATTAAAGGAAATACCAAAACATGGTAAGTCTCCGTGCTGTTCTTCCTGTGAGCTTTTACTGAATTGTGTATAATAATTCAAATTGTAAAATAAAGCTATTGTGCTGGCTAAATTGTGGTTTTGTGACTTCTTGAACCAGAAATCGTAACATTTAGATAAATTCAGGGAGCTCTGTGGGGTTTGAGGGGTTTTCACAAAAAATGCTTCTTTTCAGAGTTAGGCCAGTCTGCAGTTGAGAATTCTTCTAAGTCTGAAAGATCTTGCAATTCCTGATGATGAATCCTAAAATCTGATTATGACTTGACTGGATTAGGTTACTTAGTATCAGCCTGAGTTGTCAGATGGTTTATGATTCAACAAAGGAAAAAACCCCCAACAATCTTGCTTAGCAAAATTTTGCCTTGTTTTCATTTAACTGACAAGTTAAGGTCTCTTGAATGCTTGTTTCACTATACAATTCAAACCATATTGTTTGATATTTCACAGTAGGCTTCCCCCTGAAGGACCTAATGTAGTTGAGTACCCCACTTCAGATGTCTGTTAGAATGAACAACTAGAGCCCTGTCATAAAAGATGGGAACATTTCAGTGAGCAGAGAAGCAAGTGTCTGAGAATAATGAATGCTCTGTGCAGTTCTGTACCAATTAGGTCTGGTTAGAAATATTCTTTTTTTGTTAACAAAGCTGGTTGCATTTCAAAAGTATTCTTTCCACTATGCAAAACAATGCATAAGCATAGCAGAAGAACAGTATGGCTGATTGAGAAACTCCTGGCTGAGCTCAAATGCAAAAAATTGTATGGAAAGTTGAAATGAAGATAGGCTAAAGGGATGATTATGGAATTGCACAGGCGTACAGGAAAGTTACAAGGGACATCAAATCTTGGCTGGACCTGAAGCTAGCAAGGGATGTGAAGACAGCAAGAAGGATTTCTGCAAGCATGACATCAGTAAAAGGAATATGAAAAAAAAGACATGAGCCTGCTGCTGAATGGAGTGGGTGACCTAGTAATGCAGATAAAGAAAAATAAGACTGAGGTAGTGTTTCATCTTCACCTCTGTCTTTGCTGGCAAGGTCTGCTCTCAGGCTTATTTGAAAGGTCATGGTGATCAAGGGACATTCCTGATGACTTAAAAAAGGAAAATACCATGTCTAGCTTTTAAAAACGTGAGAAAAGAGAATCCAGCTGCAGACCAGTCAGTCTCAGCACAGTCCTTGGGAAATTTGATGCAAGTCCCTGTGGCAGCCATTTCTAATTATGTGAGATAAAAATTATCAAATTACCTTATGATAAAAACCCAGTAAAAGGAAGGGCAGATTGTGGCTGACCAATGTGATCATCTTCTATCATGGCTCTGAGGGCAATAGTTAATAAAATTTTCTTTGGCTTTAGCCAAAGTCTCCAAAAGCATCTGTGTAATCAAACTGTGGGCAGATAGGGTGAACAAAAAGCAACTTTGCAGAAAAGGGCCTGGAGGCAGCTGCGAAGAGTATGAAAACCTGGAAGCACAAGTCAGCGTGGAAGCATGAGGGAAGTGGTTATTTATCCTCCTGGAGTGTTGTGTGCAGCTTGGACTCCCCTGGTAGAAGAGATGCCAACAAAATAGAGTTCAGTGTAGGGGCTAGAGGATGGTGATGGAGCTGGAGCATGTCATCGTTAAAGAGCTGGGACTGTTCTTCCTGTACCGGACAAGGTAAAGGTGGGTTGTTGAGCTGTGGACTTCCATGCCCATGGTGGGCTGTATGGAAAAGAGATCTGGACTCTTCCTAGAGGTACCTAGTGAAAGGACAGCAGTCAAATTGCATTGGAAGAAATTCCAGCTGCATACATGAAATAAAATCTAAAAAAGTCACCATGAAAATGGTCCAGGACTTTGACCAGGACCAGAGAAGACTGTGAATTCTCCATCACGGAAAATTTTCAAAACTCAAATAGACTGAGAGCCATCTGATTGAGGTTTTAAGTTAGGTCTGCTTTGAGCAGGAGGCTGGACATCCAGAGAGTACTTTCAACCCAAATTATTTGATGATTCTAGCAAAACAGACCTTTATATGGAAGATTAGTTATTATGGGGATAGACAGACTCCATCTGGCTGCCTCTGTGCGTTCAAACTACCCTGTTTGCATGTAGAAATGATTTTGCTACAGTTTATCGATGCAAATGATTATGTACATGCAAACTCCCATGGAGAAAGGGCAGCATTTGCAAATACGGTAATTTAAAATTTACTGTAAGGTTTTAAATCATATCCTTGAAGAAATCCCTTGGAAAATGTGGACTCGGAACTGTCTAAGTTTAAAAATAAGCTGTAAGGTTTCTAAATGTTGTTTTCAATTTCTTAACAGCTTTAGGTGTTTCGTTTCAATTGCTCAGTGCTATAGGGAAACCACAACAGATACAAGGTAGTAAAAATCAGGTCATTCGCACAGTTCCCCTGTAAAAGTATCACATGCACCTTCATAGCAAGAAACTGCTTCAGCTTTTTTTTTCTCTGAAATGGAAAAGTTTTCACCTCATGCTCACAGCATGATCTGTTTGGCTCGCAAGTGTCCTTCAGGGCATGCTGCAAGGGGCATTATTGGGAAAAGGATGGCATGAGGCAGAGCAGTTTCCAGTTACATTTTTGGCTTAGGTGTTTGTGACAGACTTGATTTTAAACTGGTGTTCCCATTAGGTTTCAGGCATATTAATTAAATTAATCATTTTTAATTAAATCCCATTATGTTTCTGGTCATTTTTGTTAGGCTAGGTGATTAAAAGCTCAGTTCCACAAATGAATAGGAGGATGGAGGGACAAGATAAGTCATGCAGGACCAGCTGCCACTGCTGGGGGCTGCTCTGATCCACTGCTCCCTTCCTGAGACGTGGGGCTGTGAGGCTCAGAATGCTGCAGCCATGCAGAAGGTAACCTGCAGTGGCAACAAGCCTCCTGCTCAGGGAGTGCAGCCCACCAGGGAGCTGAAACGTGCCTGGGAAATGCTGTGGGAGGAGAGGGGATGGTGCAGTCTGCCTACTATTATGTAGGTGAGCCCTGAGTTACAGCATTAAAGCTCAACCCTCATGAGCACAGAGGAGCAAAGGCAAGGACAAGGGGAAGCCCAATACTGAACTGGAACTTCCAAAGCTGAAAGCCTCTGACCTGTCACTTCCCTGGGCCATCCCAAGAGATGTGCAAGCCCACAGGCTCCCCAGGCAAGCCTTCAGGTCAGCTCATAGGCTGAGTGACCTACAAAGGGATGGGCTGATGGTGGAATGTCAGAGAAAACCATTTGGGGAGTGTATAAGTCCTGTTCTGGGACACTTTGAGCCAGAACCAAAAGCAGGGAAAGGGAGAGATCATGGTGTTTTGGGGGAACAAATGTGGGCAAAGAGAGGGAAATGAGGCCAGCTGTGTGCAAACAGGCTCAGCAGCTTGTCTGGCTGTACCTGACCCTGAACAGCACTGTCTGTTCTCCCTGAAAACTCTTCCCAGTCCTTTCTAAACATGAATAAAGATGCTTAAACCAGTCTATATAGTTCTGGCTTGTGGATGAATTAGGGATGAATTTAGGCAAAATCTTGAATTATATAATTCCTTGAAATCAATGTGAGATTTGCCTACCTAAGAAATGCTCGACAGAGAGCGGGGTTTACAAAATTATTCTGGCAACCTTTGTTTAAGAAAAACACCGTTATGATGTAAAATAGCTGATGTGTTGACTGATGCTATCTCCATCTCTTTTGAACTGCAAAGCAGAAGGGCTTTACTCTGTTCATTAAAAGGAAACTGATAAAATTGAAAGATAAGTAGTTCAAAATATTCTGAGCAAACCAAAATGGAATTAAAAAATGTAAATTCTGTTTTTCAGAGACTGAAGCAATCCTGGAGATTAGAATTATGCACACTTAAACTTCATATTTTAACACATATTCATGGGAGAAATATGAAATTTAAAGTTTGAAGAATTTGAATTTGAGGAATAAATTGTAGATTTAAGTAACAGACTTTGCCATTAAAAAAGAAACACACACACATTCCCCAGCTATTTTTAACTGTAGTACTGCAAAAATGGTGTTTGTCAGTTACAATCACTCAGTAGACTAAGTTAATTAAACCCTAAGTGAAATTCAAAATTGGGCACCTGAACAGAAACTGTTAACATTGAGGAATTTTGAATTTTCAGTGAGTTTTGGCACTGCAGGTTCCTTTAAGATGTAATCAGAGATACAGAGAGGTGCTGATTAGAAATTGGATGTTCTCAGAAATAAGACAAATTCTTGTGGTCTTCCATTAAAATGAAAATGAATTAATACCTTCTCTTCCACTAGTTTTTGGTTTCAACAAATGTGTCCTAATTTGATGGTACTTAATTTGAAGGAGTTGAAAGTACCAGTCAAAGAAATGAATGGACTGGGGCTTGTAGGTGTCATTTAACCTGAGAAGCTAGAGTAGGATACACTAGTTAGTGCATAGTAGCTCTTCTGCACTGATGCCTTGCATGCATGCTCCTTTTGGATTAAGCATCAAAATATATTAAGTTAAACTGTGGAAAAATGCAAAAGAGCCCACAGAGGTACAAAAATATATACAGAAATCAGTGCCAAGTTACTGCAGTTTATACAAAGAAAATTAAATCAAGTACATACACAAGAATTGAGACTAGCCCAAAGAACAGTGAAGCTGAGAAAGCAATGGGTGGTAGCAGAGAGCAAGTTATGTAAAACTGACTGAAACAATAAGTGGTGGTTTGGTGCAGGAAACTCCCTTTGCATTGATAGAGGGATGACTGAAGCTGTGCTCCCTTCCCTGTGGTGTGTGACCGTGTGTTTGATGATGAAGCAGATAACAACTTGGGCAGTTTAGAGCAGGGAGAAGATTCAAGGATTAGCTTGAGTTAAAAAAAAAGTAAAAATCTGAAGAAATAACAGCATTTTATTAGAGATTAAGTTTGAGGAGCACTCTGGTTTTGAAGAAGGAAGTCATATAACCATTTGGAAAGAAATGTTTGGAAGGTGGACTTTAATTTTGGCTTGTGTTGTAGGGAATGTGCTAGAAAATCTGTTGGGAAAACATTAAGAGATGCATATCTGTAGCAGCTCACATACATTATATGATCTCACAGCTCCAACCCACTGGGGTTTTTTTGTGTAACAGAACTGCCTGGTAACCCTACAGCTCAAGCAGTCTGGTTCAGGCTTAGGGCCATGTGGAAGCTGAAAACCATGCATGTTACAGAACTGTGCACCTCGTTCAAGGCTCAGTCTGTACCTAGCATTGGCCAATCCCACTCCTTCGGGCTTTGCGTCAAAGGATTGAATCTCTGCAGTACAGCTGCAAACCTGAAAGAAAAATGGGGTCACAAATATAGGCCAATTACCCATGCATCACAGAACAGGAAATCTTACAGAACAGCCTTTTTTGTTTGTTGATCTCCCAGTGTAGTTTGCTCTGATGGACGTTGATATTAAAACAAATAAAAAAAAATGCATCCTGACTCATACTGTTGTATTACAATGCTCTCACTGATCAGCAAGGATCTGTTGTTCATGGGAAGCAAACTGAGCACTGTTCAGCTGCATAGTCTTTACAATAAATAGCATCTATACATTTATTTATCATTACTGCACTATTGCTCAGGTTGACTGGTTTTTTTTTCTCTGTACAGTGGAGGGAGGTTCTGCTATTGAATCATTGTATTGTTACTTCCTCTCTGTACTGCCTTGAGGGGTTGGAGGAGGGAATTGAAACAAACTTTCAATGGGCAGGAATATAAAAGGCTTCATTTAGATCAATGAAATGAGTTGGACCTTATTTTCTCCCTCCTTCGTTCCAATAGTGTAGGAGTCCAGAAGCTGAGCCCTGGGAAGCTGACACATAGCTGAAGACAGACTCATGAGTATACCTGCCCTTTTTCTCACCTGGCTTTTGTTCTCAAAATGAGAGTAATCTAAAACCACAGTAGTCTGTTTTTTGCTGCCCCCCTGGGGCACACTGTTTTTTGGAATGATTTTTAGTGAACTGTGACCTTTATTTTAATAAATATGATATTTCATAGAGTTTAAGGCTCCAGCTCAAAAATGTGGCAATGCAGAAAAATCTCATGTGGTGTGGAATATGCCAGCTCTTTGGGGAAAGCAGTTTTGCCACTCAAGGTATTTGTCACCAGTGCAAGGTGCTAAGAGGACAGTTCCCACTGAGCATTCTGTCAGGGAAAGGGCAGTACCTTCTCTGTGCATAAGATTGCACTAAGGAGTGGCATTTAATATTGTGATGTTAGACCTACTGAAGCAAGTCCAGGGACACTGATGTCTCTTAAGCCCTTGTCTTAACCTCTGCCTGCAGAAAACTGCACATGTAAATAAAACTACATAAGCACAAATTCATATCTAGTCTCAGGCTCAGAAAGGAGGGGATGAAAGACAATGGAGGATCCTCTGCTGTATATTTGGATTCTGAATGGTCAGTGGTGAGGCAGTGTGGGACCCGTACTGAGGTGCTGGTGGAGCATGATGAGGCACATGCAAACTGTGTGGTGTAGAGCCTTCCTTGCTCCTAGATTTGTAAAGTGGCGTTGGGCTATTCTTTTTAAAAAAAAAAAGAAAAAAGTTTGTGGAAAAGTAAAAGCCTTTGATCTCAGAGAAGCCCTCTTCATATTTTAGTCCTAAGGCCTGTCAGTCTGGGAACTCAGACACTCTAAGCACAGCATAAGTAGCCACAAGATGGTTGCTTAAAAAATCCATTAACTGATTGTTGCAAGCTCCTTCACTTTGTATATGGTTTGTTTGCTCTTTGGTTTCCTTCCTGGCTTTTCTCTCCTCCGTTGTTGCCTTTTTTCACATGGGTCTCCTACTGAATCCCTCTCCCTCTGTGGTTGTCCCTGAATTGCCCCTGCTCATCCCATCTCTTTCTCAACTCCCAGTGGCACTTGTTTTTCTGCAGAGTCACACTGTGAACCTGACTGACATAGCTCTGCTCCCACCAGCCGCCCTGCTCACAGCACCAGGAGGAATTACTTTTATCTGATTATGGTCCAAGAAAGGATCATCTAGACCTTGTGGCACCAACCTGCATCTCCCAAGGTATGTTCACAGGTCTACCACAGGCTTCACAGGTGACTCTGACCAAACTGCTTCATGTTTCAGTGTGTCACATCCTCAGGTGTAAAATGTGAGTGGATGGACCTGTTGAAAATTGACTGTCAGATCCTACAGCTCATGAAATTCATTACAGCCCCAAGCACCACCAGCCTCTACATGCATTTCCTTCTACCCTGGTCCAGCCACTTTCTTCCTCTCTGACCCAGGACTATGGCCTGTCATTACAACTCAACAACTCTGCTGAAAGAGAGTTGGTTGGCAGGTTACCCACTGTTTCAGTCTGGGATGGGTGTGAGATGAAGGCAATGTTATTGCTCAAAAGGAAACAACACCCACAATGTGTTAACCAGAGCCTTTAGAGCAAAATCAGAGGGGAGAAAAAGAGAACAAGTCCTCAATGGGAGTGAAGACAATTCAATATTCAGTATGTGAGTGGAAGTCCTCACTCATATGTCTACTGGTCTTCTTGAAGACCTGGAAGAAAACCCTTGAATTGCCTTCAAATCAAGCAGATTTGCTTTTCCCCTTACAAAGACTATGTAGTTCAATGATGGAGATCTGCACTTGTGCTGGTACATTAAAGCTACTGTGTAGTGGGAGGAGATGCTGAAAGCAAGCAGACTGAGAGGTTAGACATTCAGGAGGTGCTGTGAGGTAGAATTGGACACCCCAGAGATGTGCTTAAAAGTCCTAGTGTGGGGGCAGTGCTTTCAAACTCCAGTCTGAAGTTCAAAGCGTTTGAGTGGTATAAGGACAGATGAGTTTCTTCTTGAGAGAACAGGCTGGCAACTGTCCCAGAAAGAAGCTGCTGTTGACAACAGCTTCAAAGCCTCGTGTGAGTTGGATGCTAAGGTATGCTAACACAGACTGAAAACCACCCTGGGCCTTGCAGGAGTGCAGAAAGAGAGATGAAAGACTTTAAAGTAGGATGTTGCCACCTCAGATATAACAAGATAAAGTTGTAGGCAGTGACAAATCTCTGCATTTATGCCTATTAAAAGAAAGACATTTGATTCTAGTATTTTTCAATGATTAGACTAGTAAGATTTCAACTACTTCATCAAAAATGGTCTTAAACTCTCTCCAAAACAGGGCACCCTTAGTACACAGCTTATAGCAAACTGAACTCGAGCAAAGCTTCTTTCTTCTTTGTTCAAACAGCAGCTTTTTAATTATCTTATAATCAGAGGGCAGCTTTTAAGAATAAATCTTTGTGCTGCCTTCACTGAGGGGGGCATCTTCCGCAGTAGGAGCTCGAAATAACCTTTAACCAAAAATATCCTGTTGCTTCTAAAAATCTTTTAATCTAACATTCTCTCTTGCCTTTTACAGTCTTTGTTGCACTCAGCTGTGATGGAAAAGGAAAATTAGCATAAACAAAATTTACTTCAAAGTCATAGAAACAGTCTTGAGGGAGAACTGCAAAAATACTGGCTCTTTCCACACACCTTTCATCTCAGGCTGGACTGGCCTCACATTCACCTTCCACTTTGCTTAATCAGGCAGGATCTATGTTATGTGCTTGAGGGCTTCTCTCCAGCTGCTGGCATGGCGTCACTCTCACCCTTGTAGGGTGGCATGTCTGAGCAGAAGGGAGGTTTTCAAGTTCAGCCTTTCTCTTACTCACCAGCCCCTTGCACTGAGAAGTGTCTGTCCGAGTACTGAAACTTCACAGCCAGTTCAGATGATGAGGAACCCACAAGGAAATAAATGACTATTGCAATACCACACAGTAACAAGTTTTTGTTTTCTGAGTCATTAATTCTGCCAATTGTACCAGTTCTGTAGAGCCAGGGCAACTTCAGAATTCTGAGGTGTAGATCATGGTTATCAGGCCATTGCATCCGAGCAACAGAGGGCCAAATCTAGTAATTACAGTATAACTCCTTTCATAGTTACTCTCATTAATACCACTAAGGGAGGCATCACAGTGCAAGCTCCTTTTTTTGTATTTGTTTGGATTAAGTTTTTTAAGAGACCACCACATTTATCACTTCAGGATATCCAGGAACCTTCTGGCTGAGCTCGGCTGGCAGGAGTCCATCCCTTTCTCCAGCACAGCTGAGGCATGGTGTTCATCACATAAAATCCCTGGGAAAAGTGCAGAAAAAATCCTGTATTAGTGGAAGCTGCTTGACTGTTTTAGCCCCACTAAAGTATTAACAGCAAGGATTCTTTGACAAAGGTACAAGCCAGCCTAAAGTCAGAGGTGGTGTGGATCAGACTGGTTTGATGGGTCTGGCAGCATCTGAACGAGAACACTTCTGGTCCTGCTGTCTGCATTTGCTGTGGGAAGTGGCATGACATCTTTCTCTTTGGCAGCCATGAAGGCTGAAACTCTGATGACAGAGAAGCAGATTTCCCCTCCATCCTCATGAAAGACAGTAAGTGAAGTTGGTGTCAAAATGGAAAATGCAAAACAACACACTGGACACACCCTGGCTGGCAGTAGATTGCTGTGTGAACTTGGACATGAGGAACACACCTTGTTGTGGAGCTGGGGATGAAGATATCCTCAGAGACCTGGCTTGGCAGTGAATGCCAGTCTTGATGTCAATGTAATAGAATTCTCTTTCTGTTGGGCAAGCTGAAGGGCATTCCTGAAGGATGGGCTGTGTGCCACCTACAGCAGTAGGTGTGGGTCACAGCAGAGTGACCCAGGCATAACTGGCACACACAAGACATCATGTGCTGCCAGGAGGACATCATTTTACCTCCATAACCAGGTCAATGTGAGGCTTAGGGAATCCTTTCCAGAATTCACATGTCTCTGTGGGTTAGTGTGGGCAGATGTCAACTCTGTGGGTGAGACCTTCCCTCTTGGTTGTGGATGGGAGTGACAATTCTCATCAAGAAAAACCCTTGTTCCACAAGCAGAGGGAGGGAAGTCAGACACAACAGTATTTAGGAACAAGATCTGGGCTCTTCTTCCTGGCTTTCACCTGACCCCTAAAAGAGTTGGTTCTGTTTGTTAAATATGGGGGAAATTGCTCACTTCTGAAACAAACAAACAAACAAACAAACAACACAAAGCAACAAAGAGAACAAACACTTTTTCATTGTTTTGTCAAGCTAAGACAGTCACTGGGAGAGAAAGGCAAGTGCAAGACCCCAGAAGACAGTAGTGGACTGCTTTTGCAGCTGCCATGTTGGCCCAAATATCTCTTAAAACCAGACTGAAACCCACCTTTGAGACTATTCACACATTTAGAGGTAGGCAGGTCTAAACACCTTACTAGACTGAGGCCTTCCCTGAAGGGACCGAAGAGTCAGTGCTAGTGTTAAATGAAATGCAATGGTTAGCTGTAGGCACGCTGAGCCCCTGTCTTCACTTTACACTAACCTTGAGAAGTCAAGGAACAGATTAGACAAACCTCATGTAATCAGCATTTCTTTGAGAAACTGATTATTGTTTTGTATTCTGGTTTTGTATACTTGATATTAAGGTAGTCTGCTAAATGGTTCTTGTGATGTGTGCCTTGAGAGTCAGGACACTTAGTCCTGCCACTCCAGATTGAATCGGGAACAGATATGCTTGAGATGAACAGGCAAAAGGTGCAGAGGAGCAGCATCTCTGCTGCTAGACTGACAGCAGGTAAAAGGAAATGACTAGTTGGTCCAGGTCTCACTTCAGCATTTCAGGTCAGAGGTATTTGGGAAAAACTGAGCTTGGAAATAGGCAAAGGAATATTGTGTCTGTGAAGTAATGAAAGAACAAGACTGTTGGCCCAGATATTACCAGCTGAGTTGTGATCCTGACTCCAAACACAGACTGGTGAGATCAGTTGAACATGAACAGGAAGAATACTTTGAGGCTGAGAGAAGAAACATCTGTAAGATAGTCCCCTGTGAAGGAAGGGACTATGCTGGGATCTGTAAAGGTCAGTTTCTCTCTCTTTCTCTCTTTGTAGAAAGAAGCAGAAAGAACCAAAACTGCTTTGTGCGGGGCCATAGAGAGCAGCCATGGGGAGCAGCTGCAGATCCTGGTGAGGGCATCCCTGTTAGCATCTAAGTGGTGATTCCTGGAATAAGCACTAAAGCTTCAGAGTAGTGAAAGCCCACTGGGATTGAGTGACAGACTAGTGCAAATTTAGATGTCTGCCAAGCCTGGTCAACAAAGTGGCAGGAAGATGCAGTGAAGCAGGAAGTGGTTAATACTAGTTCACTTTCCCAAACCTTGATGGTGGAGGCAACCAAAACATCCTGGAGAGAGAGGACCATGGGTAACTATCTGTTGCTGTCCTTCTCAAGCGTGTCCTCAAAGACACACATGCTCTTCTCTCTCACTAAAGAACATGTTTGTGGTACACTACACAATCAAATAAACATGGAATAGTTTGGGTTGAAAGGAGCCTTTAAAGGTCCTCTAGTCCAATCCTCCTGCAATAAGCAGGGACAATACCATGAAGAGATGAGTAAGGTGCCTGGGCAGGCATCAAAAACTAACTTGGAGCAAGATAAATGAATCCTTTGGGGGCTGTACTGAATCTGCTGCCAATCTGGCATAGCTTTGCTCTGGGTAAGGAAGCAACACTGAGAGATCTGTTAAAAAGTTTTGGCATGCTGCAGATGGAGAACTTTCCTTGACGAGGTCAAGAGCCATAACCAAATTTCTCGTTTTCCAGGTTGTATTTGGTTTGTGTGGTAAGGTTTTGGTAGTGGGGACTAAGAGATGCTACAGCTTCCCCTGTGTCTGCTAGAACCAATGCCAAATGGCTCCAGACACATCGCTGGTCAAGGCCAAGCCTATCAGTGACAGTGGTAAAGCCTCTGGGGTAACGCAGTTAAGAAGTGAAAACACCCTTCACAAGAGCCACTGCAGTCAAAGAAGGCAGGAATAAGAACATATGAGAGAAATATCTCTGCAGACATACAAGTCAGGGAAGAAGGAGGGAGAGAAGGTGCTTCAGGTTCTGGAGCAGAGATTGCCCTGCAGATCCTGGAGGACCCTGTGCTGTAGTGGTTGGATACCTAAGGAGGCTGTGATGCCGTGGGAAGCCTGCACTCAAACATGCTCCTGGAAGGACCTGTGGAGCTGTGGAGAGAGGAACCTCCTCTGTAGCCGGTTTTCTAGCAGGACTTGCTACCCCATGGGAGACCCACACTGAAGCAACCTGTTCCTGAGGGACTGTACCCTGTGGAAGAACACCCTTTGAAGCAGTTCATGAAGATCTGCAGCCCATGGGAGGGACTCACACTGGAGAATTTCATGGAGGACTGTCTCCTTTGGGATAGACCACATGCTGGAGCAGGGGAAGGATTCTCTCTGAGAAGGAAGCAGCGGCAGAAACAACCTGTAATGAACTGACCATAATCCGTATTCCTTGCACCAATAAGGGGGAGGAAGTAGAAAATCAGGAATAAAGTTAAGCCCTGGAAGAAGGGAGGGGTGGGAGGAAGGTGTTTGTAAGATTTGTTTAACGTTTCATTACCCTACTCTTATTTTAATTAGTAATAAATTAAATTACTTTCCCCAAGTCAAGTCTGTTTTGTCCACAAGAGCAATTGGTGAGTGATCTCTTCCTGTTCATATCTCAACTCATGGGCCTTTTGTTATATTTTCTCTCTCCTGTCCAGTTGAGGAGGTGAGTGATAGAATGGCTTTAGTGGTCACCTGTTGTCCAGCCAGGATCAACCCACCACACAGCTCTAAAGTTCAAATCAGTGCCAGAATGCCTACATAACTGACCTGTCTCTTTGTGCTACTGATGCTGCCTGGCAGGAGAGTTATACCTGGATGGGCTAACCATCTACTGTTCTTCATTGTCCAGGCTGTAGCCCTATCATATCATTTCAGTAGATTTAGCTGTGCTGCTTGGTTCTACAACAAGAACCTGCCTCACAACATTAGAAAGTTCCTGTCTTAGTGTGGGCTAGATTACATTTATGAAAACAAAACAATCATCTCTCAGAAACTGGATATAAGGACAAGTTTGCATTCTGTGTGCAGCACAGAATAAATCAACAGCAACTGCCAACTTACTTGTCCTGTGAGGAAATGATTAGTCATGAGCCTCCTGCTACTTCTTTGTTTTCTTTTTTTTTATCACTTCTCTATTACCACCTCTAAAATCAGAGTGGAAAAATCAATTTTATCAAAGCACTAACCACAAGTAAGTGACTTCATGCATAAAGACCTAGAGATCAAATGATAGCAGCAGCTGCCCACTTTTAGAAGGGAAGTGGAAGGTAAACTATTTGCTGCAATATGAATTCAGAGAGATGTGTTAACTGTGCACAGCAGAGGATCCTGTGTCAGCAACCACTCTCCCTGGTGTCTGTTTGGCATAACAACCCAGGGTGCATTTCCTTTCCCTCCTAAACCACACAGAAATTCATGGGTATGCTCAGCTTTCTAAAGGGACCAAGGTACAAATCTTCTGCAATAAGAGTTAAGTGCCTGAAACACTTAAAGCTTTTTAAAACAAAATGATTTAAACATGTGCTTGGTTATCTCACTGATCAACATCCGACCAGAGAGAAGATCTGTGATTAGGACACAACTTCCTTCCTACACCAGCCTACAAGTGGCATCTCAGTGGTGACTGTTTAGGAACAGTAATTTCTGCTGTGCAGAAGACCTGGAAGGAGATTTTCCTCCTTGCAGAGCAATCACTTGTGGCAATTTTTCTCTGGGTAGTCTCAGATCATTGGTGTGGTTAGCGGTTACAGCCTGCACTATGATACAGAAGCAAAAATGAGAGTCATTGTCTCATTGAAGTGGCCAGCCAACACTGCCAATTCGTCTTTACAATTGGTAAAATCACAGTCTGTGTGCTGTAAAGCACACGCTGGCCATCTTGTTCCACACAGAAGGAAGGAAATACTCTCTGATCTATATGAAGCCAAGGTTTGACTGCATACTCTGCAGACACAAGTTCATATTTCATTCTTCCATTTCATCATTTGTGGTTTTAGGTGGGAGCCAGGACCCCAGATGCCTTAAAATTTCCATGCTAAACAACTAATTGTGTCATTAGGTATATAAGCTCCTTTTAAAACATCTTTTACTCAGGCCGTGAAGCTTACTGCCGGAAAGATGAGATTGGGGCATTCCATGGTGTGGATCTCTACTAAAAACAGTCATATAAAGAAAGTACAACTCTAAAAAGAAATCAGGTCAATGAATTGAACATCTTCAGGTTAAAATGTAAAGGCTTGGGAGTATAGACTGATGACAGGCTTTGAGAAACTACTTTGGTAGTTATTTCAATGAGACATGAAACAGAGAGTGAGTGACTGAGTAAGCAAGAAAAAAAATGTTACCACAATGGGTATGGTCTGACTACAGGATCAAAAACATGGAAATTATTGCAGCAACTGCATATTTAACTCTGCTTGTATCTGTGCCTTGTGTTTGCAGCATTTTTGACATAGAAATTCACTTGTCCTCTACAGCCTAATGTAGAAAAATCATACATTGGCAGACAATTTAGCAGAACTTTTCTTGCAGTAGACCATTGACTTCAGAATGCAGTAGTTATTTGGAAATATTTTGCAATACTTTGCCTTCTTTATTGTGATATATTTAACTTTTAAAAAATTTAGATCCACTTCAGCAAGAGTCTGATTTTGAGCCTTTCAGTGTAGCCACTGTGTTAAGCTTGGTCTCATAATGCCAAATTGTGTAAATATTGCAGTAATATGGGTTTGGTTTCATGGATTCATTGACCCAGAGGGGATCAAGAAATGTTGTACAAGGTGCTTCTGAAATGTAGATCTCCACTGTGCTGGGAATACATGGAAATGAATCCATTTTCCCACTTCCTGACCTCAGGACATTTACAACAAAAGCAATCTCTTCCCTCTGATAAAAGAGAATGTGTGGGTGATGCATAGTTGTATGCAAAGCATTGCACAGGTAGTGCAAAATAAGGAACTGGGATTTGTGTTATAGATTCCTTCTTGGGATTTCAGGAATAAACTTGTATTTTTTGCTCTATAAAACAGTTTTTATTGAACAGAGGAGGTAGATAAGTGAGATTACAAGTGGCTGGCATCTTCATTCAATTGGCCTTTGGCAGTACAGGGTTTGTATCATTCTGTTCTTCACTGTAGAGGTTCATTCCTTCTGGCATAACCTTGAGAGATGCTTTCACCAGAAATGATTCTTAAACCTCTTTAAGGTAAGCGGCCAAAGGGTAATAATAGAAAACAGACCAGATACAGCATAATCAGGCAAAAGTTGTTTCTTAAAGTAAAAACCCCATGATTTCAATAAACCAGATTTTTCCTTCAGAGTGCCTTTAGCTATCCCAGAAGTATTTTGATGAAAAATTGAAATGTGTTAGTTGGAAAAAGCTGGTCTTATGTCTCATGGGAATTGCTTCTTGTGAATTCTAATCCTTTTCCTGTCTAAGCTCCTGTGAGACCTTATACCATGGAATGACATTGCTCACTGTCTATTTTCTCTGTCCAAAGATGGGAAGCCTAATCTGATTGATAAACTCAGACTGCAAAAGGGGAAAAAAGTGTAAAAAAATATATAACTCAGCTGTGCATCTTGGTGCATTTTATAAACTGGCATTTTTGCTATAAAAATTTCCATCAAAAATCTGACAATTTTTGTTTTAAACTTTGGTTTATCAACACTTCTCCAAGCAAATAAAATCTTTTTAACAAGCTATTCTGAAGTCAGAAATTATCAGTGGAAACATACACTCACTGCTCTTTATACTTCTTTCTGGAAGTCGGGCCAGCTACAAGCTAGGCTGCTTTTAAGAAGTGATGCTGCAATGAAGCAGAGGAGCGCTCTGAGTACGACTGTGCTCCTTCAGAAATTCCATGTTTAGGCTGACTAGAAATCACCTCTGAATCTTTACCATGACCAAACTGTTTCCCTTCATTTTCAAATTAAATAGCAAGTGAATTGTTGGAAGAAAACTGATGGATTGTGATGTCTTAAAAATGCAATCATATCTTGGGCTAAAGGCAAGACATAAGCACCAATTATGCAGGCCCTCTCCTTCCCAAGTTCTCTCTTTACAACCACTACCCATTTAATCTCCTGAGCTCTATCTGCTCTGTGGGGAAAAATCCCCACAAACCTGTAGAAGGACTTCAGGAGGGCTCTGTCCTCTCTAAAGTGTTTGACAGAGGTGATTGAGTAATTAAAACATTAATGGATGCTAGTCAGTGTGGGATGGATATTGGTCACCTCATGAAGGGACAGTGGAATCAGGTGAGAGGGAGGTTGAAAATGGGAATAAAAAAGATCAGAGGGGAAGCAAGGGAATGGTGCTACAAAATGTAATGCTGGACAGAAATTATGAAGACAACAGGAGATTGTAGTAAGACAAAGAAAGAGGAAGAGGTAGGGAGAAAAAAAAACCAAATACAGAACTACCAAAAGCAGAAAAAAAACATTTTTGACAGGGAGTGAAAAGCCAGATGCAAGCAAAAAGAAGGAAAGGTTGGTAGAATTAATGAGAAAAATTATGTTTTTGGCAACATAGGCCAGTCATGTTAAAAAAATTAAATAGGTAACATAAACTATTTGAATGTAAATACACAGTCTACATTTTATAGCCCAAAGTAATGATGGGGACACCAGAACCTCAGCTGATGGCTTGATTTTTGAGTCAGATTAGGCTGATCTAAATTTAACTGAAGGAACATGAAAGCAGGATGGAACAGCATGGGCGGTGCATGCTGCCTTTCTTTTAGAATTAAAAACACAGCATACTGAGTCATTCCAGAAGAAACATGTGGATTCTGGAATAACTCAGACAATGGTTTTGTTTTCCTTATCTTTAATTATTTTCTTTCCTTAATTAGTAGTGTCAGAAAACTAATATGTGGTGAGATTTGAGAAACCACAATGACCATATTAGCTAAACCAGAGCAGATTTCCTTTCTGAGCTCTAACATATGAACAAAAAGTAGCTACATGTGAGGGCTTCATTTGCATAACATGCAGATTATCAAATAGCTGTGTTAAAAAGAAAAAATTCTTTCCATTTGCCACAGTGTGAAAGTGAAGCACAAAGTGTCTGCAAAGAAGGCTGGCTGTGCCTTGTAACTGGCTTGAAAGAAAACGTGTTGAGAAGGTAAGTTGGATTAGTTACCTCTTATTAATATTGATATTCACCAAATAGTGTATTAATTCATCATCTTTTGAAAGGCTGTTATTCATGATAGATATTGAATATATTGCAGAGTGAAAACACAAAATGCATTTCAATCAGAAGGCACCTAAATATGGAACAAGATGAGCAATAGTTTTTGTAATTGATAAGCTAAAACTCTGATTTATATTTTAATTGATGACTCCCATTCCATGAAACACTGTTGATAATATTCTGCTGCTTTGCAGGCTAAACCATTGGTATTCCAAAAGCATGTTGTTGTCTGAGAGAGATGTTGTAAGCTGGTACTAGCAGTAGAAGTACTTGTTTGACTATGGATTAAAATCATCATGGACTTGATGATTTGAAGTGACACATGTATTTATAATAGAAAGAGATTTTGTACTTCTGTTACTCATTATTTGATGGTTACATGACTGCCATGTATTAGGTTTGTCTTTGTGTAATCAAATTTGCTTTGCAAGTCACAGATCCACCTCTTCACTCCCAAAGTTATGAGAAAGAAGCAGAGTGAAGTGTCCTCAGTGAAATGTCCCTCTGTGAAATATCAGCAAATTCCTTTACCAAATGAATATGTTCCTACTCAAATTTTGCTGTTTTGAATAGGATCTGATCCCATGTTTCCAAATATCACTGTGAGCAGGAATCAGTGGTTTTCTTCAGACAGTGTTTAGTCTGAAAGTGAGTTCTGTGTAAACAGGATCTAGGCTATTATATATAGCTATGTTATTACAGCTTGTATATGCACCTCAGTTTATCAAGAGTAAATGTACTATTCCTTGTGACACTTGAAGGATGTGAGATATTAAAATGAATGTTTTCTTTCCAACAAAGTCCAGAAAATACCTTACAAACCTCATCCCAAGCCCAAATGATTTAGATTCTTTCCTTTGCTACAGTGTGACATGCAAATTACAGAAATGTAGCAAAACAGTATGGAAATGTAGCTGTCAGAAAAGTCAAAGCCCCTGCTACGAAAGGTTCAAAGGATGATCTGAAAACCTGTGAAGTTTTAATGATGAAAATTGTGAATTATGAAATAAATAATACAGCAAAAAGTATTTCACTATTGTGACCAAAGATGTCTCAAAAGATTCAGAAGGACTTCTGTCTTCACCTCCTTGTCTCTGCACTGAAACTCACACATCTTCTTTCCTTCATATAACTGGACTTTACAAAACCATATTTCATGTGGATTTTAGTCATAACCTGCTCCAGATCTGTGACGACAGGGAATGCTTTAGTCCAAACAGTGATAAGGAGGCCAAATTAATCTTATAGTGACCTCACTGGATTTACTTGAGTCACAGAAGGATTTCACACTTTTTTTGCTTTGTATACATCAGTAAAGAGTGCTTTTCAGCACTAACAATCAAAGCATGCATGCACTGTGTCCACATGTGCACACACACATAGTAAAACAAGAGTCATATTTCAGGCCTTTTAGGTATCTCTGTGTTGTTCCATGAAAATATATTTTGTTATAGCGGAAGTCTTGGATTCTATGGAAATCAGCCATTGAGAAATTGGCATGCCTGCTTAAATAATTATGAACCATTATGACAAGATGCTTTAAATCTATCAAGTCTTATTCTGACAAGAGGCAGCATTTTAATTTCACTCACTGGGTATGGTCAGTGAAAAGCAGCACCATACTTAAGCTTCTAGGGAACCACAGCTATTGTGATATGCTCAGTTTTGAAAGAAGAAGACGGAGCAGGACATCTATCAACCTATGTTTCTTTAGGTCCAGAGTTTTATTAATTTAATAATGTCTTACAAGGCTATCTGTATTTATGCCATCTGGTGTCTCTAATGAGATCATAAGCACAATTTCTAAGTTAAATAAGGAATTTGAAGGGAGCTTTTCCTAGGTGTTTGTTTGTCTGTTTTCCCCCTCTGCTAATGTAAACATTGTCAGAAACCAAGGTCTGGAAAAGAAACATTTATAGGTTTTAAAATTCAGGAATCATAACATGAAATATTTTCACATCTAGTTACAACTAACTTTAACAACAACCCCAAGCAGCATGCAAATGAACAGCAAACCTTTGTGCCAAACAGACAAAAACAATTGCATTTTTCTTTTTTATCTGGGCATTTACACATTTTGTGTTAGCAATTCAGGCCAAAACTTTGGATTATGTGCACCTTGACGTAGACTAGACTATTATTTTTCTTCTAAAACATCTAGTAACCAATTTGGTAATTACTACTTGTCTCAGTTTCACAGTTTTACTCCAAGATATCTTGTTGATTGAAATGATTAATGTTGAAACTATTCACCTGCACATTAAGTCCACCCTTTGTAAAAACAAGTCATCATTCAGGATGCATCCTGAGCACAGTGGCAATTACCACCCTACTTTTTGTGATTCTAAATCTAGCTTGATTATTTTAAAAATGATATCTTTGCGTATGTAGCCTAATTGGTAAATTAATAAAATGTTTGCCTCCAGGTTGCATGTTTTCAACACAGAAACATTTTCTGTTACATAAAAAAGCAAGTTATTGTTACTGCTTCTCAGAAGGAAGTGGTGATTATTTCAATTTACCTCTGTACCTCTAACTAATACTGTTATTTCTTGTTTTTCAAATTAAAGTGTTGAGGCAGCCACAAGAGAATGTAGCAGAATCATACATTCTCTTTCACCTGACCTTCAGACAGTTTTCAAATTTGGTACATACAAAAATAAAATAGGTAATATATAGTGGACGTATGTGTGATGAATGTATTAAACTAGACATGTAAGTAGGACTGTACTTACAAAGGTGGACTATTTTTAACCGTAGTTCTTGATGAATTTTTTTCCTCATAGAATTCTGTCTTTTTCTTTGGGTTGGTCTTTATTCACTGTCTTTTGCCTGTATAATTCAAATGACATACTGGTTCGTAAGATTGTGGTTTAATCTTACTTTTGAGTACTCACATACTGCTTTCATGATGGAAAGAAATCTGATAATGTGGATCAAGTGGAAATATAGTAAATTTAAAAATGCAAGGCTATATATTTAATATTCAGAACACGTGTTTTTGAGGGCACATGCATAGACATTTGCCCATATGTAGTACATAAACGATGTTAGAAGACACACACCACCTTATATATATGGAAAGCTATTTTTTATGTTTACCTAATGCATTAATGCCAAATAAAGACATAAATATGATTATAAATTATAAAGATGCCTGAGTGTCAGAAAGATTTAAGTTGAAAAGGGAATTGTGTTTATAGGAACTCTGATTCAACTTCCTCAGCAGCCAGTGCATCTTAATAACTTCAGTGAATGGTGTTTCAAATTCAGAAAAAGAAGTCAGCTCAAGGGATTTAAATCAAGTCTGAATCTGATCTCTGCAATTCTGATTTCAGCTTGAGTCCTTTGCTATTCCTCTCATACCAGCCGTCCCCAGGAATCTTTTGCTGGACAGTGGAAGTAATTTTGTGAGTAAATGTGTGCCTAGTGGTGCCTCTGTGAATTCCTGTAGAATCAAGGAGTACACAGCTCTCCTGTGATGTGTAGTTGTTGTTCCCTATAGGCTCTCTGCTGAGCTTGTCTGAGAATTAAAGAGCCTTTTCTCTCTGTTAATCTGAAGACATGTTCCTTCTTTGTCCTCCTTGCAGGCTCTAGAAAATATCCATGCTCACTGTCTTCTAAAAATCTTCACCCAGTAATCTTCCTTATATATGGTATGCTAATGTTTGGCAGTGCTTTGTCTAAGTGGAATGAAGAGTGACTTTTGTAGAGAAGATACGCTGTCAGGCTCTCTTTATACATTTTAACAATGTAGGTCTTAAAAGACATGAATGGTATTTTTCTTGCAACAATAAAACAACCATTTGAAAAATAATAACCTAGACAGATATCCCTTTAGTGCTGTCTAACTGAAGAGTTAGTGTAGTTGCAGCTAAGTGCAAAGGATGACAGAAACACCAAGGAAGGTTACGGGTGTCTGGCTGGATGAGATCAGAGAGTAAAAGCCGCAGCTGGTGACTAGAGCTGTGCAAAGATGGGCTAGAGGACCACAGTCCCAGGTGAATTGCACAACTTACCTGCTTGCCTCATACATCTCTGTACATCTGAGAGACACCTGATGTTGCTTAAAATTAGTTTCAGAAGGTTTTCAAGCACTTTCAGGCTGTCATATACCTGCAGCTTCTAAAAATCTGTTTCAAAAAGCCAGTAGAGGAAGCTGGAGAAATGGTTAAAGATATGTTTAAAGGGCAGGAAATCCAGAGAAGCTGTGATGCCTTAGCAACATTGTGTAGTATGGGTCTTTACCCATCTGCAGGTCTCTGTCATGAGCCGGCATCTCCACATGAGTCATTATGCTTTTGGGAAGTGTTCTGTTGTTTCCCTCCCGCAACTTCCCAGTTATATCTGGACTTCATCTGCCCCACTTTTAGAAGTTATCTGTCTTTCTCTCTCTTTCAAAATGAGGCAATTCCAAAACAAGAAGGTTTTGCTTGTCTAGACTTAAAGCTGACCCTAATGGTGCTCATCCTAATTAGAAGCACAACTAGCAAAAAGCAGACAAACTCTAAACAAAACTGCCATTTACAGCCTTCACAAATATGGGACCTCATGTCATACAGTCCCTGAAATTACTACATTGCTGATTGCTGTAGTTCTCACAGAGTAGCTAATGGAAAGAAGAGGACTGAAATCATGCAGAGGAATGCGGAAGAATTAAATCTCCTGCCCATGGCTTCCTGTGTGAGGTTGAAAAAGTCACTTAAGGTCAGCTTCATGCATGTGGCCACCAGTGATGTGTTCCCCATTTTATTTTTCTCTGACTTTAGACTCTGATCTGATTTGCAGAATTCTGAGCTTGGATGCAACCATTCAATGGATTTAATCCTTTACATAACTGCAGTCTTTCTAAGCACCCTTAAAAGTGATGTCGAGGGGGATAGGTACCTAAAACTGAACATCTCTAGCGGATACTTACTCTAATGACTTAGTGCTCAGGTTCTTTCCCTGTAAATAAAGGTAATAATACCTCCTCATGGCAGAGTGTTGTGCAAATTAATTAATTAATGGTTATAAAATAGGTATCACAGTGATAACAAAGAAAACAAATGATTTTCTCTATATAGAGTGCAGTCTACAACACCAAAGACTGAACCCTGCACTCTAAACCTGTGCACCAAGCAAAGACAAAACACTAGTGTCTTCGTCTAGAACCAATGTCTGATTGTACATTAGGTGCTATCCTCTACACTATAAGAAGATATTATTCTGGCACTCTTCATTTACCTCACCAGTGTAATAAAAAAGAGCAAGTGATATGATATTAAAAGTGTTGAGACACACTGATAAAATTCCAGAGTGGAAAAAAAAATCAAAGTCTCATATTATTGTCATGAAGTATACTAAGGTAGTGCTGTTTCTTTGTTCCCTATATCCCTCAATACACTGATTGCCATTGTCATACAGAATTTCTTAAAGTAAATTTATTTTACTCCAATTTCTTGTGGTACAAATTCAATGTGAAGTAAGAGTCACATAGTCTCATATGTCATTTATTAGCCTATGAATAAACATTCAGTATATAAGATTGTGTTCTAAATGACAGTGATACAAACCATCCACTTTCTACAACTGTTCATTCTGCTGCAGGGATGTGTGATTATTGATATGTTCCTGTGTATTGTTGATATAGTTCAAGTGATGACATTCTGTTTCAAGTAAACATTTTATTTTCAGTGGTGATTTTCTACTTGTTCACATTTCTTGTGCTGGTTTACTAATCCAATGTGTTTCATTTTCTTTTCAGAAATCCTTGGGAAAGTATTTTGAAGTTCTTCTCAGCATATTTTTCAGTGAAGCATACTGACAAAATGAATTTTGTAAGCACTTAACTGATAAACTATTTTAGTACATCTATAAAGCAATGAATCTGGAAGTCCCAGTTCTTTGAGGCTGCAGAACCAAACACCCTAATTTCGGGAGTGATAAGATGAAGAGATGTTTCTGACATCAGAGTTCACTGTCAAAGCTCACTGTTAATGGCTTTGCACTCTTTTTATGTAACTACAGATTTGGTGTTTGTGGTGCAGATAACTTTGTCTCAGGCTAGCTATCCTGGATTGCCTGTCTAGCTGAGCAGAGAGAAGTACTCATTTTTGGGCTTGAATTAGTCAAGCTACATTAGTATGACATGTATAACATACTAGAAAGACCTCTTACCCTTCCTTGATGGTAAAGAAGGACTAGACCCCTACTTCAAATTCAGACTTTTATACTGTAGAGTCTTCTGTGGCAGCAGACTAGTCCTTTCTGCACAATACATTTAAATATGGAGACCTTCCATCCAAAAAGACTATTTCCACCTATGTATTTTAAGTATGAGTTTATGAAATGTCCTAGATAGTTCTTACAAATATCTTCTGCAGTGTTAAATGCATTTGTAATTGGGGTGTGTGGTTGGTAGTCTATCATGATTTTACTATATATGAATTAAAGACTAACATTTGTGTGTTAACTGTTGATCTCCTCTTTTACAGACAGACTCTCATACCACAGATTATCCCTACTATTCAGACTATGCTTCTCTAATCATGCAACCTTGTTCTAAGCTAGAAGTCAGAAACTTCACCAAAGTATTTCTTCCAGCTGCATATTCATTGATTTGTATCACTGGCCTCGTTGGTAACGTCTTGGTGGTGATGACCTTTGCTTTGTACGAAAGAACCAAGTCCATGACGGATGTGTACCTCTTCAACATGGCCATAGCAGACATACTGTTTGTTCTCACTCTTCCGCTGTGGGCAGTGAATTATGCTGCTGATGAATGGATTTTTGGTGATTTCCTTTGCAAAATGACCAGAGGTATCTATGCAATCAACTTCAGCTGTGGCATGCTGCTTTTGGCCTTCATCAGCGTGGACCGGTACATTGCTATTGTACAGGCAACAAAGTCATTTAAACTCAGGGCAAGAACACTCACATATAGTAAACTCATTTGTTTGGCTGTGTGGGTATCATCCATTTTAATCTCTAGTTCCTCCTTTATGTACAGTGAAAGTTACAGCTTCTCCATCAATGAAACCAAAGAGATTTGTGATCACAGATTTGACAAAAAGTCTGAAAGCAAGATGCTGAAATCACTGCTGTTGTGGTTACAAGTTGGATTTGGATTTTTTATACCTTTCATGTTCATGATTTTTTGCTATACCTTCATTGTCAAATCCTTACAACAAGCTCAGAATTCCAAAAGAAACAAAGCAATCCGTGTGATTGTATTAATTGTAGCTGTTTTTCTTGTTTGCCAGGTACCTTATAACATTATTCTTCTTGTGACAGCTATAAACATGGGCAAAATAGACAAATCCTGTGACAGTGACAACATAATGGCTTATGCAAAATACACCGCTGAAGCCATAGCGTTTTTACATTGCTGTGTGAACCCTGTGCTCTATGCATTTATTGGAGTGAAGTTCAGAAGTTATTTTGTGAAGCTAATGAAGGACCTATGGTGCAAGAGATACAAGAAATACAATAAGCGTAGTTCAAAGACAAGCTCCGATATTTATCATTCAAGACAGACTAGTGAAATTCTGACTGACAATGGATCTTCTTTTACTATATAATAGAGTTTGAACAACATGATTACTGAAGAACTCTTCTCACCAAGCAATCCAAACCAGCATCACTGTGTATATGACAGCAAGTCATTTGAGCTTCTCTGTGTCTCTAAGGGAGCTTCCATGGTCTACAACTCCTTTCAAGAAATGAATTAAGATAAAAGAATAACACAGTCCTGTGTAAAACTGAAATCTTATTCACTTCTCTTAATGCTCTTCTGAAGTACATTCTCTTAGAATTATAGGGAAAGAGAAGTTTACAGAGGAAACCTCCTCATTTTGTAAGGGAAAATTGCATCTTGTCTCTCCTACAACACTGAAATGTTTCCAAAGTAATAAGTAAATGTATCAGGTTATGTCCAGTTCATTCTTACATTTATGTTTCTTTTTATTAATTACTTCTACCTGTAAATCCTATTTAAGTGTAGGTTTCCACTGTGCTTGTATTGTAGACAGGTCATGTTGTGACAATATTAACCCAAAGAGATGGCATTTTGAGCAAAGCAGGGCAAGAAAAACAAACAGAGAAATTAAGAAACAGGCTCAAGGCTGCTAACAGAGCTGGGCTTAGGTGTTTGGTCTTGCAAATCTTTGCCCAGTTCTATACTCCACCTGCTCATCAGGACTTGTTTACATCAAGGTTGAGGCTGGCCAAAGCCAGCAGTGACTCATCTACTAAAGAGAGTATTAGAAAAAAAAATATTATTTAAAGATAATACTGAAATACCCTCAGAAAGGTTTTCTGACATCTCCTGATAATTTCTTCTGAACAGAGAATGGAACTTTGCTTGAGAGTTTCTTCTCTTTGTTTGGCACAGGATTCAGGTGCTAGAATCCAACAAAGCTGATAATCTGGTGAATGTCTCTTTGTGATAAGTTGTCCCTTTCTAGCTGAAATTCACAGTCCATTTTTGAAAAGGTAGGAAACTGCCTAGAACTGCAGTTATTCCAACACTTTTTATTGGAACTTGATCAGTGACAAAATATGATGCATTTCTTTGTATTTAGCTACTGCTAGCAAAGTTTCATTAAGAATAGATTTACTAGCTTGAATATGCATATATATATAGCCTCCAAAATTATTAAGTACTTTATCTAAAAAAAAAAAAAGACCAAAATCTGACTTATTTCACCCAGAAGTTTTACTGAGTCAGCATTTAGCTCACTATGAACATAGAAACATTTATAAAGAATGTAATTATTTTTACCCAGTCATGACTTCTCAGCAAATCCTTAGTGGATCTTCTGCTTATTAAGTGAGCTTCACCACACTGTAGCAGTCATGGTGGCATGGTGAGGTGGACAGGAGCAGGAGCTGAAGGACACAGGGGCAGGATGGAGGAGAGAAGAGGAGCACTCCTATTTGCAGTGTGCTGAAGTACCTACCAGTCTTCTGCTGTTCCGCTGCAATGGGAGCATATGCCATGATGATGTCTGGATTTGCTGTAGTATGGGACATTACACTTCTATGACTGTGAAAATTAGTGCAATTTGCAGCCTTTTTTTTTGCCTTGTTTGGGGTCTTTTTAAAGTTTATGGCTGAAGAGATTGTGGAGCTTATATCACTAACCACCCTGTCCAATGGAAAGGGAATGAGAAAGGCATTGGAAAGGGCTGAGATGAACAGTGCTGGAGGTGAAGATCCCTTGAAGAAATACATTGATGGGGCACACAAAGCTAATACTGCCTTGGTTGGTAGAAGCCATCCTTGTTTCCACTGCAATATGATGTTTTTAAAATATCAGTGCCAGATATGATTAAGATATTGCATATATTTATCATGACTGAAGGGCAATTTAGGCAAAAATTACAGAAAATTATGTAAATACATATGCATGCATTTGCTGTACATAGAAATTATGATTTTCTGGAAGAGAATTCAGCAAATAAAATATGTAAATGAAAAGGAAAAAATGCCTCAGATCTAAGAGTTTCTTGCTACGTGCCATGAAACATTCTCTTAATCAGTGCAAAATCTCTCATATCTGACTGATGCAGTGCCTGTCCATGTGAGCCTGCCTAAGGGATCATTCTTTAGGGCTGGAAGTCCATGTCTGAAGTGGCTGTGGCAGCTCTTGGACAGAACCTCACAAGGCTCAAAAGCGTATCCCCCATCTCCTACTGTCCTGCTGCCATGGCTGCATTGGCCTTCAGTCACTGAACAACCCAAACGCAGCCCTAGAGGGGTTAAGGGGCAAGGCAGCAGCCAAGAGGCAGTCACTGACCCTGTCACTGTCCCCCTCCCACCAGAGAAGACTTGCTGATAGTCCATGGGAGAGGGCAGGGCAAGCATGCCATAGCCTTTGTGAAGTGGTTCCTTGCTGAAAGGGTGTCCTCCCCTTGGGGGTTGAGAGTTGCAGGGAAAGTGAGCAAAGCTGGGTCCTGCAGACCAGGGCCTTCCCCAGAGATAGGGGTCAGCCTGGCTGCCTCACAGCTGCCAGCCCCTGGTACCTGTGAAGGACTCAGGAGAGTTGAAAGTGGTGGTGGTGGAACATCTGCCTCAGGTAGGAGCAGATACAGCCTCCCGGCTGCTGGATTATAGGGGGGGAAATGCTAGCTGGAAATAAGGTTGAAATGTGGAAAATGTACCCCAGTTGCTTTCTGATGTTAAAGGGTGAGAATTGCTGCTGAGGGAAGAGGAATATGGTATACATGTGGTATACAGTCCTCCATGAACTTCCTCAGTGCAATTTCTTCCCACAGGCTGCCGTTCTTCTTGACCTGCTCCAACACGGGCTCCTCTCTCCCTGGGGTCACAGGTTTTGTCATGAGCCTGCTCCACTGTGGGCTTCACATCAGGTCACGGCCTGCTTTCAGACATCCCCCTGCTCTAGTCTGAGGCTCTTCCAGGGACTGCAGATGGATCTCTGCTCCCTTGCGAACCTCTGTGGGCTGCAGAGGGACAGCCTGCCTCACCAAGGTCTTCATCATGAGCTGCAAGGAAATCTCTACTGTGCCTGGGGCATCTTCTCCCCCTTCTACTTTGCTGACCTTGGTGTCTGCAGCATTGATTCTCTCACATATTCTCACTTCTGATTTCTCTGTCTGCAATAACTTTTTTCCTTCTTAACTATGTTATCACAGAGGCACTCAAATTGCTGATTGGCCCAACCCTGGCCGGCAGTGGATCCATCTTGGAGGAGCTCGCTGGCATTGGCTCTGTCAGACATGAGGGAAGCTTCTAAAAGTTTCCCAGAGAAGTCACCATTATAACCCCCCTGCTACTAGAACCTTTCTCTGCAGTAGAGAAGAATCCTGCTGCTTGATGTCCAGCAGCAGGTGGCCCTAGTGGCATACTGGCCAGTGGATGTGGCTGATGGGCCCTCAGATATTCCCATTCCTTTGGTGGCCATGCCAGCAGAACCAACATGTGAACTGGTGTGGGTATTGATAGTTCAGGGCACAAAAAGAGCACAAATTTAGAGGAGTTTGGGAACTTTGTGTTATTTTACTGCTTATGGAGTAATGTTTCCAAGCTTGCTATGCATGCTGCATTTTATTATAATTTTCATGTTGTGGTAGCTGTGCATAACAAACACATGGTAAGATTTTTTTGCTTGAATGTATTCCCTCTGGGATTTTTGGAAAGAAAAGACATGGTTTCACACAGGTTCTCATTTCCCACCATAGTTAAAGAGGGAAGGATACATACAGCGTTACATCATGTCTTTCACACAGAAGATGTGGCTGATAAGTTTTGAGAAGCCAGTTCGTATCTTCCTCCAGCTGGGGACTGGGGCTGCACTGTGGTATTGCTTGCACGTAAAAGGCCTGTTTGTTAGTGTGTTTCATTCTGCTTTTGGTGGGACCATGGTGACCCTGCTTGACACTTCCCATTCTAGCAGTTCAGAAGAAGGTAGGTCATCAGTGCACGCTGTTAAATAAAGGCATAATGTCTCAGTGCAGTCAGTTTAGAGCTAAATCTGTTTTCTGACATATACAATCTTCACTTAAGAGTTGTACTTGATGATCCTTGTGGCTCCCTTTCAACTCAGAATATTCTGTGAAACTTGCCATATGAAAATCTTGAAAATGGACCTAAATTATTATTCATCTCCTCATAAAAAATGGAAACTTCCTTGTCATAGTCTATAAATGTCATGTTCTAACTTTTCTACTTGCATATTAAATTTCTTCAGAAGAGTGATCACTATAAGCTGGTGAACATACAAGAGAGTCACAGTGGACAGACAAGGCCAAAGTCATTAGGGCCTTGCTACTAGCAAGGAAAAGCAAATGAAAAAAATGAAAATTATATGCAAAGGTAGGTAACAGAGATTGTGAATGGAAGAGAAACTGTGAATGGAGAAAAACAGTCTACAGAGGAACATTTTTGTTATGGAAGGTCATTTATAATGATTAAGTACATAACAGATATAACTGCTTTGGATCTCTGTAGGGCAATCTTGTTATTTACAGTTGTGGAAGTTTTGGGGAAATTTTCTTGCTGCAGAAGTAGCAAAAGATGGTACTGTAAGCTTTAAAAATTTGGACACAATTGGAAAACTATTTTGAGGTTAAGTGAAAATGATAAGAGTTATAAAATGTCAAAACAGTTTGTATCATGAAGTATCTAAAATGCTTTGACATTTCTGGTTATTTTTCAGATACTGTAATATATGCCAAGGAAATGATTTCACAAACCACTGAAAGTTGTTCATAATCTGCTTTTTTATGCTGCTGCCAAGTAATCGGGGTATTCCCTCCAACCACCTCCTGTGGTAGGATGTACCAAACCCCTGCCATCAATTCTGAGTTGGGAGCTCATACCCTCCTAGTAAGTCTTTGCAAGTGACAGCTAAAACAAAAAAAAAAAAAAGAAAAAGGGAGAATTTCACCCTTTAATTGTCCTACACTAATAGATCTTCTTTCTCTTCTGGGCAGTGTAAGTTCTTCTTTCTCTTCTGGACAATGCAAGTTGCAGGTCCTTCAGGCTGAAGAGGGAATTAAATGACATCTCTATTGTGGGTGAATGGCATAAAACCTGGTGGAAATGATATTACCACTAAGAAAAGTGTTGTTCTCTAGGCCCCTTTGAACATAGTTCAGTTTCCTTTATGATGAGTTCCTCAAATAAGATTCTTCATTTTTGGTTGAATGAGCTTCATTACATAATCTGAGTTGAAAAGTGCCTAGGTTTTATTTACTCAAGAAAGCAAAACCTAGCAGTTAAAAAGTTATTTTGATGGTGAAAACTCTTATCCACCCAGTCAGGGTCCCTTTATCCACTAACTGAAAAATTTTCTGTACAATTTCCTAGCTGATCTCCACAGTCATCTTTCTTTGGATTGATGGTATGATGTAACCCAATTGTATATCCTGATGTGCCACTCATATTTCTAATGAAATCTTCATCTTTCATTTATTTTTATTGCCTTTTGGTTAGAAATATATATGGAATTACTGCATTAAAAATTTGCTCTCTATATATTATACTGAGCTAGACTAGTCAAATTAATATTCTTCTATCAACACTTTTTGAAGCTCTTATTTCATTTTAGTATAGTTTTCTCATTCCCAGACATTTATTTTAGTTAATACAAATGAATGTATTAATATCTATTTAATCTGTAGTAACTGGAATTAATTTATAGGTGTGCAATTAATTGAGAAAAGGGGAAGTAGAGAACACTCAGATTCTTCCATAAGAAACAGCTGCTGAACAGTGAAGAAAAAACTTTTCTTCAAAATAGAAAATATATGTTCTGGATTTATGCCAACCATAGGCAGCCATGATGCTGCAGTACAAGACAAGGTAGTATTATTTGTGAAGAATTTGTGCTTGGTCCTATCTAGTGGTTAAGAATTATAAAGTAAAAAAGCTATCCAATTACCAGAAAATAAGTGATTTTTTTTTTCTGTTGTTTATTTATTTATTATCCTGGTTTGGGTCATCCAGCTATGGTTTTATTGTGATTTATGGTCCCCTTTCTGAAAAGCTTTTACAAAAATATGGAGCCATTGAAGTCATTACATCAGGAACTGTATTTGCCATCCTTGATATTCTTTGCTCATCTTTTTGCTATTCAAATTCAAACCTATGAATTTCTTGTAGATATCAAATAAAGCTTCACTTCTACTCCATGTAGTTTGTTATTATTTTTTGCTAGTATCGAGTATGTTTTTATAAAAACAATTTCTAGGAATTACAGAAATACAGAATAGAAGAGGAAAAGGAATACTAAGACAGAAAATGTACTGTTGGGTAGAATGCATGAATGATATGTATTTATGGTAAGTGGTTTGATTTCTAAGAGACACCCATTTATGAAAGTTGAAAGAGTCTTATTAATGTATCTCAGGTGAATTATAATGCATTTTAACCATCTGCCTCACAAAATTATAATAGAAAAATGTAAATACCTTTGTATTTATTTTTCTGATTCAGATTCAAAGGAGATTCAGCTCATAACGACAATGGTAAAAATAAAAACTGTTTTCAGAGGCTTTTTCCAGTTTATGTAATTTTCAGACCACTGGATATATATAATGGTTTTGCACTTCAAAAGCAACTACTAGTAATAAATGACAGTATCATCAGGGATACAGATTGTCAAAACAGAGATTGAAGAAACTGGTGTATCTTTCACATGGCAGTTAATTTGGCATAAACACGGTGTTTCTTGTGTGTGCTCTGAGATTTTCATAAAAACAGGGGAGGTTAACAGAATAATCAATAGAGGAAACATTTTTTACTTTATTTTCATTAACCTCTCTTGTTCTTGTCTTAGGCTGCATGAAGAGGGATTCATTAAAAAATTCTTTCTAACTGCTGTTGCACTCTCAACAATTTTCAAGTTTTCTCTCTCAAGTTTTGCAGAAACAAGTTAACTTGCACAAAATTGTTACTAAAGTTGTAAAATATTAGACATAAAACCTGAATGATAATTAATTTCATTCACTTGACTTTTATGTGAATTACTATCTAAAATGTTTGTTAATTTTAACTTGAATGGCATTAAAAATATTCGTGCTCAGATTATCTTTCATGAATTTTCTGGATCTTAAATCTCTGTAGATTTAAGGCCCAAAGACATGTTTCTATTTGCTTAGTTTACTCTTATAAAAATATCCCATAATATCCCTTAATATCTCATAGAACTAGGCATCAGAAACATGCATGGGAAAAATGCAAAAAAGAAATATCAGTTGTTACAGGATCTGACATCAACTGAGACACTCATAAATACAGAGTTCTGGGGCGAGGTTTATGCTCCCAGACATGGACTGTCACTATAAGATGCATATTCTTTGTGTGGGGAAGCTCATGCAGAAGAATTGTGGACAGAAGGAAGTTAGAGTGTGATTCTAAAATATCTTAATTAGGAGCCAAAGTCCAACTATCAAAACAATACTGCTTATGGAAACCTGCCTTGCAAGGGAAGTAGGTTTTAGTGTTCAGTGGCAGACAGTCAGTTTTGTTGGTTTAAATTGTATCCACACTATTGCTGTTATTTTCTGTTATAGGCAATGTAGCTCCACTGGCAAAGTGCTGGTCTTAGGAACTTCACTCAGGGTGGGCTGGGTGTTCCAGATGAAAAAATGGATGTCATGGTATTAACAGACTGAGTCAATTATGTGGTATCACCTAGTTCAGAAACAGCAAAGTGCTCCAATTTAAAAACTGTCTGCAAATTTTTGTTAATGACTTCTTGACACAAGCGTGGAGGCTTCGATGTATTTGGAAAACGTTTGGGCTTTTCTAGAATCTGAGTTTAGTAGCCAGTAGGATATACAAAAGTACCACTGTCCATTGATTACAAAATTTTGAAATTTCACATTTAATATCATAACAAGTTGTGAGACACTGCTACTGTTCTAAGAATTCCTGAAGATTACTTCATAAAGCATGCATTTCTTTTAGACGTAAAATTATTTTCATTGTTACATTTTTAAAAATCATGTGTGCTTCTAGTCTGTTTGCACGCTCAGACTGGTGCAAGATTTCCCTCTAGTGGTTAAAACACGTATGAACTGTTTGAAAGTCCAATCCCCGTTTTGTCATTGGACATCGAAAGGATACACAGGTATGTCAGACCTTAAATAGATATTACTTTTAGGTGTCATCAAAGTTTATTTACAGCTGGAATGAACAGAATCATATTACAGAGCACAATGTAGTCCCACGTTTTACTTTTTCCCCCAGTCAGATCTTTTTTCATTGTGGACTTGAGTTGACTTTGTGTAACTGAGATCTGTACCCATTTATATCAGTACACAGTACCAGTTCCTTGAGCTTTCTCGATCAGATGGGGAAGTATTGTCCAGTTAGCAGAAATTTTTATTTTTTTTTTTTATTATTCATAGCAGATAGCAGTGTCTCTAGATAATTAATCTCCGGCCTTTTTTCACTCTACCTGCAAACTTCTCTTCTTCTAAGATGAAGCAACATATAACAAAAGGAGCAAAGCATCACAGGTCCAATTCAGGCTCACTTGCTGGGAGCTATTTGGTGGATTCCTCTTCTGTTTAGGGATTAATTTATAGAAATGAACAACAGAAGAGGAAGTTTGGAATCCATTCTCGAGTTGCTTTTAATTACTATTCTCTTTGGGGATTAAATTATAGTGAGTTAACAATGTCTACTTGTTTTGTTTTGGGAAGTAACTGGTTTTGCTGCACTTGCCAATGGGTAAATTGATCCTAGTTCCACCCAGAAAATTCCACATATACTTTATTGCTAGTGATTAAGCAAAACAATTGAAAAGGATTGCCCTGACCTTGTGGCAGTCCCTTCCAGAGTCAAATGTTTCTATATGTAGAGCTCTCTCTCAGTTGTACACAGTACTGATAGCTTCTTCATAAGCTCTATGTGACCAAGAAGTATATTTTTGTACATATTTGTATACATGTATTTATTATTTAGAAAAGTATTTATATATTATGTATTTACTTACAGACTTGAGTAGTGCTTCCTAGACTGTGAACTTCCAGGTCTTGCTTTCATCCAGCTTTTATCTTCCTTAAATTGCTTGTCAGAGCGCTTTGTGTCCTAAGTGCCCTGCTGCTTCATATTTATGTTCTTTGCAGATCATTTTGGGGTCACTTCTTCTGCTAGACAGCCCCGACTAACTGTACAGCAGGGGAGACATCGGGTGGTTAGAGACTAAGTTTTAAGCCAATTATGTTTGCACCCACTGCATTTTCTTCTTGAATATGAATGTATTTGTATATCAAAGGGCTGCCAGCATCTCACCATGTTAGCCCCATGGACACTGAGGATGTGGCAGCTCAGTCACTGCTCCACTCTGGGACAAAGGGTCAGTATCAGAGGCTTGGCTTGGAAATGGACAGAGAGAAATGTAGCATATGTATAATAGGAGTCCATAAGAAAAACTGTAGAAGGCTTTTTCATATCCAGAGAAACCTTTATGAGGACAAGCTGACTGATCTTTTTTAGCTTCATGTAATTTGGGAACTCCTTCCACATTTGCTTCAATTCCAGTCTAGGCTTTTTGCTGGCGCAGGGGAAAGGCACTGAGGGAGAGAAGAATTATTAATACTGCTTTGAGTTGCATTTTCAGAATGTTGGTCATATTTAACAGGTAACTAAACTATCCTGTGTTGAAGAGAGGCCTTTATCTCTATGGCATGATATACAAGTGAGAAGAAAGAAAAAAAAAAAAAAGACAGCTTCAAACCAAACTGATTTGGAAGTTTTCCACTGTCACAATAATTCTGCTGTGGTGAAAATTGAACTAGCAACATGCAAGGCAACAGAAATCTCTCCTGGGGAGCATTTACAGAGGCCAAGATAAATTGCGTGTAATTCAAGCACCCTGGAGTGTTCTAAACGGTAGACAGTAAACAAGCTAGGCTTAAAGGAGGGTAACTGATGTCAACTAGATTATTACACTGAATTGTGGATGCTGTTACTAAGTTACTACTAGTATACACTCAAAACTAAACAAATCACACTAGCAAGTTATTAATTCACACAGAGCATTGCATCTGGGGGAAGTTATGAGCTTGGTCTGGAACTGCTTATCCAAAAAAACAGGAGCAAGTACCACAAAGCTGAATTTGGAGGTCACAGAGCTGCTCCATGCTTTCACACTGCAGGGCAGGCTGTTTGGGGCAGATGACCATCCATGCTGCCAGAGAGATTTAAAAGAGAGATTTAAAAAAATAAAAAGAGAAAAATTACTCTATGCTCTACATTGTGGCTGCTTCTAAAAACTCCAGCTTGCTAGTTAGGCAGCTGGAAGAATCTTGTTGGGAGTAGACCTGTCATCACCTTGGAGAAAGAATGAAAAATGTTGCAAACACAAATGTTAAGGTATGCAGACTTTGCATGTGCAGAATTGGCCATAGATCAGGAATAATTCGCCACTGTTTGGTGTCAGTGATCACAGTAATGAGTATTAACAATTGTAAAATAGTAGCTTTCAAATGCACCAGACATTGTGGTCACATGGAGCAAGTAACCACTGAATATAAATAAATAGCTATGTTCCTCATCTTAAATAAATGTATGATTTCCTATTATATCATCAAACAATTGCATATTGTATAAGAAGACTAAATCTCAGAATAAAATAAAAAATAATCAAGTATAATCATATCACAAATCTATTAATAACTTTAAAAAGCATGATCAGCCAACACACCTTCTATTTGTCAGCAGCTTTCTAATGACAAAAGACTTGAAAATTATAATTAAATCATAAATTAATTAATCCTAGGAACTATCTGGAACTCCTTTTTTGTTTAGCTTGATGCCAGTCTTGCTTTTCTCCTGGATCACTCTAAAGTGTGAAATTATAGGTATGGCTCTGATATTACTGATAGCTGTTTTCTGCTATAAAAGCAATTGGCTAGCTAAGGATTTTTGGAAACTATTCAGTACTGATAAAAGATTTTATTGAATTTTTGTATTTGTGTATAGTATTTTTCTTGTATCAGTTTAGATGAGTCCTACAGCATACAGAAGTTAATGCAAATTAATGTCAGATGTCATCCTTTTTATGATATTGTTAGGCTTTTGTTGTATAGAATCACAGAGACTCCTCACAAACACTTCACAAGACAATCGTCAGCCTCTACTACTTTTCCTTGTTTGCTTCTGCCAGCTGCCAAGGTGATGGTGCAAAAGTACTTCTGCCTCACAGGGTGATGTTTTGACTTATTTGGCCATATTTACTGAGGAACTACTGTGTTTCCAGGGGCAGGAGCTGCTTCATGTGGTTTTGACTGAGAGGTGCAGACCAGGAAGAACTGCAGGGGTTAGGGCTGTGGGTGAGAGGAGCTGTTTACTCACCAATTCCCTGGCAATCTGCAGCAATGAGAAAGCAAACACTGAAACGGTACAAGACAAAACAAGTTTTAGTGTTCAGTTTCTTATCCAAACTTACCAGCTTAGGCAGAGTTAACTTTTGTAAGCAATTTCTCACCTATGAAACCTCATACATTAAGAATACATCCCCCACTTTCCTGAACTTACAATATATTAAACTGATGAAGAAGGTAAAATATGATGGACAGTTATTGGAATTTCTTTTTATTTTTGTTGGGATAAAAGCAGACACTGTCATATTTGCCACTCAGAGACCTCCTTATCACTATCAAGATGGAAAATATTTTTTTCTTGCTGATGATGTCAAGATTTCCTCACAAAATTCAGTTCCCCATAATGGTGCCTAAAGCAAAGCCTCTGTTCAGACACACTCTTGCAGAATGTTACCTGTTTCCAGATCCCACCATTCTTAATCCTGAGATCATATTTCCTTCATTTATATTTTGGAGAAAGTATGACCAGGACATGAAGTCTCAATACAGCTGGTGCAAAATGTGATGTCAGTGGGAGAGACCCCTTACTACTGAGAGTAGCTTTTTTACTGGCAGCTGGCAACAGTTTAGCATTTGAACTTTGTACCCTATGAGCAGTTCAGTGATTTTTTGGTGGGCTTGTGTTGTTTTCTTATGTTTAAAACAAACAAACAAACAAAGTTTTAAATTTAATGTAAATCCACGAACATCCCTGCCTCTCCAAACTAACTTGCATACAGCATTATAATCCAAAAAATCACTTTTTGTTTGGAACTTTCAGCTCCAGTTGAGTTTGACCTGAAGTGAGGATCTGTAGAAGCAAATTGTAATATCCTGGTCAATACTAGTGCACAACCAATACTGCTATAGACAACAGGAGAATGGGGAGAATTCAGAATTTGGTGTTTTTTCTTGGACTTTGGAGGGAATTGCAATATAGGGTCATGGGCTTTACTTCTTTAAATACGATTATTTAGTCCATCCCTTCTGACTTGTCCCCGTCCATTCCCTTGTTTTCACCACATTTTTTTTCAGTCTTACTGACGATCTGTTCTGTAGGATTCTTATTTTAGCCTACAAGCCTCTCCCTGAAAGTCTCGAGTTCTGTTGCTTTAGATTTGTAGATTTCTAAAGTGCTTCCAGTGGAACTGTAGGTCCCTCTGAAGGGACTTTAAGGATACAAACAACATAAGGTTTCCTAGCTACACATGATGGATCTGTCAAAGCAGGTAACAAAGCTGGTAGGGTGTGTAAACATCTTAGGCAAACCACTTACATTAGGGTAGGAAGAAGGTACTAGATAATTTTCTTGTGAGTGAATGAAGTTCTTGGAGACTTCACACTTCTCAAAGAGTGCAAACAAACTCCCTTTGAATCCCTCAGTAGCAGACGAGATGGGGGTGCTCACCAGCTTCAGCTGCTGCTATATATACCCTCACCCCAATTTTTTAAGGTAAGTAACATATCTGGCCCCTGCCCTGGAAGGGCTGGAGCCAAGCACCTAAAGAGGGTATGCAGACATTGTATTTTCACAGCTGTCTCAGCCATACCAGTCTCAGGAAGAAATGCAAGCTGTAGCAGTTTTATTTCATCTTTTTGAAATAAACATTCTTTTGAAGTCTTTAAACATTGGGAGGTTTTTTAGTAATGGGTTTGTTTGGTTTTTTCCCCACATGCCATTTGTTTTCTTCTTTTTCCTTCTGTTATCTTCATTCCCTTCTTTCTGCAGTCATCTTTAATCACAAAGTACTTTCTCTGAATATAAAGGTTGAAGATTTAGCTGAAAGACAAATGCAATGCTTCTAGTAGTGAATGGGGTTTGGATTTGAATGTAATAGAATCTTACATTCGTTCTTGTTTGTCTGAGACTTTAGGATGTAATTGTAAGAGAGCAGGCAGTACACCTAAGCCATTTAAGCTGTCAGAAAAATTGTGATTTTATAGGGGGTTTGTATTGCTTGTATCCTACCAGTATTTTATAAGAATATGTATGTATATTGATATATTCTTTTACATATATAATAATACGTAAAAATATATATGTATGCTTTACAGATTCTGAAGTCTGAAGTTACTCTACATTCATCTTGGGCTTAAAGAAAAGAATGTATTGGATATATATACCTAAGAAAAAGAAGATAAACCACAGGATTTACTATATCAGAATGGCACATTTGTTCAGGGTGGTTTTTATCACACAACCCTAACATGGATTTTGGAACAGAAGGCATGGAAGCAGACTCTTTAAAGATGGAAGATCATATGTCCCAGCAGACTGTCACTGATCTGACAAGCATGGTACCATCTTCCAGTGTAACTGAGAAGGTCATACCTTCTTTATACCCAGGTTGGGTTGACAGTATGAATGAGTCCTCCAGCAAGAACTGTCCACTTACATACAGTTCAGAAGCAAGTGGTATGATGGGCAACAGTAATGTCTCAGCAGACAACTTGGCCCACAACAAAGCTTTTCAGCATATAAGGCAATTACATTATTCAACCAGCTCTGATTTTTTTCCTCAAAAGTTGAATTCTAGTGTAGCTCAGGCTGGAATTCATGATGCAAATGACACCTTGGAAAAGTTCACTCCTCCTTTGCTCCCTGCCTCAGAGCCTAGGATGAGCCATTGTGCTCCCACATACAAAACCATGGAACAGGTTAGTTTGCTTTCAATAATCACAGAATCTATAACTATGTATTGTGTATTTCTGACAGTGGCACAGCCTGATCAGAAAGAGAGAGTCAGTAACTTTTGTGTCTATATATAGGTAGGAAGCTTTATTGGCAAGCACTAGGAAGTGCTTCCTTAACGCTGGGTCTGATGCTGTTCTCTTATGCATCCATGCAATGAAGTGCTTTTTGCAAGGGGCAATTCATCAGTTTTGCTCTTATTCTCTTTTTTAGTAGCTATTGATATAGATTGCAAAGAATTGCACTTTCTGGCTCCATGTCCTTGTGCCCCATGGTTGTGGGGCATGTTCACATTCTTGTTTCATGTCTTTCTATCAGCCCTATTCTCGTACTCCATGTCCTTTTTTTACTTTTTTTTTCTTTTCTGACTTTTTCCTCTTCTTAGTTTTGACAAAGTGATGGACAGAAGTAACTCCACAGTATCTCTTCCACTGAATGCTTGATATGCTTCTCATAAGGCAGTATACAATGCAGTTCCTAAGTTGCACATTTAAAAGAAGCTCTTATGTTTCCAGCACTGTTGAATTTATTATTTAGCATGTATCCATGCTGGCAGTTCTCAATCCTTTCTGCACTGGCCGTCTATCACTATTTTAACATTTTTTGATGATGTCAAAATCAGAAGTGTTTGTGCCAACAAGGCTGCATTGTCTGTCTCTTGCGCTGAACCCACCTCACCTCAAGGCTTATTTTCTTGACACTGTTGGTACCACCCCTACACAATGGACAAGAGCTGGGGAAACTTGTTCTTCAGTCATGTGTTGGGAGATTGACAGCTGGGCTTTGCCAGTGCAGTGTCTCCTTGATAATCTAAATTTTCTGTAGCTGAAGACTGCTAAGTGGGGTGTTGTTGTTGCCCTGGAACCCAGTTCCCCATAGACCTTCTCAAGGGGTTACTTAAGACCCAGCTAAGAGTTCTCACCACCTTCAGCTCTCAGTCTAAGGAAGTGTGTAGTTCTTTATAAATATGGAGCAGAAAACTTGTTATTCCTTGGTTGCTGAAAAAATAATAACGTAAGTAAGGCTGCAGTTGAACATAACTTCCTGTGAACTCCAGGACTCTGTTACTTCGTTTCTTGGATGAAGTAAACCAGGTCATTAAGTTTAATTACCAGAATATATCCTGTGATATCATGAACTGTCTACAGCTGGTCATAAAATATGATAACTGGGTCTTAGATATTCTTTGGTGCCTTTTGACATTTGACTGTGAATCACTTGAACTGTTCTTGAGGATCCTGGTAAAGAAAAAGTGACCTTGGGCTTTGCTTCTTCACAGTGTGCTTCTCAAGTAATACCAGACAGAGAGACAGTAGAGTGAAAACGATGTGTACAGGTAGCCTGCTGGGAAGCTCCCAACACAGCAACAGCATGAGGGTGTCTTTACGCTGTAAGTTTTAGCTCTGGGACAGGTCTGGTAGTTCACAAAAAATAAATAGGGAAAAAAAGATCTATCACTTGCACTACTGATCTCTGATAGTTCTTCTCAGTGGACAGGACAGAAGAAACAGCTGAAAGAATAGATATAAGCTGGGAAACTCAGAAAGTCAAAGCAAGTTGGACAGGTATGTACCTGTGGGGAGGCAAGGGGGCATGCCTGGCCTGCAGAAGGACTGAGGAACTAGTGACAGCAATTTAGTCAGAGACTACCCTTTTGACCCTAATTTTAGACCATGCTTATATTTCCTTCTAATTGCATCTGTGCTCTGTGGATATTGATTTTTGAAAGCTCCTTTTCATCAATGATACTGGTAATTTCCATTTATCGTATAGTTCAACAATGAAATGTTGAACATTGGAGCATTTTTAAGTTTCACGGTGAAACTTGATCTGAGGGTATCATCTGCTTTGGTGCTGTTCTAACACATTCTTGGTGCAAAACACAGGTGGACACTTCTCTCCTTTTTGTGCTTTAGCTTCTATCGGAAGGAAATCCCATCACACAGACCAGAAAAAAATGTTGCCTGGTGTGAGGCTGACTAGCAAAACCTGGCAAGGCACATACTGCCAGCACAATGTCAATGTACTAATTAATTCTGAGTTGTAAAATGGCAAAAGAGTTCTAAATACAAATTACAGCTTTCTTTATTGAAAGTAATACAGACTTTAAAAAATACCTAACCCCAAAATCTAGATATGGAGGTTCTTTCTCATTAAAAACCATTCAGATGTACATTTTGATACTATATCTTCATGATATTTTCAGACTCCAGGGCTGCAGGAGCAGCTGATGAAGCAGCAGATGGAGCAGCTTCAAAGGCTTGTGGCTGAACAGCAGAAAATCATTGCACTTTACAACCCAGGTACTCAGGTAATCCCTGCTGACACTGGCACCTGTACCTGCTGATACTTGCACTTCAGCAGTGAAATGCAGTAGTTCTTTAAAGCAAAAGGAGGTGTCATAGTTTTATTCAGTAGCTGGGGGCTCCTCCTCTGGCAGCTGGGCCAAAATATTTGCTCCTTTACACACATTGCACACAAACTGTAAACTCTAGAAAACAACTTCCCACTTTTGTATATCAAAACTTCAGGAGACCCTTTGGGGTGCAGCAGGTGCTGACTGAACATGTTAACAGCAGCTTGAAAAGCTGTATGGCTGTTGGACCTGAGGAGCACATATACAAGCACTAGGTGTATGCTGGAGTAGATGCACCAGGTAGGAAGCAAGGATCAAACACCACCCTCACAGGGACCACCAAAAGCCTGGCTTTCTGCAGCTTAGTTGTCTACTTGTGTTGTGGAGTCCTTTCTGAGCTTCGAGATGATACCAGCAGTGTAAAGCAATATGAGACTGAGGGGAACAAGAAACTTGAGAAAGAACACAATGTCAGGTCTGTTCGAAGGTCTTGCTTTCAAGCTCAATGCTGTGTGATAATCAGGTTTTTTGTTTGGGGGTTTAAGTGGAATCTTACCATTGACCCCACAGCCAGAAGCTAAGCCATGCCAGCAGCAATACCAGCAAGCCTGGCTGTCATTGTACTGGTTTTCCTGATGGAGCTATGTCACTGTGAAATAGCTGTCAAGAGCCACTGCTGTATACTAGGGAGACAACCTGAGAAAGAGAGAGAATGAAGACTATAGCTGAGAAAACGAAATCTTCATAATCCTGTTCTTTTTGCCTCAGAGAAAGTTTGGCTGAAACGTCAGGCAAATGCTCATCAAGCTGTCTGTGGTGGCCAGGTGGAACAAGTACGCAATCTGTGTTTTCCAAGTTTTCTAATCAAAGTAGAACATCCACGGAGAAATTATTTTGCTCATTAACCCCTGCCCAAATGCTACAACCAGCAAGGTGTTTGTTGTTACTTTCACCTCTTCATCGGCAGCAAAACCACTAGGCTGTACCACTTTTTTGGGGTTCTCAGGAAGAACTGAAGTGTGACAAGGAAAGTGCCTTGAGTCTGCTGTGTGTCATTGTATGAACTTCTCTTCCCCCTGCCCCAGTGCTGTAAATCACTTGACACATTTCTGAAGAAAGCAAGTACAGTTAACACCATGAATTTAAGACTAAGCTCATACAGTAAGAAATATATTTATAGGATGCTGTTTGGGCGTATTTGTATATCCAGCTCCATTTAGCTAATGTATAAAGCCACAGACAAAATGCTGACTTGAATGAAAAGCTGACCAAAATCTGCACTGGAAGTTCTCGTTTTTTAGTGGAGGCAGTACATCTTGAGGATAGCAAAAGACACTGCATAACTTGGTCCCATTAAGCTTTGAAGAGGTAAAATATGAAGAACTAGTAGGGCTATGATTTGCCTTATTATGGTAAAAGTCATTGCTTTAATATTGCTATGCATTTAAAGAAGTAATTCAGTGATCAACAGTAAAATCAAAACCTTATTGAACTACAGATTGTTGTCTTATTCTCACATGGAACACAGACAGAAGAGGCTCTGCCCACCTGACCAGAAGGAACAAGTTGGGATCTTCTTGAGTTTGTGCCAGACAGGATTCAAATGCACAGATCAGCCTTCTTCCAAAAAATGCCTTAATGAGGAAATGAGGCATTTTCAGTCTCAACCATTCTCTTTCTACTCGTTTAAGTCAGGTCACAGGACAGAGGAATCACTGTATGAAGAAAGAAAATAAATGAACATAATTTTGTAACCTTCTAAAGGAGATTCTTTCCTGGAAGTAGTGAACCTGGTCTTTGGTCCCCGTGCAGAACTGCTTATGTCTTTTCCACTGGGAAGTCTTCTAACAGAATGCACAACCAGCCATACAGACCTGAAAGGAAAATTTTCCCCTTTTTTGTATTAAGGTGTAACTCAGAGATACTTTGCAATACATGACTTTTACTTGCTAATGAACTTAAGGAGTCCTAGGGGAAATATTCTTTTACCATGATCAGGAGTACTCTGTAAATTCTTATTAATTCAATATCCCTGGAGCATACGATAACTTAGGTTACAACTGATGGTTGAAGCAAGCAGGTTTTACATTTTAAATAAAATAACAAAAGCGGAATTTGATTATTTCATCCTGAACATGCAAACGACTGGGGAACATGAAAGCAACACTGTTTTTGTGCAATGCCAGTTTAGCAAGAGCTTTCTAGTTAAATGAAAAATATTTGTCTTAAACTTCTCTAACTTTTCTTCTCTGACAACTATTTTTAGGCTTTTTTGCTTCTCCTGGGATACCTTCCCACCTAGTAGCCATGAAGCCGCCCCCTCCATGCTTTCCTGCTACTTCTATTCCTGTCCAGTTCCCATCAGGAAGTTATTCCCAAATTGAGAGCCCGGAATTCTTACAGACCAAACTCTTGACAATGCACTCTGCTTGGCAAAGCAGATCCCCTGTGTTCATGCCAAATGAGAGCAGTTCAGAAATCTCAGGAGAACACATGCAGCTTTCAGATTCAGGTGGGTAAAATGTGATGGAAATCTGAACTAAGGTTACTGTACAACTCTTGTGAATTTTAGTCCTGACTAGTGATTGTTACTCATTTTATTGTAGGTTGAGAAAGAAGCTTAATTTTTATGGTGGCTTGTTATAAAACCTTTTAAAACATTTTAAACTTGGCAATTTTTTTTATTATTAGTTTTTGAATCACAATCATCCTATTTCTCATGCTGGGTGAAATTGTGAATTCATGGCCTTCTGCTGGACCTCCTCCAGTAGCTCCTTGTCTTTCTTAAACTATGGAGGCCAGAATTGAACAGAATACTCCAGGTGTGACCTCACTAGGGTCTGAGTAGAATACCACTGGCCCTCCCGTCCTCAAGGGCACACTGCCAGCTCATGGTCAGCTTGTCATCCTCCAGTATTCCCAGATCCCTCTCTTCAGAGATGCTCTCTAGATGGTCAGCCCTCAACTTGAATGGTGCTTTGGGTTATTCCTCCACAAATGCAGTAGCCTATACTTGCCTTTGTTGAACTTCATTAGGTTTCTCTCTGCCCAGCTCTCCAGCCTATCAAGATCCCACTGAATGGCTGCACAACCTTCACGTGTATCAGTCACTCGCCCCAGTGTCACATCATCAGTGGACTTAGAGTGCATTCTATCCCCTCCTCCAGGTTGTTGATAAACGAGTTGAGTAAGACTGGACAGCAGGAATGCATTAGGACAGGAGAAGGTATGACCAGTTTTCTTGAAAGCAGTGCTGACTTCGACCTGCCTAGTGTGTAAAACTAAGGCTTGAAGGTGCAGAGGTTGTAGTACATCAGGGTAACTTAGTACTGGAAGCTGGTCAATGCAATTGTCTTTGAAATATACTTCAGCTGAATGTGTGTTTGAGGACTGGGCAGAGCTAAGACTTTCCTACTCTTGGAAACATAACATTACTGGAAACATAAACATAAGCATATCAACAGATATATAACACTTCACATTCTTTTTTAAAGGTATAAGCACTGAGCCATTCCTCCAGTCTACAGACAGCCGCACAAAAATCCTTTCCAGAGAAGATTCTCAAGAAGAGAACCAAGAACAAAAGAGAGGTAAATTGCACAGCTGCTTGGATATACTGTTCTTGCCTTGCCCTGGGAAGCATGAGTTGAAAATTACAGAGCCTGGGCTCTGCTCGTTACTAAAGCATTCTGGAGACAGTATAGCCCCACACATGAGACTGTGAAAAGGGACACATGGGTTCTGCATCCCTTGCTGGTGTCAACCTCCTGTGTCACCTCTGCCTGAGTCATATTCTGGTGCAAGGCAGGTGAGGAGGTTACAGAAACTGCACCGCTTGTCTGCCATCGGATTGGAGATGTTTGATGTGTAGCTGGGAAAGACTGAGGGATGAATGTAAAGCTTTTGTATTTCTACTGTTGGACCAGAAAGATTTTTCAGTTTGTTGCAAAGGACTTCAGTAACACTGGTTGCATTTATGTGATGAAGTGAGCTATATAGTTCCTGCCTACAGCAACAGTGCATAGGATGAATGAGCAACTAAAGGCTTTTTGCTCCAGTTGTCAGCCCTAACTTAACCTAAAAGAGAAACTCACTACTAGCTGACACTCAGAAAAAAAATTAATTGAAGTGGAAACCACTTTCTTGTGGTGAACATTCAACAGGAAGATGAACAAATTTGCACTTTCGTGAACTAAAATAGAAAATGCCTGGTTAGAAAGTCTTGTGTGTACAAAAACTGCTTGTTATACTGCTTAATGAACTAGCTTGCAAGTCACATAATTATGGCTACATATGCAGTTCAGTACTGTCTAGCCGTGTCTTCACTGCCATGTTCTGTGATGTACACATTAAGCAAGCGTCACAAATCTCAAGAGGCAAGGAGCAAAAATCATACTATTTGTCCTTTTCGTGTTTCCAGCACTAGACCTGAGCATCAGAAGCCTCTTTTTTTTTCACTGGTTTCTTCCAGTGGCATTCTTCCACCTACTTAATTCAATTGTACTCTGTAAATTGTTTCAAAAATCAAAACCTTGCATATGTTCAAAACACAAATATTTATATTTATTTTATGATATTATTTTTCATTTATTCATTCTATAAAGGCTTTGTTTACATTGATCTTCTCCCTCCTGTTTAGATAGTCAATTAAAAGAAAATTTCTCTGAAACTTTTTCTGCTCCTAAAGAAGAACAAAGAGAACAGCTAAAGGAGGAGATTTCTCCATCTGTCTTTGGCATAGAGGGGAAGATGAAGACTAGAAACATAGAAGACAGGTGAGAAATTATCTTAATCAGTCAGTCAAGCTGCAAGAACATGCTCTCCTTGACTGTATACATGCCAGATGTGTTATATTTGCAACACAATCGTTCTTTCTTCTGCTTGAGAGTGGCAGATATGAATGAGTAGAAACTGGACAGGTCTGCAGCCTGTCAGTTGATCTACTTCTATATAAGAGAATGTTGGTCTAGCCAATTTAAATGAACTGGTTTTCTAAGTATGATCTTCAAAAGATAGAAGTAAGGCAAAAGTTGGCAGGGAGAGATAGCATCCTTTGATATGCCATGACTTTTTCTTCAGAGGCCATCAGTTTGTGATAGTAGTTCATTCATTCTTGTCCTTCCTCTGCCTCTTCAGCTGTGCAGAGGCCAATTTTTATATGCCTGTATAGTGAACACGTCAGTGAAGTAATCCTTGTAAAAATTATTTATAGAGAGGAGAAATGTAATGTTTGACTTGGGTCAGTGTTCTGATCTGGTACATCACTGCATTGCAAAAGGAACTGCACCAAGACACTGAGGGGGTGCTCAAAATGAGGCAAGAATTAATAGATTGGCACTGGTGACAGAAGGAATGCTCGTAGACTTGTTACCTTTCCTCAACTGGTGCAGATAGAAGCAGCAGGTATTTGGCACACTGAAACTTGACCAAGTATAAAAGAGAAACAGCAAACTTCTAGGAAAGCACACACAGAGTGTAATTGTCATGAGTGTGTTTTAGAAAGTGTTAAACATGTGGGAATTGGACAGAGAAGGAAGACAGGGATCTCCAGAATAGAAGGCTGGGGAGAGGTGGCAAGACCATAAGCATGTCTGGGCAAATGGGCCTGTCCACGTATGCTTTTTTGGATCTGCAGTGAGCTTCTGAAGTCTGTCTCCCAGTCACTCCTACTTGTACCTTGGTTCACATGATGTTCTTGGCATGAACTGGATGAAACTGAAGCACAGAATTTACTCTGGCTGAACGTGCTTCAGGTCTATGCGACATTTTTGCTATGGCAAAAAGGCTGTAGTTGACTTGAAGTAAGATTTCTTGAAATGAGTATTGTCTAATGTTGAGTCCTCTTCAGCAAGAGTTTTGGTCTACGGTGTGTGATAACAGACAGTGACAAAAGAAAAGATTATCCGTGGTACAGTGGTCTTAGGCAGAGTGGGCTATAGAAAAAACAATGATGTGCTGCATAACCAGAAACTTTATTAAACCCAGGATTTTTTAATGCTCAACAGAAATAATTAGTGATTAAATTAAGTCTCAAGTGTGTTTCCAATGACATAAGAGATGCTCATATGTGCTGAATTGTGCTTCATTTTGAGTCAGACTTCAATTTGGCCCCCCACAACATTATAGACATTGTTTTTTCTACTCTATCACTTTTCACCATCTAGTTCAAACCACTCTATCTGAAAGATAGTGAGTTTGTTGTGACTGTCATCAGCTCTAGTCTGGAGAAAATTACTGAAATATTTTTCTTTTTGACTATTTTCTATCCTTAAGGGGAAACTGATACCAGACAAAAAATGTTGCTTGCTAAAAATATAATTAATGCTTAGTCTAAACAGGATTCTTTCAAGTGAGATGTAGATTCACACAACAGTAAGATTTTAATAACATGCTTCACATGTTAAAAAAAATGGCAGAGAACATTTACAGTTCTAAAGTTCATGTCAGCTCCAGAGGAATTATCAAAAGATAACTTATCAGAGAACCTTACAAATAAGTACCTTCTTGTTCCTTGCCTAGGCCAATCACACCAGCAATTGGCTTTAGACAGAAGACTTCTGAAAAATTTGTTGAAGAGCAACTTGAAGCAGACAATTATCTCACAGAAAAACAGCATAAGGAGCAGCAGGTACTGTTGCCATTGGTGCATTCATTTAGATTTTAACAAATTCTCATGGACTTAGGTATTGTGTGGGCTCTGTTTTGGCTCATTGTGTGGTAATATGTTTTTCCACTGTTCTTTCATGTGATATTGGATGATTTCTGCCCAAAGGAAAAAACTGTATTACTCAGTCACAATCTTATTGCTCTACTGTTTCCCACTGTATTCCTCTCTTTCCACATATTTTCTGGGTTATAGCTTGTGCCTGAGTCTCAAGACAGTTAGATAAATTAGACAACTAAGTTGATTCTGTTAGTTTGTTCCATAATAAATGGTCTCATGTGCCACTAAGGTGAGAATGGGGGCATTTCCAAACACAGTTTTTGTACAAAGGCCAAATACAGTAACACTGTTCTGCTTTTTGCCGTGTGTGCTGTTTGAGATGAGCTTATGCCTAACACCTCTAGGTGTCAGACTCAGACTTGGTGACTTGTAAGATGCATATTTCATCACTCAGGAATTTTCTCTATGTCTCCCTGGCAAAACACCATCTTAAACTGATGCATTTGTGTATTTCTGTGTCACATGGTAAAAACTACTTGAACTTGCTTTGAAAACAAAGGACAAACTTTTCTCATCTACCATGTAGACATTTAGCGCCACCTTAATCCTTTGACTCTACTACAGAATGAAGGTGTCATATAGTGACTACTTCCAAAAATTCTCATGCCTTCCCTATATGTTTCTTATGTACTCAGTTATCCATAGCCAGTGTCTTTAAGACTTCTGGTGTCTGTGCTTTTTCAGTTACTGTAAATACTTTCCTTTCTGGAGAATGATTCTCAGACTGTGATGCTTGGAATTTAATTTATTTTTTTCAGAACAAGGCAAAAATAACACCTCAAAAGGTTTTTCTGAAATGAAGAGAAGGTGTGACAAAACTTAAAAAAATTAAACAGAAGCCTGTAAAAGAAGACAACAAACATTCCAGAAGAGCTGGTTTGAAGTGCAAGGGCTATTTCTCTCAGTCTGACCAAATGAACACAGGCATGCTGCAGCCAGGAGAGTGCTCTCAGTTAAATCTGCAGGTCAGTAGCTCCATGCAGAGGCACACACATGAAAAAAAAACAGACTGTGCTTTCACTGAGTGGGAGATAAAGACTGACTGTGAAGAAAAAGTAGTTGAACAAAGTGCAGAAGAAAAAGAAGTGATTGGGAGAGATGAAGACTCAAAGGAAAGTCCTGTTGACCAATCACAGAGAAGATGCCCTGAAGTCCTGCAACCATGTCCTGAAGCAGTGACAGACATGAACCTACAAGTAGGTGAGGAAAGGGAAACTCATAGGGATTCTCTAGGACAAGGAGGCAGAACTGATGGAAAACCTTTCGAGGGTACCCTGACAAAGAACCTAGGTAGGGTGGATCAGCATCTGAAGGGTCATCTCATAGCTGGAGTAAAACCCTCCTTGGAAGTCCTGCAAAGGCATTATCCACTCCAAGATTTAGAAACAGATCACATCAAAGAGGCAGAGTGCAGTGCAGGCCCTGCATTCACTTTGGGTCAGAAGAGGGTTCAGATACACCCACAGGAACTTGTTTTGGGGACCCAGAATTCAGAAGACAAAATACAAATTCATACTGGGTTTAAGATGGTCAATGATAAGATAATAAAAATTACCTGTAGCCCTCCTGAGACTGTGGAGAAGGGAGGGTCATCCTCAGCTTTGCAGCAAGAGTGGCAAAAGAAAGGAACAGTTGCCTCAATGTGGCAAGTTGCATCTTTGTCCTGTGAGCCAAGCTGCTTATCTCGCAACAATGATGATGACCCCAAATCTCATTATGATCAATATCCCTGCCAGCATGTGCCTCAGGGAGTAGATCACACTCACAGACATTTGGATCTCTCTGATGGTGACTATGCTAGTGATGAGCCCAGTGGAACAGAAAAAACATCTTCTAAAATGTGCAGCAGATCATCACAAAGAAAACAAGATACTCAAGCAATATCAGGACAGCAAGATCTCTTCTGCAGCACAAGCAGCAGTGATTCTAGTACTGGGGCTGTCAGTCTGAAAGGGAGAAAGGCTCACTCTTCTCTTCAGCAGTCCTTATTTCATTTCACATTGAAAAGGAGAGAGCAAGAGCCTGAATCAAAGAATGAGAATAAGGCCAGCGATGTTAAAAGCCTGCATCTGCCATCCTCAAGAGTGGCTCATTTCAAGATTAAAGATATCCCTGAAGTGGAGGAGCTACAAGAAAAACCGTTTGTGGACACATTAGGTAAAAGCTACCCAAGTTTGAATTTACATTTATTTTTCATAGGGAAGAAAATTTCTCTTGGATTTATGACTCATTATGCCTGTGCTCCCTAGATATATGCCCACCTTTNAAAAAAGAAAAGAAGAGAAGAAGAGGGGAAAGATATATCTGCAAGCCCTTGTTTTGCTTGGCTCTTATCACTAGTCATTTTTCCTAAGTCTGTTCTTAAGGTGCACTTTCAGATGCAGTTTTGATCCCATGAGATGGGTGAAAGGTTCAGTGAGTCTCTGAAGTCACTGCTAGAATTCCCTGTAGTGCTTAGGTATGACTGACCCCTTAACAGTAAGATGTTCACATTTTTTTATTTAACTTCCTCAGAGATAACATACATGACTTTTAAAAAGGTGAGAAAAATACTTTCTTAAATTTGCATATTTTGCTCCTAAGACACAGAGAGCCTCATATGACTGGAATATTGTAATTTCCTAAGAGCATTTTTACTCAGTTTGTCCTGCGTGTGGTCCCAGTTCCTTGGTCAATCAATATTTCTTGCTTTTTGGCCCAGTGATCTTACTTCTGGCAGTGAAATGGTATCCTGCTTAAACACTCCTTTTTATTAAACAGTTTCTTGACTTTTCTCTTAGTTTCCACTGAAGGACTTCCCCCACACTGACTCCTCATCCCAAACCCACTAGCTGTCTCTTCATGTAAGATCAGGCAAAATCAGTTGTCCTGCCTGCAGTAATTGCCGGGGAGAAATATTCTCTTCTCATGGCTCTAAATTGCTCTGTCAAAAGTTACTAAGCATGCTCTACTTCGTGTCAGACTGCTGTTAAAAAGGGGCTCCTGAGGCCTCTTCGAAAGTTACATTCAAACTGCAGTTGAACTATCACGTGGTATTCATATTCCTGAAAATTAATTCAGCTACTGACACTAACATATCCCCAAATCTGTTTTACTTGTTTATTTGTAGCCCTTGAATTGCTCTACTAAGAGTAATGCTGGGAAGGTTATACTTGTGTAATTAGGCAAAGATACATTAATTCTTTTTGATAGATTAAGTAATAGAACTTGCTGCACTTATGCAGTCTGTGGTTTTAAATACGTAGAGAAAGTTCATAAATATTCACAAAGTTCTGTGTACTAACATAGGTGGCTTGACAGAAGAAACCCAGAACATCCTTGGCAGAGAATTAGAGGCTGGTAATAACAGAGGAACCTCTTCACTGAAAGAAGTGAAAGAAGAACATAAGAAAGCAAAGCATTTTCACAGGTAAATCTGTGTACACCAGAAATTGATTTGTGTGTGCAGTGACGCAAATGCTTATTTTAGAATCCTTAAAATGAGGCTGCAAGATTCTTCTTAACGTTGCCTTCTTTTTGAGGATATTTGTGTTGTTTCAGCACTGAAACACTTCTTTAGCTGCCTAGATTGAAAGTTAAGCACTTAACTGAAGGGGACCAGCTCTGAAATCCCTGTTGCAGTTTGTATCTTAATGATGAGTAACGCCAAGTTCTTCTAAGTTACTGAATATCTTCATATTACAGTGAAATCAGAAAGAATTCAGGATAATTTTTTATAGGATCAGGCCTCTGATAGAGTAAAGGATAAACTTCTTATGCCACATGCACATTGGGGTAATGTGTATTTCTGAGGATAACAGAAACTGTACAGCATACATCAATGCCAACAGCATACTTATTTCAGGATTACCTGTCTTCAGACTAGACTGAGAATGTACTTGGGTCCATATAAATGAAGAACTTGAAAATTCAAGAGTTACTTTTGTACTTTTTAATTATTAGATGCTGAAAAGGTTTTAGTTTGATTTGGTATTTGTTTACTTCTTTGCAGAACAAAAATAACTTCTTGCCACAAAATCCCTGCAATAAATAATTTTTGAACCATGGGGTTTGGAATGGAAGTGCCTTCACGGCTATAATTAATTGCAGGTTGTGCAAATATCTCTAATAAAAATTGAGGTTGCGTACAATCAAATCAAATATATATTTTTCATGTGATGAAATCTGTTAGAAATTCTGAGATACCACCTACTGTAAACACAGAAGAGATTTTTTTCCTCTTTGCATTTCAAGCCTAGTTCTTAACTTGTGCAAAATTAGCATAATTTACTGATTTGGACTTTTTAACATATAATGCAAAGAAAATATTTTTCACATCTGCTTGTCCATTCCTCTTTATTTCAAAGAACATGAGATTACTGTGAAAGGATATAGAATTACATTTATCAGTTTGTATAATTTCCTCCTATAGCTGCCTGTCAGCAAAATACTTTCAATGTCTTAAAAACAAATGGTTTCATTAAAGATTCTTCCTGTGTGTGACCTTGCAAACCTATTGGAAGATGATCTCTGGATGATTGTGATAGGTGTTCCAGATGTGAATATCTGTAGTATTTGGCAGTTCATAAAACTACAAATGCAACTAGGTGCTACTTTTACTTTCACCGGTGTAAATTTTGACTCGAGTCAAATGTACTGGTGCAGAGTTACTGCAGTGCCAGAGTCTGCCAGCACTGCATTCTCTGCCTGCTGACAGTGCTGCCTTACAGGTGAAATTACTTTGATTTTTTCATAATAACGCAGGTTTTTAAAAGAGCTTTCCATGGATTTATTCATGTCATTAACCATAGCAGCATCTAGCATTTCCGTACAGATGTTTGTCGAAAAACACCTGCCTAGTACAATGTGTACATCTCTTCACTCACTTTTTTTTTTTTTAATTTATGAGCTAAAATTAATTGCAAAATGCAGTTTATCCTCCCTGGCTATGTTCGCCCTGTGCAGATTTATGCAATCTGAGAATCTCCTTTGTATTTTTAAATCAGTAACACTGTTAGGAACACAAGACGACGGCCACATTGATAGCAGTTCACTTGTGCTGTGTTGACAACTTGTGCTCACTGGAAGCAATGGAAATCTTTTTGAGAGCAGCATGGCATGCCCGAACCTGCCCAATCTATCAATTCTTTTGTTTCCAAGTTCTTTGTTTTCAGACCTTTTCAGGAAGAAATAATATAAGCAAGAGGGTAAAAATAGCTGGGATGTAGCTTGTTGTGTGTATCTGGTGCCTAATGGAGCCTGGACAATACTCAAGGCATCAGCCTGTTGGTCCACCCCTCCAGCACTGAGATAGCTGCTTATGGCACTTGGCATCATCCAGAGGATTCAGTGATGGCTATTTCCTTGTTTGTTCAACAAGCACAGTTTATTTGCTGTTTTTAATGCATCATTTCCTTGTAGTATGGAATGGGGATGCTTTCTAGACCAACAGCAGTAGCCAACATGCTGGTGGTTGGTTTATTTTTTTTCCCACCTGCTTTTTGCTGAAAAACTTTTTCTTGGAAAAAAGACTTTTGCTTCATGTATGTTTTCTGCCTCACGGACAGTTTGCTGTGATGTGCCTCATGCAGAGGTGTCCCTGGGTTGAAAGCAAGAATTTGAGTTTTCACAAACTGCTTAGCCTTTTTTAATGTATTGTCTCTCTGTGTTCTGAACCTACCTCCTATTTGTAATTTGCATCTGGGGAACGAACTGTTTGCCAGAAGCTCCAGTGGAGTATTGTGAGTACTCCTGGTGTTTTGGTTATTACATTACCTCAGGTCAGGATCTGTTTTCTAGGTTTGACTTACAACAGTACTGTTCAGTCTTCAGTGGAAGATGTTACACATAGGTCTTGTATCTTGCTTTTGTTCCAGTACATTGTATTTTGGAGTTACTGGTCTGGATATAGAGCAGTGGTAGGCTGGACATAATCACACAGGGGCTCTATTTGCTAATTTAATTGAAATAATTTGAGTGGAATTAATACTTCCACTGACTACTGCTGAGGCTTTCCCTAGCATGCCTTTAACCAAAATATTAATCAGGCTTATTAAGAAGAGAAACAAATAAAAATTAAGTAATGAATTTTAAATAGCAGCAGGATATGGGGAGTTAGTTTTTCTCTGAGTATCTTTGAGAACTTTTATATTTAGCTCCTGAGGTGCTAAACTCCGTTACCGAGAGGGAAACATGAGGTCATGTCTGCCTCCTGTAGCTTGCATTGCTTTTCAAGTAATAGTGGTGGACAGATTGTGGCTGTATGTCATGAAGTGAGCTGGAAGCTCACTTTTTACATGTCAACAAAAAGATAACAAATAATTTATAGAATCACAGAATATCAAGAGTTGGAAGGGACCCACAAGGATCATTGAGTCCCTTAGTCCAGCACAGGGCCATCCCCAAGAGTCACACTGTGTGCCTGAGAGTATCATCCAAACACTTTTTGAATTCTGTCAGGCTTGGTGCCGTGATCAGATCCCTGGGGAGCCTGTTCCAGTGCCCAACCACCCTCTGGGGGAAGAACCTCTTTTTAATATCCAGCCTAAACCTTGCCTGACACACCTTCAGGCCATTCCCCGGGTCCTGTCACTGGTCACCACAGAGAAGAGATCAGTGCCTGCCCCTCCTCTTCCCCTCACGAAGTTGTAACTGCAATGAGGTTCTCCCTCAGTCTCCTCTTCTCCAGGTTGAACAGACCAGGTGAGGTGACCTCATATTAAAAATGAACTAAGCAGTTAGATCAGAGTCATGTAAATAAACTGTTTGAGGATATGTAGAGATTTGTACTCTCCCTTCTTGTTGAACTTTTAAGTGCACTTCCAGATCATCCATGCCTTGAGGCAGTGAGTTCAAAGGCAAAATCTCTTCTGGACGCTGAACTCCCACATTTAACTCTTAGAGTGTATTTATCCATAGAAAGTGAAGTCCCTTATTCCCTTTAATTCAGGTTCATGGCTAGTCTGATTTGTAGTAATGACTGAACTGCTGGAAATACAGCTCAATCCTCAGCCTTGCATAATGCAGTGCTTCACACATGCAATGACAGGGAACAAGCTGTGCCTTCTCCAGGTCTGCTTTAATTTAGCTATCTGTCTGAATAGAAAATGTGTTTAAAAGCCTTAAGTTCATGGTCATTATGTTGTCAAAAATTTCAATTAGAATTGTTTCCAGCTGCTAAATGGAATAAATTTTACAGCTGAATGCACACATGAGTGTTGCCTGTGAGGAAATACCACAATTTTGACAAATGTGGATAACTGGTTGCTACTACCAGCAGTATTGGTATATAAGGGACATACTCAAGACCTCCAAAAATCATGTTCAAAGAAGGTACATCTAAAGACAGTCCTTCATTGCAGTCTTGTATGCCAACTTCATACTTTTTCTTTTCCTTCTGAGCAGAACACTACTACACCAGGTCAAGCCTGTCAGGAGCCAGGAGCTGACTCACCCTTTGGAATGCCATAGAGATCAAACTCATCCACTGCAGAAAGAAAAAATTGCCCAGAGCAAGTTCAGAGGAACAACCAGAGTCACTGGACAAAATGTGAAATCAGAAGAAATACAAGTAAGCTGTCTTCTGTAGAATAAAAATACAATTCTCAAAAATGGCAGACATCTTATGGTTGTACCTGAATTCTTCCATTTGCCACACATGACAGATTGTTCATGCCACTTCTTGAGGACAGTTGTGTGTACAGTGAACATTATTGATGTTAATAGGGCATTATTTTGGTTTGTGTTTTAAATGTACATCCCTTTTTCTTTATATAAGAAAAAAAATTAGGTTGTGCCTTTCCTTTCTCAAGGAAGATTGGGATGTTCTCATATTCCTTATACTTCCTTGTACTAACTTGTCCAGCTGGGCTGACTCTTGAAAAACTTCCAACTCCTGCCATAGTGGGCTCTACATCTTGTTGATATTAGGACCCATTGTGGCAAATGCAACAGTGTTAATGCCCATCATTCTCTATTCTCATCCCTGAGGTGAGTGGTCGTTCATGTTTTGCTTTGAATAGTCATGATCTTTGGCTTTGAGGTATTTTTATAATATCTCACTGTGTGTCTGACAATCTAACCTGCCTAATAACATCCCTGAATCATTTATTATGGTTTCTTCTAAGTTCCTTTAGGGGAGTCTATCTGTTTGAATCCTCTGTTTCAGCCTTCCTGGTGATAAAGTCATCTCTGATTATCTATGTCCATTATCCCTATTAAAACCAGCTAGACATAATATGACTTAAGGGGCAATTTTCTAGAAGAGTCACTGATAAAAAGAGAAAAAAATGGTGAACCATGTGAAATGAATAAAGGAGATGGGGCAGCTAAAAGCTATATTTTTATAGGATAGAACAGTAGGCAATGGTAGTACTCAGAAATGTCTGGAACAATGTTCTGCTGCAAAAGGATGTCTAAACTAAACTGATACGTGTGACAGCAAACTGACAATTTCAATTAGTGTCTTGACCAGAAATGTTTCAGAACACTCTCAGGCACATGGCAACCCTTGGGGATGGTCCTGTGCAGGGATAAGGGTTGGACTCAATGATCTCTGTGGGTCTCTTTCAACTCTTGAGATTTTATGAGCCTGTGAACAATTAAAGCTAACAAGATTCTTCTTTGTTCAAAATTTCTGTACCTTCTTTATTTTTCATTTCTATGTTTTTGAAATACATATTATTGTGCCATAAACATAATGAATGTTTTCTCTGCTTACATTCCACATTTCTCTAGAGGTAACATTTACAACAGGAAATGTTTCAGTGAGGTTATTTTAGTATTTTAATTAAAAGTATTTTGAATGTTCTCTATATGAAATATTTTAAAATATAAGGTTTCTTTCCACCTGGGACTTAAAAATTTGTTAGAATTTCTGCCAGGGAATAAATTTCGTCACAGCACAGACTTCTCTCTGCTCACTTTGTAACAATTGGTTTCTTTTAAATATAGTAGTTTGCAGGGTAGTGGGGTTTTTATTATTTTGGAGATTTGTGTTTGTTTTTTGGCTTTTATGAAATAATTTCAAATATGGGGGGGTTTGTTGTTTTTTTTGTTTGTTTGTTTGTGTTGTTTGTTTTTTGTTTGTTTTTTTATTGAAGAGCTTTATACTGTAGACCTTGAAGCAGAACAAGACTCCATGTTTCTTTCTGGATGTGTAAGGAAGGCATGCCTACTTCAGAGCAGGCAATGACATGGTACACCTTTTTTTTTTTTTATCTGATAGGTATTAAAGCAGCAGATTGCTGGACTGCAGGAGAAGTTCAAGAGAAATGAGTCCTGCTGGCGTGCTGCCTACAGCAAGCTGAGAGACCAGGTTGAGCTGCTGACCAGGCAGAACATGGAGCTTCAAGATGAGCTCAGAGTTTCAGAACATCAGAGATGGAAAGCAGAACGAAACCAAAAAGCTGTGCATTTTTTGGACAGAAAATCAGAAACCCCGGTACTGGAAGATATTATCTGCTTAAATCTGTCTGAAAAAGAAAAATTCAGGAGCAGATTTATTTTGGAGCTGTCATGTGTGAATACTGTTCCTCCATTCCTGTCATGCTCAGCTTGAAGGGGGAAGGTCAGCTCTGTAGTCAGCTGTGTTGAAATATCTCTTTGCATGGTCCTCCTTCCCCTAGCCTTACTTGTCCATGAGGTGGGCAGCTTTACCAGGTGATATAGCCAGTCTATCTTGGGCACTTTTATCAGGTCAAATGTTCTCCTCCATTAACCAGGAAGGGAGTCTAGAAAATTAATTTACTTTCAGTGCCCAAATTAGCCATCTAAAGTCTCCTGAAAATAATTCTACTCTTTATACATATAGTTCCATTCACCTTTTTAATAAAACATCTGTTCAGCCAGCTTCAGGCTCGTTTCTGGAAACAGATATACTGGGACCTTTTATTAAACCTTATTTCAATTCCTGTTTTATGCTGCAAACTTTCTGGGAAGGAAGAACTGTCTGTGGCCTGCCTTTCAAAGGTACAAGTGGGATTCTTGAATAGGAGTCACACTGGGGTAGAGCAGGAAGCACAATCAGGGTGGAAAGTATAGCTGTTTAGTGTAAATGTCTTTGCTGATCTCCTAAAATCAAAACAGTATAATCATAGGTTTACAGAGTATTTTACAACTTTTTTATTTGGTATCCCACTTGTTTAGTATACTTGTAGGGTTACCTGTTACCTTACAATGTAACTGAATAACTTCTTGAAAGGAGTTAAAGGAAGTTAAATTTACCCCCTTCTTACATAGGAGACAGCAAGTCTTGGTGAAATTAAATGGTTCAGACTAGAATTCAAAAGACAGGAAATTGGTTGAAGTGCATCATTTAATTTTCCTGTGTATTCAAGGGAGAAAAATACATACTTTGAGGAATCAGTTTCATCCTGTGTGTGTCAAGGAAACTAGAACAAATAATTATCTTCCAGAGGGTACAGTCTCATGAGGTGAATCCTACTCTTCCCCATAATGACTGAACCTAGAAGAAAATAAAACTGAGCTGTTTACTCCTAGGCATTTCCCTAATTTTGAAATCTATTTTCTAGTAATGTATTTTCAAAAGATGTTAGAACCACCAATTAACCTGTCCTTTCCTTTATGAAGTGAAGAAGTTTTGGTCTCTTTTTATTTGATTTTAATGTACTTGTTAATGAGATTTTTCACCTAACACTTTTAAGATTCATTAAAAATGTAATTTGAAGCTATATTTCATTTTATTTTTAATTTTCCCAAACCTCCTTGCTCGTATGACCCATTCTTTTATAGATTTTGAAGTTCAGAAATAAGAAAGATTAGTCACAGGTACAGAATGAAAATATATAAAAATTTCAATAAAAGCAAGGATAAGAAAAAGCTAATTGACTTCTGTTGTAGGTCAGAATTCTGTTTTATTTCTACTACTTTGGGATATTTGATGATGTAGAACTACTACTCAAGCCACCGAATATTTTTGTTGTGTGAGAGTAACAGTAGGATGCTGTGTATTAAGATACTAGGATGGCATCTACAAAGGTTTTGTCTGATACTGGGGAATTTCAGTCCCTAACAGAACAACATAAGAGGTTTCATTAATTGCACTTAAATATGATAATTTTTCTTGCAACAGAAAGCCAGATGGCTTTGAAAGTTGTTTGATTCTACTAGCTGTGACTTGAACCTAAAACTATATATTTATAACAAATTCTCCACTAGGTTGCAGAAGCTATTCTGAGAGAGACAGCAACTTCATCCAAACACGAAGAAAGTTCATGGAGAGATAATCAGAAGAGCCACAGCGTCTCTCACATGGGGCTGAAGACATGTTCGCAAAAACACTTCATTAGAGCTGTGAATAGTAAAGTATGCATTCCTATTGCCAGTAGTTGCTTTTCCACATTTTAAAATATGTACTTGTAAGAATGTTCTTTGGAATCAAAATTTCTGCCAATTCAAGTGTGTATAAACATGGTCACATTTACTTGCAGTTGGCTTGTGCTCTCATTCTATGAAATTTTGCTTGTAGTTTTTCTTCTGATTTTGCAGGAGCCAGAGAAAAAGAGGTTTGTTTTTTTTTCCTTTTCTATACCTAACTGAATAGTCTGCTGTTTTCAGGTATGCTCTGAACTCATTCGACCTGCTACTTCACAGACTGGTTGGACAGGGAATCTCCATACCTTGCCTCAGCAAACCACAAATCTAGTATTTTGCCATTCAAGGCTTTAGTTGCCAGTATGTACCAGTGGCCTTCTTCCTGTTAAAGTCAGTGTGACGATCACTTAGCTTTTTACAAGTTGTGACAGGTTAACTCAGTATGTCAAATAAGATTCTTCTTTCTGGCTGGTATGTCCATGACTACTCCTTCATAGCTAGCTTACCATATTTCTTACACATCTCAGTGTTTAGAATATAGATGTCTAAAAATCTCATCATGATTTTCTTCCCCTTGGCTTTGTATTTCTTGTTTCTTATTATAAGCACCTTGACTGTTATGTCTCCTTTCTTACTTTTGCTCACATTTAGTTGAAATCTGTGCTTTATTCCAGTGAACAGCTACTCTGAAATTTCTCCTACTTATTGAAAACTATTGCATTAACTAAAGCAAAACTTAGATTGGCCAACACACCCTGCTCTCTGCCTGTCTAGGGACTGAAATGAAATGTACAAGATGTCAGATGAGAAGGGAGGCAACTATTCCATTGTAGTGAGCATGACAGCATGTGTGAAAGTCACTAGACAGTAACTTCAGTGAATTCTATATGGTGCCAGATATGAAGAGAGATAGTTATAAGAACAACTTTAAACTGAATATGCTCAAGTAGCAGAATCAGTCATATGTGAAGCAGTAACTTCAAAGAGGATAGAGGTATTATGTGCCTGCCTTTAAGACTGTATTTCTAAGCAGTATATGTTGTTCATGAATCAGAAAGCGGAGGGTTTAGTTGCAGGAAATTTTTCTGTTTGTTCCACACTGGTGTCTACAGCTGGGATCTCTCCATTCCTCTGTGCTATGGTGGACAGAATTGCTAGGCATACAAGTAACATTCAACATACTATCTGCGTTTATGGTAGCCAGTAAAGTCACAAAACTGTCTCTGATAGCTTACCCTGGAAATTTTCAAAGCATGAGGGACTCTGTTTCATCCAAACATCTAAAGCGCTCTTGCAAAGCAAGTTAAAAACATAAACATTTATTCTACATAAGAGATTCCCTAAGATCCATTTAGTTCATTTTCCTCTTATGGCACGTAGCCATGAGCAATAAAAATTGTGGCTTCAGCAACAGTTTTAAGAAGGGCGAAATGGAGGACAGCAGACTTTTGGGCTCGCCATTATCTGAGCTTTCAGCACCTAGCCAGTGTTGGATCCAATCCAACTGGAATCCAGCACAAGAATGAGCTAGACTGGTAGGCATAGTGCCCAGATGTCCTGAGTGAACTCTAAAATGTTTGACAGAGACACATGCTCTTTATCTGGTCTGATCACATAAGAAGGCTTTACAGTGAATAGAGTGGCTGTCAGTAATTTGAATCTAGAATTGAAGTCTCAGGTAAATGGGAGATTAAACAGAAGGCCAAAATCTGTGTTATAGAGATAGATCTGAACATGGTGACTCATTTGTGTTTTCTTTGTATTTGAGCTCTTTTGATAGCAGGTTGTTGCTTTCCCTCAGACATCCTCTGAATTTGGACAGTTCTGAATTTTAGATAAAGGTAAAACAAGCTGTCATATTATTTCTGTCCAGGATTGAGAAACTGCACATAAAAGTGAATGGGAAGACATCAAAGTATGTGGGATAACCTTGAGCAGCAGAAGGATGGTCAGCCATTGGAACATGCTGAACAGGGAAGTGGTGGAATCATCAACCTTGGGACTGTTCAAAAAAATATAGATGTGGTACTTTGGGACATGGTTTAGTGACAGACTTGACAGTGCTGGATTATCAAGTGGAATCAATGGTCTTAGTCTCTTTTCCAACCTAAACAATTCTGTGATTCTAGGATTTGAAGAAGAGATGCATGTATAACATATTTTAGTTAAAGCTAGCTTGAATTAGAGAGTTTCATCAGCTGTAACTAAGAAGGCAAAGTAACAATTGCTGTCTGACTTATTCCTGTGAAAACTAATAGAATTTGAAGGTATGTACCAAAATAATCGGAAAGCAAGTCTGAATAAGGATCAGTACAGGTTAAGGATACAGACTTTTTGAAGACACGCAGATGCTATGAAGACATGATTTTATGAAGTAAAAACCCCCCACACCCAGGAGATGTTCTACATCTCTAGAAAATATGTATTCTGGTTGCATATGATACTTTTAAGGATGATTTCTCTTTATGCTGTAAAATGACCTACCTGGTAAGGAACTGTCCACTTCAAGTTGTGCTTTAGTGAGACAAGATAAATGCCTATTTTAAATGCACATAATTAGCAATTCTTTTAGAATATGGCTTGAAAGGTGAACAGATTAGCCAGAACTGTTAATACTTATTAATTACTAATATTTAATTATATGAATCCTCTGCAAACAAGTAGATTTCTGAATGTTGTACCCTAGCAAGGACAAGTTGCTGGTTTCCTGTCCAGCATGCAACAATGGGTAGCTATTAATGATTTCTATGAGAAAATATCCATTCCTTTGCATGGCGGAGATGGGAAGTGAAGGGGGAGGAGAGGAAAGGAATTCTCCTGAAAACTATACTGATAGCATTTCTTAATATTTTTGTGGAAGAACTTTCAACCAAGGTCAAGTGTGTTCCCTTTCAGTCTTTTTAGATATATTCTGTTGTCTAATCTTACAAGGGATTTTGATGATCTTTGAGCATGTTTTTCCTTGCCTATGAATGTTCTTCTTGACAGCTTACTAACTCTGAAGCAGGGAGATTCTGTGAACATGTAGACAGACTTTTACAGCATTTGAATTTTCACTGATTTATCCCTGAGTATTTGTTGCTTTTTCTCACCTTTGTGATCTGCTGGGGGCAATACAAACTCTATGTGATACACACTGTGATATTTGAAGGTTTTGATAGATCCTTATTTATGGGAATTGGCAAGTGAGAGATTTCCTGGACAATTTGATCAAGAACTGTAGGTATTAACATATATGAGGCAAAAGCTCATTAGAAAATTTTAAGGATTATTGTTAAGCATGAGGACCCAGAAGAACAAATTTTTAGTTTCTGTGATCTAAATGGACACTGTGTAACAATATTGTTACACATCAGATCAGTTCTTATGGGGTCAGAACCACTTTGTGGGGAGTGCATGTGTGGAAGGGGAAGGCATGGGTCAAAGAGGTGGGGTGGCATTGTATCCCTCATGGCAGTCCCTGGAGTCCACACAGAAGCCCTGGAGCAGCTGCCAGTCACAAACAGCCTGGGAAAACTATTGGCACTTTCTGAAGATGGTGAGCCAGCTGGCTCAAAACTCATCAGGCAAAAAACCCCAGTTCATTTTTGTCCGATTCTACTCATTGAGCCCAATCAATTTCCCTCTGTGGTTGCTAGTGCCTCGTAAAGGAGGGACTGGAAATATGTGGCTGGGGACAGAGAAGGAGGAGTGGGGCTTAAGTAATCTGGACTGAAATTAGTTTCAGTCTTGAGATCTTTAGCAAAGAAATGATGGATTACGAGCTCCTTACTTCTATCAGTCTAGAATTTATGAGATAATATATCTTAATCAGAAACAGTCTTAAAGGTCTTTAGTACTATACCACTTGTCTCAAGCTAAAATGTCAGGTATATTTTGACAGTTTGCTCACTCACTCGCATTTGAAAATCTGATTATATATGGAGAACTCAGGCATATACATAGAATCTACCTGCAGAAAATATATCCAAATGTAAACCATAAAAGAATATAAAATATTATATATATATATAATATAAAATAATATTATTCTTTTTAACAATGAATTTTATTAATTTATGTCCCTTTTGGAAACCTTGTCTGAAAGAGCTAATCCGTTACCTATCTCCTGCTAAGAACCATTTTATGCTTGGAGGAAAACATTTAGCTTTTTAAAATCCTACAATTTTCTGGTGTTGCAATAGGATTTCTTTCTTGGCTTCTTGCTTGTAAGTATATCCATTAAATTGTAATGCCATTTATTAATATAAAAAAGAGATCATTATCCACAGCAGATCCCCTAAATTTCATTGATCACACAGACAGAATTTTGCAGCTGTTGAACAATGACCATTGTTATCAGAGAAGGAGCAGTGTGGTCTTCCGATTTGTGCTTTGCTTTCCCATGAGACAGCTCAGGGACTTGAGTAAATGAAGCTGATGGCAAATATATGAAAAGCTTTGCATGAAAAGCTTACACAAAAGGCTTACCCTCACCTTCTCAATCAACCACTCTTCAGTGTGTGAGACATTTCAAAATCAGAGTTATCTGGTACCATTTCCAACATTTTGTTATTGTTTCTTTGTTTCTGTTCATCATGTGCATCATGTGCTCCTTGTTAGTCACCAGCTCCATGCATTAGAACTCCTTCTAATGTCAGTTCTGACAGACGGAGACCTGTCTCTTGCCATTTCTGTGATAATTTTGCAATGTGGGCTGTGAGACTTTGTCTGTGCCTTTGTCTCATATTGCCACGCATTTTTGGGTTCACTACCTTCAGTATTTTGGCTAGGCAAGAGTACAGTCTCAGTTTTCCTATCATACCAACACAAAGTTTTCTTTGCAACTGCAAAACAATGAGAGTCATCATGTAAACCTCATGTATTTCATGATGTTCATGCAGGAATATTTTCTGCTTCCTCTGTGCTCTGCTCTAAGGTCTGCATCAAAAACTGGGGAATGCTTTTGAGTATCTGTTATTTTTCCAGTCTAAAGAACTGCTACATTTTGTTTGAAACTGTTCACATCTCATTTCCCTTCTGTGGCTCACATCTCTTAGGGTCCTACAAGACTTCTGTCAACCTTAATTAATGGAGATGTATGAGATCAAAATGTAGAAATGATGGACATCTGGCAAGTAAAAATGAAGTGTCACACAATGTGTTTTACTAGGCTCAGCTCAGTTATGATATCCCAGAGAGAGTTATATTTCCTGGCATTGGCAGGGTGAATGGGACTGAGCCTGACAGTAGCTGCTGACCTCACAACATGCAGCTTGGTTTACCCTTGACTTGCATCATTGTCCAAGTACAGAGAAATGCAGGAATCAAAGCAACTGCCCAAGACAGAGTTACATATAAAATGTGTGTGTATGTGTGTGTGTGTGTGTGTGTGTGTGTGTGTGTGTTTGTGTATGCCTCTGCTGGTATGCCAACATAAATAAACATTTTCCTAAAGTTTTAGCTGTTTAATGATGCACCTGTGGAAGGATTTTTAATGCTATTTGGAGGTGTTTATATTAACTTACTACAAATGTATTCAAACCTTTTAGGCAGTGGAGAGCTCTGCGCAAAGAGATGATCCTTTGAGGTCAGTGACAAAAGAACAGCAAGAAAAGAAACCATCAAACTCCTCCATTGGCAGAAGCACACCAACTGGCAGGAAGACGCTTCCCCATGGAAGACTGACACCTATTGAACCAGAAACAGTAAGTCAGTAACAAGGTCTATTTAAACTGCCTTTATTTTCTTTTTATAGAATTGTTCGGAAGCTGTATCAGCATCCTGATCACCACATGGCTACTGCTTAGTCTTTTTTGTCCTAGAACTAAAGGGGATTTTTTTCAGAAATTATCTTAGAGACTGTTCACACATTGAGCTATTCAGACACCTGCAGGCCAGGTGGGTGAATGCTTTTAAACCTGCCCCTCTTGCTCAGAAAAAGTTCTGAGGTGACCATACATACCCAAGCATTGGGGCATTGCACAGGCCAGTGGCTCCCAGGCAGGACAGGGACTTGGACCATCAGGGGCAGCTCATGGATTCCAGCAGGGCAGTGCCCAACCCACAGTCCCAGCCAGGGAGGAGGGCAGGCTGGAGATGGAAGTGAGGGTCAGACCAAAATTCCAATTGTCAAAGCCTATAGTGATGAGCCAGGTCTGGGATCATGACTGGAAGTCATCCTGTGGGTCAGGGCTGGGATTTGGATCAATGAGGTGCATGGCCAGGTACAGACATGAATACAATGCAATCCAACGTGAACTAAATGAAGTGAAGCTTCCAAGAGAAGGGGAGGAGTGTGCGTGTTGGGGCAGGGGGGAAGGCAGTGATGCAAGCATGGCCTTGTCTGAGGCTTCTTCTAGTTCTTCCACCCTCCTTTCTTTCTCCACAACACTCTGAACCAAGGTTAGACACCTGGATGATACCCACAAACGGGGAAGTGCACTCTGGCCATGTCACTTAGAGCTCCCATCTTAGAGTGAAGCGTGGCTATAGGCTGGGGCGTCTTCATTTTTCTTCAGGTTGTGCATCAGCCCCCTCCTCTTGGAAGAACAGCAGAGGGTAGGAAATCACCTGGAGCTGTCTCACATCTGAGGGGTCATTCCAAGGAACATAACTCATCCTCCTGTGTAAAAGGTAAGATACATGGAAACCTTCTGAGTGGTACATGAAACTTTTTAGAGTGGTCTGTAAATGACTTGGAGGCACTTGTCCCCAACTCTTGACTCACAGAGAATGTTGTCACTAAAACACTCCTATTATGCTTAGGAGAGTTATCAAATTTGTATTTTACAAGAGAGGGAGAGCAGATGGGGCTGTCACCCACTTTCTCACTGAGTTTGTTGTCCTGGAAGTTCAGAAGATGGGAGAATGGATGTGGATTGCACTTCATTTTGGTCCAGGATAAAGTACTTTTGGAAGGATAGACAAGATGTTAGCAAACATTACCCATGTAAGAAGCAACGTGTTGCCGCACTCTGAGAGCTGGCATCTCTAAAAAACCTGAAATAGGTATGGAAACATGATTCAGCAATTTTCATATGCTTTCAATGACCCCTGTGATTCTTCTTACAGGCACGACTTTGCCCATTTCATATAGCTCAGAAGACATGTCCTTCTCACTTAATTATAGCAGTGACATTAGCAGCTTTGCACCCTGCAAAAACAATGAGGAAATAGAGGTATGTCACCATGTAAATCTATAAAATAGAATTTCAGTGAGTCTGTGTCTTAGTGTCCATATACAGCACGATAACTCCCATTCAGCTGAGAACAGTACTCTCCTGGCTTTATTTTATTGCCTCTACTCATAATATAAGTACAATCTTTAAAAAAATATTGCAATGGCTTTCAAATAATAGACTAGACTTCTCTGTCAATATATTCCTGCACAACTGTGGAACATTAATAGATTTATGTTGTGAGTCAACATTTCAATTTTAGCTCAGGAAGAAGAAACTCTTAAAAAGATAGAAAAATTTCTAAAATCTCAGAATAAAGTGGATTTTGTAACCACAGGCAGGAGAGGTGGTATAACTGCAGATGACAACCAAGTGTCTACAGACAGTTCTGCTTTTCTGGATGCTGAAGCAAAGGTTTGAGCTACATATGATTCTGGTTCTTACATGAACAGCAACTGCCTTCTTTCTGTTTGTGAACAGAAATAAAACATACCAAGAAAAGTACTCCATTCCCATTTCTTCTGCTATGCAGCAGACACAACATTAGGGCTGTATATGGCAACTTTGAGCATGGTGTTTACAGCCATCTACTGAAGCATATCATTGCACTGTGGGGAGCAATACTCCCTGTTCCTTTGGATACCATAATTCAAAATTCATCCCACCTTCAAACTGTAATCAACATTATCTAGTAACTGCTCGGGATGCTATGTGCCAGATGTCAATTAACTTAAGGCTCCCTCACGCCACCAGACTGCAAAGAGCACTCATGGCAATGGTAAATTGGAATTGCAACGTTTGGAATAGCCCTTAGTTACATAGATAGCATTACCTAACAGATAAGGACCATGTAATTGGTTTTGGAAGAGTGACTCTAGCTAATACAGGTCCTTTTCTTTGTAAATCAGTAACACAATATTCAGAGAGAGTTCTGATCTCTGTTCTTGTATGTGCTTGTTTTCTCCATTTTGCACAGTGCAGTTTTGCCAGAATGTGCTCTTGGCACCTCACTTTCGGACTTCCTTTTAGCTACCTTTTGCTTTTCAACCTGAAGATAACTTGAGTTAATGTGCAACATTTCTAGTTACAACTAGAATATAAAAATTCATTCCAAATGCAAGCAGTACCAGAAAAAAGAGTATATTTTCTCTCTGTGTGTGAAAGCAACTATCAGTTTTCCACAGTCGATTAAAATTAATGAAAATATTTAAATAACATTTCTGTTTGTATAATACTGACTGTGATGTTTTCATAATGTAGCCTCCAAAATCAATATTACCGAGAAGGCCAATATTACATCAAGAAAGGAGAATGAGTGAGGAAGAGGTGCAGGAAAAAATAGAGTATCGTGATGGAAAGGTGAGAGAAAATAGGATTTTGTTGTTGTTGAGAGGTATTCCCTTTTTGTGGATATTTTGATAGAATTGGAATGATATGGCAAAGCTGTAACACATATTCTGGTTGTCTTCTTCTCTGTACTTCAAATGAATTATATTATGGGATTTGATATATGCTGAACAAAACAACCTGCTATTGTAATATCAGGAAAATTGATTAACCAGAGGCTATGCTAGGTATGAAGCCTTCTCTGACCAGTGTATTTCTTGTAGAAGGGCACACTGATGACATTACTGACTGATGGTGTTAAGAATTTTTGAGCAATTTTTCAGATCTCTGCATGCAGCCACAATTAATTCTGTAGTACTGTATGTCCATACAGGGTTAGTTTGAAAAAAATGGTTGTTAATCTATCATGTCAGAAATCAGTGTTAATACATCATTTTGGCTCACACAAGCCAGAACTAGGGTCTCTCTAGTGACCTGTGTGGAAGATATGCAAGCATACATGAAATGAGTGCAGACAATAATGAGTCCCTGATCAATTAGTTGCTCTATGTGTCTGAAGGTAGAAGAGGTGCTTACTGATGGACGCCGAATCCTCACTTTCCGCAATGGTACTAAAAAAGAGATTAGTGCTGATAAAAGGATGACAACGATTAGCTTTTCCAATGGAGATGTAAAGAAGATCATGCCAGATCAGAGAGTGGTGTGTAACTTTTTTTTTCTTTATGGAAAATAAAATTATTAATTGATTTTCAAACAAGGACCTATCATTTATCTTGATCTATCAATTCTGAGAGAAATTGATAAGGAAGGGTGTTCGTTTAACAACTCTGAGCAGTGAAGCTGCTTCATCTACAAGGACAAAAGTGGAAAGGCATGAAGGTAACAGAAGGCACAAATGTGTTGTTGGCCAAGAAGGATATTGAACGAAGGCAAGGGACAGGGGCAAGGGCAGCCATCTGAGGCAGGGACTGTTTTTTATACTTTTGTAATGTAAATAAATCCCCTTGGCATTAGATAAATATAAATAGTTTATAATAGTGTGAGCTAGAGTGGAAATAATAAGTGAGACCTTGGTAGCAGTGGGATTTTAAATTAATAGTTCCTGGATGAGAGCCAAAACAGAAATGGGAAGATGACTTTCATGTATATGCTCTTCTCCTGTACGCTACACAGATGAAAGTAGCATCATGTAGACACAGCCTTGAGGAGGAGAGTGAATGAGAGGAATGAACAGCAATGCGAACATAGCTACTTTTATGGATGGCAGATGCAGAAAATAACCTTGAAATGACTTTTTAAAGATGCCTTACTTTTAAGCACATTGTTACGGTTGAATCTGCTTATGTAAATATTGTGAACATGCTGCTAACACTTCACTCTCCTTTCAGATTTATTATTATGCAGATGCACAGACAACCCACATTGCTTATCCAGATGGTCTGGAGGTGCTGCAGTTCCCTAATAATCAGATAGGTATGCAAGAGCTAATGAATGTGAACTGTATGTGCAGAATTGTTTCCATTAAGAAAGCGTGGTCTGAATTCTGACTCCAATATATTAAGTATTTTCTTGCCATTTCACATTGTCTTTGCATTTCACTTACAGTATATTGCATCACTTCACTGCTCAGTTTCCTTCTACAAAGCAAATATAATAATGAAATGTAAATGTATTTCTTCTAATTTTGATCATCTGATTATGTGATTCTTTTATTTCTTTAGTAGTATTGTGCATATAATTTCCATCCTCACTGCCATGTTCAAAAAAATCCTGACCTAGCTCTGTGTAAAGAAACATGAAAGAATACTAGACAGACTTTTTACATCTTCTTTTCCACAGAAAAACATTATCCCGATGGAACACAAGAAATTGTGTTCCCAGATCGCACAGTGAAATTACTCTATAGTGACGGACTGAAGGAAACTTTTTTTCCAGATGGCACAGTAGTAAAAGTAGAAAAGTAAGTCTTATATAATTGACAGGAACTGGGCACTGGAGCCAGGTACAATGATACTGACATTTAAAACTGTGACTGGATTTTGCATAGCTGGAAAATTTCCAGGTGAAAGGGAAAAGGATTTTTTAAGATAACAAGGGTTTTGCAACAATGTTGCACTGAAAATGGTTCACTTCTACCTTGAGTGATAGGTGACCCCTCATCCTGGGTAAAGTAACTGTGAAATATTCCTCATTTAGTTCCATGTACCTTTGCACTGGTCAGAGCTGCTGGGAGATCACCAGTTGTCAGTGTTAACAATATGGGTACTAAAGGACTCAGGATGAGGGCTCCTGAACTGTATTCCTACCCATCTGGCTCCCTTTCTAATCCTGGGCAAGGTATTTCATGTATTGTCTCTCTATTCTTCCATGCAAAATGAAAAAAAAAAAACAAGAATAATCTCTTACTCTTATGGGTTTAGGAAGGATTCTGTTGTAAAATAGATTTTCTGCCTGCAAAATGCCTTGAGATCCCTGTATGAAATCATGTAAAACAAAGATCTCACCATTAATTGGCTATTAGACTATGTATTGAAATCTTCTTGTGAAATCAGATCTCTGATGCCATCCCATGTAAATTCTGAAGGTTTCCACTTGACATTATTTTCCATTTTCATTGAGTCACATTAGAGAGCTCAGTGAGACAGGTTAATAACAGACAGTGCCTTCTCATCACTTCATTTATTGCTATTTCTTTCAGGAATGGAGATAAACTGGTGATATTCAGTAATGGCCAGAAGGAGATTCACACTGCGCAATTTAAGAGGCGGGAGTACCCAGATGGCACTGTAAAAACTGTATATTGCAATGGCAGACAGGAAACCAAATACTCCACTGGACGAGTCCAAATCAAAGATGAGGAGGGTAATCTCATCCTAGATAAGAAGTGATTCCTACCCACAAAGGGTTGCACTGTATGTATATAGCCCAACATATTTTCTTGGCAGGTCAAAACAGTTAGGAAGATTTAACTTGTGAAAATGAATGGATGGATCCATAGGGCTGAAAATTACTTTGGCTCAGCAACTGGTGCTTAGATTGGAATTACCTTACCTGAATTGCAATGTGTCTTGAGTGAGACTTGAAGGAGATCAAGTCTCTTTGTTCATGCAACATTAAAATAAATGTCCACAGTTCTTCTCATTGAAGTGTTTGTTTCATGGTACTGATCGCAATTTTCCTTGGTTTTCTCCTATTTAGTTGTGAAAGTGACCTCAGTTAAGGACCATGGCATCAAAGCCTCAAATACGCAGTTCAGTCCTGCCTTATGCTGACTAAAACAAATCTACATGGGGTTTTTCCCCCCTCAGTTAATCATCACAAAAAATGTGGAAGTGATTAATATTTTCAGTTTGTTTGGATTATTTGAGCTGTACATTTGACCAAAACCTGAGCAGGAGTTGAGTGAACAGTCACAGCTCTGAATGTCCCTTCCAACCAAAGTTATTCAATAATTCTATGATCATAATCTAAGAACTGTCTCATTCACTTCAAGATAAAATGTAATGCTTATTTCATTCTAGTCATTATTCTGGATCAAAGAGTCCTTTCTTCTTCCTCCAGCAGTCTTTCCTCAGGCCTCCCTTGTGTTGCTTTGTTTGTGAAATAACCTTTCCCCCTACTGCCTTTATTCTTCTAGTAGTGCAGAAATATTTCTGGTCAGTGAATCTCTATCTTTAAGGTTCTTTGGATGGCACTTGATACTTAGGGGGATTAATAAATTATCAGATGCTGCTTTCAGCTGCCTTCCCCATAGGTTGCCTGTCAAAGAGTCATAGAATGGTTTTGGTTGGAAGGGACCTTAAAGATCACCTAGTTCTAATTCCTCTGCCATGGACAGAAACACCTCCCACTAGCCTAGGCTGCTCAATGCCCCATCCAACCTGGCCTTGAACACTTCCAGGGAAGTCAATTTTTCCAGATCGCTGAAACATTTCTCTTACAAGGTTCAGCTCATTACCTGCCCGTTGCCTGAAATGCCCAGTTATCTCCTTATGCCCTCCAAATGTCTTTAACAACAAATACACTTGCACAGCATGCTGCTTTAGCTTCTCACACCTAAGTGCAAAATAATTGCAATGTTATGGAATAGCTCTTTCTTCTCTTTAGTTTACAGGGACTCAGACTACTAACAAATCACCATTTGAATTGCAGAGTATCTTTCAAAGAAAGAGCAGGAAGCATTTCTGACACTGATCATATACATACTTCAGTTTATCAATTTAATTATGATGCTGTGAACATCCATGTAGTTTGATATTGGGTGATGTAATTATATAATGGCATTGTTTTCTCTTTATTGCTGCATAACATTCCCGCTTTTCACTGCTGAAATAGCTAGCATATTTTATTTGTTTTGCAAAGGAAACTCTAATTAAAATAAATCCAAGATATCATTTTTCCCCATGTATTTCACTAAGAATTTCAGTTCGTGCTTCCTTATGCTGACCAAAACAAACGTGTGTTGAATTTTTTTTCTCAATTAAGCATCATAAAAAAGTGAATGTAGTTAATGTTTTCAGTTTGACTGAGACTGTAGATATGATGCAAATGTTTATATTATAAAGGACCATTGTTTTTATTCACAAGATTCCTTCAACAAAAGGTCCCTGTTCTCCACTTAAAATGCTGATATTCTTTTTGTTTCTGTAGTAATTCAGAAAACAGGCTTTGTTTGCAGCTTTAAGCCTTACATCACTGTTTAGTATTCAATAACCTGTGTGTCACAGAATCACAGAATCCTGTGAATATGTGATCCCTTCTAACTGTAAATCAAATAAGGAACAATTTTGTTACTATGCTGCTTGCTCCTTGTTCACTCTATTTGCGGGAGGTATTTTGATTGTGGAATAATTTGAAAATGCTCTGGCAGTTTTCTTGATCAGGACAGCTACTTTACAAATTGATCCTCTTGCAGCCTGCAGGGCAGGTTGTAGAAAAGAAGCAGAAATACACTTAGCCACTTTTTCACAAGTGAGTAAGCCAGGCACTCTCAGCAGCTGTACCCTAGGGCACATGCCTTCTGCCTGCCTTTATCTTAGCCAGTTGGTTTTGTCTGAAAATGTCAATCTGATAGTAGTTCAGCAGTTCAGCAATACTGTGAAAAAGTTTTCTTCTTACAGTGTCATCAATGGAACAGCCTAAACACAAGGCTGGATATAGTTGATTTCTAAAAGTCATCACTTGGATTTGTCATAAACCAGGGTGTCAAAGCCAAAGAGCACAAAACAATTGGAAGCCACTAGCAAGGGGGTTCCAGCAAGCAGGGTAAGAATCACTATATTATTGATCATCTGTGAGAGGATCATGTCATCAACCTGAAATATTTAAAGGTAAGAATGACATTTGTTGAACATCCGGTTGCAGCAACAGACAATCCCTTCTTTATATATTTCATATGAAACTCTGTATTTGTTGATGCTGCTGTTTGTTAGGCTTAGGGTTAATTTCTGTATGTAATTACTTTCTATATAGCAAAGTAATATGTAATTCTATATTTCTCCTGTTTTGGTTAATAACTGAGAGGAAGCAGTTTCAAGTGTTAGCTCCATGACAGGCAGCAACTTAACTAGCCATGTAGTTTATTTTCAGAGGCAGCACTAATTTTGGAGATGAACAGCGGTTGTCTCCAATTCCTTTTATGCTGTCTGCCTCACACAGAGTATCTGATCACAGTGTCATTACCAGTAATGATCATGATGTCTGCACAGTGCTCTCTTATTAAGATGCAGGGACACTGCCCAGTAATTGCACTGTACCACTCTTTGCAGTAAAACCACAAAATTCCAAATCTGGAAACAATATGGATAAAACTAAAGAGAAGTTGAAATGAGATGAGGGAAATCCTCATCTGAGACACTGCGGAATACATATAGGTCTCATGGAGTTATTACAGTGTAGGTCCATCCTCCTTTTCTATTGTCAGTCTATGACTTGCACTATTACCTGCACTCTCGTCATGGCTAGATTCCCCCAATAACATGCCCTGGCTGCTCATCTTGAAAACAGCTCTGTCTGTGGACAGGAAAGTGGAGAAGGGTATAATGACTGAAGTATTTGGTCATGTAAAAGTCATCTCTTATAGGATGAAGCTGCTGTAACTGGTGACACAAAAATTGGAGACAGGAAAACCAAAAGAAAAAGAGCTCTGAGATAGAGGGATGACATGGACAGAAACACAGCTGTCTGATGACCTGAGACAAGTTGGTGGACTCAGTGGTCAGTTGGATTCTGTGTGTGAAGATATAGATATAGCCAGTTTGTAAGCTGATGTTATTTACAGCAGGTGTTCAAGAAAGCAACAGAACAACATAAAACTTTATAGTTAGTGGTTCCATGAAATTATGTGTCTGCAATCGGCTGAAAAACTCCAGTTGCTCTTACCATCTCATTCCATGTGGGAGATTTTTAGATTTGATTTTAAAGCCATGGTACTAGGTCTTATCCATAGAAACAAAAATGTGAGGCCTTTAAGAGTTTTATTTACATTTATTAAGACTTTATTAATTTTAAAAAAGAGGAAACATTTAATTGATCATCTGCATAAAACAGTGAAGTCAGATAATCTTTCTTTATAAAGCTGAGTCATCGACAGAGGTTTTTATTCCTAAGACATTTCATTATATTGGCCTTGAAATCTGTTCCACTGCCATTTTTCTGGAGGCAGGACACATTGGAACGCTTTTGGAGACATGCTTGTAGGGGCTGGCCAGTTTGTTTGCCTTGCCTCCGTCACTCTGACCCTGTTGGATTACATGTGTGTTTCCTGGGTGAGGGGTCCTCCGTTTTCATTCCTCATAGCAGTAGGTGTCCCAGGCGAGCTCTTAGCCTCGATGCATTCAACCGCTCCATATGTCACCATAGACAACACAAGCACAGACAATAAAATGTACAGTTTGATGTAAACTTGCAATTTGGTGCTATAACCAAAGGCGATGACAAATCCAAGTGATTCCCAGAGACGGTAATTTGCAAAGGCAGCCTCCTTGTGTTTCTCAAATAAAATGCCATAGAGTCCTGCAGTGAAAGAAGGAAAGACATGGCTTGTGAAAGTCTGCAGCCATGTATTTTCTGCAATGGGAATAAATAGACTACAGTGGGGAAGACAGACCCTCTTTCATAAATGTCAGACAAAGGAAAATACAAGCTTTGTCTTAAAAAAATGTTGTGCCTCTGTGGATTGATGTAAGTGAAATAACAGAGCCAACAAGACAAAATAGAGAATATCAGAGTAAAAGGGAATGAAAACAGGAGGAAGGAAGAAAAGATGGGCCTTATTGAAGTGAGATGGTAGGAAGTTTACTTCTCAAATTATCAGCCACAAAAATGAAGGTTCTTTCACTGGTGAATGAAATAGTAAGGAAGTGGAGGACATGTCCAGAAATGGCTTTTAACATTGTAGATTCTCCACATATAACTATGGAGAAGGTCATACCAGTCCTTCCAAGAACAGATGGTTTTGATTAGGGACAATATCGTCCTCAGGGACCAAGTTGCTGCCATATTTCACCAGTTTTGGGAGGAACTTGCTTGGACTCGGCAAGCACTGTCAACCTATTCCTCCAATCATCTCTTTCACCCGCCTGAGAACATGCAGAGACTGTTCATGTAAAATGCCTGTCCTTTTTTTTTACCAGAACTCAGCCTCAGGGATCCCCCAGGTGAGGCTCACATAGTGTTGCCACTGGTGGCAACTTCTGCTACTCATAATTTCCCAGCTGAGAGAAGCAAACTGACCCATAACACTTAAATTAGAAAGCTGAGGAGAGTGCTAGGACTAGACTCAGATTTAGCACACAGAGAAAATTTGCAGCTCTGAGATAACCAGGTTTTCAAATTTTCAGCTCCTGGATGGGTTGGCAAATAGAACATCCTTGATGCATACAGAACCCCTGGGCAAGCCCTTGGGAAACTTGCCGTACATAGAGACTTAGCTAAACAGATCATCCTAATGCAATTGCATTCACTGGGAAGTTTCCACTGAGTTCAGTCAGTTGCACCACTGGGAGTCAGGGAGAGATTCCCAGACTCCAGGTCTGGCCAGCAGAGCAGACAGGGAAGGGGAGAGAGCTTGTTTTCCTCTGGGTGATGAGCTAGCATCAGTGGTGATAAAGAAGGGGGTGTTTCTTCTGACTCAGCTGTGATATGCAGCAAGGGAAGGAGAGGAATATCATGAACCTTGACTCTTCTCATCCATTTCTCTAATAACTTATCTGTTTGAAATATGTACATTCAGCCAAAAGGCACAGAGAAGTACAAAGTTCTCTGAAAGTCTGGGTAGACTCAACTATGCCTTCAGTTTTGTTGAGTAAGGGGAGAATTCATCTGTATGTAAAAATCTACTGAATCCTGGTGACTTCAAGAGGACATTTATTGAACTGTTTCAGCTTAGACATCATGCAAAATCTAGACCTGTCCATCACAAGATGTACTTAGTTAATTAAAATAGCTGAGTGGAGTGTACTGTGAATTATATGATAGCCCTTCATAATTTTGTCTAATAAATGAACAAGTATAAATGGTTCATAAAATGTTCCTGGCATGCCCAATGTTATCTACTGGAAAGGGGTCAGTGAGAAGAGTTTAATATAAGAAGGTTTCTGATGCCATGGCAGTTTTATGTGTAAAGATTCTAGCTTTCAGCTGGTATATGTTTTCCCTTGCTATTTTGAAGCCTTCTTTTACAACCAAAGCAATGGGAGAATTGAGTGAGGATCCAGCCCAAGGTTCAGCTATAGGAAGGGCTGACTTGGCTGGGAAGTCCTCATTTCCAGGATGCACATGTAGTGTTAGCTAGCAGTTAAATAGGAGCACAGTGGTCGTTTTGCCTCAAGCCTAAATATTTGTCCTCATCACAAACACTGTCAAGTGCAGCACTGTGCAAATTGCCTGGCTGAAGCTTCAGCAGGATCTGCTGGGCTGGCTGAGTACAGAGGCTGCTAGGTCTGCATTTTTACAGCTCACGTCCATGGAAATTATCCTGCTTGTTTACCACTGCCTGTTTTCCTGCATCTTCCCCTGGTACTCGTTGGCATGGCTATATGACAGGACTACCAGAAATTGCTTGAGTCCAGGCTTATGAACTATTTAGACACACTCACATTCTTTTTAAAGATGCACATCAGCCTGTAAAGAATTTGATTTTACTGCAGTCTATCTAATAGCTTTTGGCTACACAACTGTTATGCAACAAATGTAATTGTTGTCAATAGGTAATAATAGCACCTGTGTTCAAGTTAGACAAGAAAGGGCACTACAGGCTCTGAAAGGAAGCAGCTTTCATTGGAAATAAGTGAGTGTCCACACACGGACAAAAATAGGTTAGGAAACCTTTATAATTATAAGTGGCCACCATGAGCCTACATATCCTCTAGGGGGTACTCGAGTATTAACTATCCACAGCAGCACAAAGACATCTTCAATTACCACAGAATGCCTGAAGTATGTGGCACAATGCCACTGAACATATTCACTGGTTAATCCACTGAGGTCCTAGCAGCAGCAATGGGAGTTTACCAAAGGTAAGCTTAGTCACCACTGCTGTTTTAGAGGTCTTATCTCATAGTCTTTGATACTGGGAATTTCTCACATGATATATGCCTGTATAAAACTGATGAAGAGGAGAAGACATTTAGTCCTAAGGGGGTATGTCAAACTGGAGATCCTGTTCTGAGACACAGCATTGTGGGTTAATGTCACTGCACCTCTCTATTAAGGTTTCATGACATCACTCGATATTTCACTGTGACAATGTCACAAAGCAAACTGTGTAATTTTATAACTGGGAGCTGTGAAACAGCTTAAAAGGTACAGATAAAAAAACCAAAACCAAAAACCAAGCAAACAAAAACCCCCAACCAAACAAACAAAAACAAACAAAAGTATGCAAGGAAAAGTAACATTTGGGTTTTTTTCCAAGCTAACATACAGGTGAAATTTTCACAACTGTCCTGTAGGAATCTGGAGATGATCTCTTACAGTGTTGTAATAGAGATCAGTCTTATAGCTGCAGAGTTCACTCACCATCAAGCAATCATGAAGCATTGTCCACTGCTTATCTCTCATCTGGTAGTTTGGGAACTACAATCATTTCCCAGGCACTGTCTCTAATACTTAGGTCATCTGCACTTATCTTTTTTTTCCCTAATGAAGGCTTCAGGTCCATCTTTGTCAGGCATACAAGGACCTTAATGAGATGGTGTCCTTACTGAGAACATATATGTAAATCCTTGAAGAGAGGGTACAAAGATGATGGAACCCAGCTCTTTTCAGTGGTGTCCAAGAAAATGGACAAGAGGCCATGGACACAAACTGAAATACCAGAGGTTTTCTCTGAACATTAGAAAAAAACATTTTACTTTGAGGGTGAGCACTGGCACAGGCTGTCCAGGGAGGGTGTGGAATCTCCCTCTCTGGTAATAATCAAAAGCTGTCTGGACATGGTCCTAAGTGAATGGTTGTGGCTGGGTGGTTGCTGCTTGAGCAAGGGGTTTGGACCAGCTGATGTCCAGAGGTCCCTTCCAACTCTATCCCTTCTGCATTTCTTAAATAAACCCATTGTCTGAGGACAAGACTTTCTGGAAAAGATAGAAGCAGGACAAAGTGTGGGTTCTTTATCCCAGTGGAAGACTAAGATATGGCTCTCAAGAGCACTGAGAAGAAGTTTGCTGAGCAGTCAGAAAGACTGTGGTTGAAGAAGCAGGAAATGAATGAATAGTTTTACTTCAGAGAGAGCAAATCCTCACTGGAGTCCTTCCATGAACCTGAGTAATGAGAGCACTGATTTAAAATTTTTACCTAAGGCTCAAGGCTTTGGGTTAGGATGTGAGATGATGAGAGCGTGTGCCTAGATGTATGTGCTAACTCTCCTCTAGGGGATATGAGCTGGAGCTGCTGGGGGGGCATAGAAGAATGCTGGCTGGTTGCTTCCTTATGTGTAGGAGCAGGGACTCTACATGTGCTTGAAAGGAGATCACTGTCAGTGCTGGGCAATGGTTTGCTGTGTTTTCCCTTTGGTTCTCCAGAAGGAACATGACAGTTTGTCTACTGGGTGAAATCATCTCAGCTCCTGAAACAACCAAAGAGACCAAAGAGAGGGAGGCCAAGGCACAAAACCTGATGTGCACTCAAAGGAGCTGGTTCTGTCACATGCATATTCCTATGACATCTGCCAAAAATTAATTTGAGATAGAGAAAAACAATATTGATTAAATAAAAGGCAAAATATGGGAGCAGATGCAAAACCATTTAAATGTCTTACTGACCCAGGCTCTGGCAGTGATTTAAATAGACTATGAATGACAGTCATGAGCAGACTTTACCTCAAGTCATCGCAGACTACAGCTCACTCTTGCCCTCTCCAGCACTTGAGAGTCTGGCTTTAGGGTCTGTGAGAGAAATTCCTCTAGCTTTCATTAAGGGACAAATTTAAATAATCCCTTACAGGAGTCAGTTTGTGACAGCTCATTATCTGAACAGTAAATAATAATGAATAGCACTGCATCACAAAGCAGAATGTAAAAGATTTTAAGAATAAACACAATATATCCAATTATAAGTCCAATGGTACACTTTCAGTAACAGGCTCCTGGGTTAAGAGTGTAAGAAATGAGGCAAGTATGCAGTGATATTTCCTGGCAAAGTCCTTCTTACTCTGGCAATCAGAAGTGTAGGGATATTCTAAGTTGGAGATTTCCTCTGGATCACCAACATTTAATAGCCCCCAAGAACGTTTTCCCATGAAGTGATGTAATTGTAGCATAAAAACTCACATTTTTTGCAATGAATTATTTTAATTACTTTGATTATGTATTGTGTGAAAAAATACTATTTACTTTTATTTCTATAAAGGCTTCTGCTTGATGACTTTACCTGGTGCCACTAGTTCTGTTTCTAACAGAAACAGTGAATTTTGAATCTCCTTCTCCATATTCTTAATTACTTTAACAACTGCTTTCTGTACTTATCACTTGTCCAGGCTAAAGAGCTCTAGCTTGTTAGCCTTCCTTCAAGAGGAAGTGTCCCTTAGCACATTGCATTATGATTTTTGAAATGAAGTAAATCAGAACTGTATGGATTTACTTGGTTGCATAATGTTGTTTTCTGTGGTTTTCTCCTTCAGGTTTTTTTTCTAGTAACTCCTAACAGCGAATTTCCTTATTCTTTTGTTCCTGACCTTTGAGTTGATCTTTTATCCAGAGTGCTCTCTATTATTGCAAAAGACAGACTAAATGTATCATTCTCCTTAATTTCTAATTTTCTTGGAAATACTTAAACTCCTCCAGAATATTTATTCTGAATACTCGTTATCATCTTCTCTAGCATTCTCCTCTCTTCATCTCAAAAAAATTGGTTTAATGAGTATTTTGCTTTCTTATTCCCAACTCAATCTTATTCCTTCTACTTTTCCATGAGTTAACATATTTCTTTTAGGTGCTGTCTTAAAGCCATTACCATTCTTATGCACACATTGTTCTATAGATGCAAGTATACAGATTTTTATACCTCAAGAAAATACATTTCACGCTCACCAGGACTTACCATTAGTTTGTGTTTGCCAAACTGCATCAGACAGGCCCCAAAGAGCAGGGAATACAAAAAACACAGCGAGCTGCTTAGGATGAGGTTTCCACAGCAGTAGTGCTATTATACAGGCGGTGTTTGTAACTGTGGCTGTTGGTTTAGAAAAAAAGAAGAGACATATAGATGCAATTATATACAGGACAGATAGTGGTAGATAACATTTTTTATTTTTCCCCCAACTACAGCACAAGGCAGTCTGAAAATCTCTCTGATTCACTGAGATTTGCCCTGACTGAATTGATATCACATGAAATATAAGGTAATGCGGGCCTTTGACAGCCTTCAACTCATAATTCTGAGCAGTGTCCTGAGCTGAGAGATCCCAATTGCTGATATGTCTGTTAGATCAAAGGATACAAACTGCCCCTGAGTAGGAAAAGGGGCTGCTGAAAGACTTGCAGTCACCATGGGAGTCATGTGGAAAGGGGGACCAAACACCCTTCTGCTTTTCTTGCCAAGTCCTTAAATGAGGTTTCCTGGGCCAGAAGAAGCAGTTAAGGTTATCTAGAGGGTCTGGCTGCATTTGGTTTTTCTTTTAAAAGGTGGCTTGTAAATGAGTCACTGATTCCTCCCCCTGCAGGTGGACTTTCACAGGTTGAGTACAAAGACCATTAATGAAGACTGAGAGGTTCAGAGGTCTTCTAGTATTAACACTACAGTAAGTTTTTAAATTGTTTTTTAGTATTATTATTACTATTATCTGGTGGGGTTTTTTAAATCTGGGTTTCATAGGTGTACTGTAGCATAAAGGACTCTAAATTTCTTCTTCCTTGTCCAGATATAAAATTCGCTCTGGAGAAAATGTCTAGAATGTCTAGATGTGCACAGATCCAGTCAGTGATGTTTCTAGGAATATAAATTATTGTATAGTGGAAATAAGACATTAGTACATTTCCATATGCATAGTGTATACAGAGTCACAGAGGAAATATTTCTTGGTATTTTTTTATGCCTCCATTACTCTGTTACTCATTGCAACAATGTTCTCTGGAGAGGGAGATGCCCTTAAATATGCAAATCTCTTCTCAAGGCAAAATGAAAATTACTGTCCTATACAAAAGCCCTTAAGTTATCCTAGCCTGACATTCTGGAGTATGACTTTCTTTTATTTTTCTCCCTGCTTGAACAAGTAGTGAAAAGGACACCAGGCCAACCTTTAAAAATTTTCCTGATATTTTGCTGAAATTTCCTAGTTCACCATTCCCTGAGACTCAGCTCCATGGTGATTTGCTTTCACTCCTTAAAAGTGAGGAGTTTTCAGCCCAGTGGAGAAATCCTTCTCTGTTATATTGCAAGTCTCAACATCTGTGTTGTAAGATCATTTATCACTGGCATTAGAGCTATAAAGCACCAAAGTTATAGAGCACCTTCTGCATAGATAGTGCCCTCAAAAACAGGGTGAACTTACATCATCAGCAAAGTGATGTAAGGTAAAGACTTTAACTCAGTGCTTAACTTGAACTGTGGTGCCTCTCTTCTCATGAATGAAGTTTGTAAAGATTGCCTTGGTTTTAATTCATAGCTGACAGCAATGTATCCCTTTGTAGCACATGCAAAGAAGGGAACACTGGTTTTGATCATTACATGAGGTGATCAGTCATTCAAGAAACCTTTACATACCTAATGCAAATAGAAGTTTTCTACCCGTGAACTGCGAGATCTTTCCAAAGAGCAGAGAGCAGACGGAATTTACAGCTGCAAAGCAGATCATCACATAGCCAACATACTGTATCCCCAGGGCACAGGTCACATATGCCTGGAAGAGAAAAGACGGTGGTGCCACATTTTCTTTGGTGAAAATAGACAGCTAAGGTTCAAGGCTCTTAGCCTGAGTATTTGGTAAATAGCCAATATGGATGAGATCAAAGGAGCAGAGCTGGAGAGTTTGCTTACAAGTCCCTGGTGTATTGACATAGGTAGCCTTCAGCAGCAATATTCCTAACCTAGTTCCCAATCAGACTGATGCCATGCAAACAGAGCAATAAAAAGCAGAACTAATCAGAACACTGCTTGCTATACAAATAAAACTCCTGGAAGTAGAATTGGGAATGTTTTGCCTTTCCCTTCATAGCCCAAGAGATGAAAATTAACAGTTGAAACAATGGCCATTACAGAGCCGCTCCCAAGAAATGAAGAGGACCTCATCTATAAGAGCATATGACCAGTGGAGGTGGCCATGGAGTGTCCCTTCCAATCCTTTCCAGCACAGCAGCAAGTGCACTCTTTCATCTGTTTAAATGCAAGGTCTGAAAGCTGAAGCATCTAAGAAGCAGCTCGGGAAGACTGATCCCTTTTTTAGAGGCTATCTCAACAAATGCCTTGAGAACACACCTGCTGTGTGTCTAGGTTTCTAGGGAAACTGGAGGAGCAGAGGTGGTTTTAGTAATTCCAATCCATCAGAGTTTCAACCTGTTGGACTACTGACTGATGAGGGCTTTCAGCCATCCATGTTGAGGACTTGTCCTCTTACTGTAAAGGTTGTCAAAATAAAATACATGATATGTGTGCTGACTTGCACTTATACAAACTATAGGGAAAACAGAAGGAAGGAAGGTATAAAAGCTTTGCTGGCTTCTGGCTTTTCTCCCAGTTTGCTATTTACAAGCTGAAGAGTTTGAACCTGTAGCTCTCTGCTGTGGCCTCCACTGGTGAGTTAAGCTCTCTACTGCACTCTTTTTGAGGCTGTTCCAAGGGACATATTTACTGCTAGCCTCTCCCATTTGAAGATGTCACTCAGAGTTCATTCAAGTAGGAGTAAGCAGTAATTTAGCAAGCCACAAATCACCATTGAAAACATCTTCATTTAACAAGTAAATATAGATCAGATGCAATAGTAAGGCACAAAGGCACAAAAAAAGGTCAGACATAAATAGATTTTAATTCTCATCCACACCTTTGTGTAGTCACCAGAAAGAAATCCCTGTTCAAACCCACTGTACATTGTCAGAGGGATTAGAAGACACTGCCTTTTATCTTTAAGATGCTGGAAAGTTGCTAGGAACGTAGACCAAAAGGATGGTGTCTCTAGTTTTTCTTTCTCAGTCTCTGCTTGATCAGATTTGATCTGGTCCAGAAATATAATAATCAGCAACACAGCTAGCACACCACTAGCTGCAAAAAAAAAAAAAAAAGTTCATGAAAAACTGAGGAATGCTGGAAGAATGATGGGAAGTCGCTTGCTGCTGTTATTGTTCTGATTTAGTGCTTAGCTCTCTGTGGGATATTTTGGCAGATGCCTCTGATTCCGCTTCAGTGTAAAGGCCATTTCTGTATAAACAAGAAGGCCTGATCTACATTCACATCTTCTGCATACAGCTGCGCAAATCCCCTCAGCTTAACTGTGACTGTCCTGTTGTGACAACCTCCGGGCCAGCTGCGCGGCTGCAGAGGGTGATGGCTCGCCCTTCCAGGGCAATCCAGGGGCACGGGGATGGGTAGCTGGCCAGGAACAGCTCCCTCGGGAGCTATCAAAAAGCTTTAAATCAACACGAGAGAGGAATATTCACTTCCAGTGCCAAGGTTTTCATGGCTAGGGGGGATCTTCTTTCAAATACATGGAAAGAAAAATAAATGCTGTCTTGGATCCCAGTGTACGTTGTGCTTTTTCTTTTATTTCTTTTTTTCAGCTCAGAACTATGGTTTGAGTATGGAATATGTGCTGTTTTGAAGATGACAGTGAGTAACCCTAGCTAAGAAAGATGAAAATTACAGCTTTGAACCTATAACTTCCTAGCAGAAACAACATATGAAAGAATATATAGGGTAGTTAATCTGAAAATGGTTTGCATGTATCAGTCTAGATTGGTTGCTTGTGTAGTGAATCAATACCATTTTTTTTATGTTATCAAGAAGTTAAACATGTCTCATAATAAACATGAAACACCCACAGAATCACAACTGACTGCTTCATTACAAATGCAGGGCATGATTATGTTTCCTCTCTTACTTATGCTGACTAGAATTCCATCCATGGAACAAGTCGAGTTCAGAGTAAGAGGAGAACCAGGCACGTCTTCCCATCCACTCTGCCTGTTTAACGTGCTCCTGTGTTATGTGTATGGTTATTGTCTCTTCTGTGAGCTTTTAATGTCCAAATACATCAGCAGATTTATAACAAATTGCCTCAAGTTTTTATTGTTTATTATTTTTCATCCATGTCTCCCTGAATGAAATTTTATTCTCCCGTGTCCTGGTTCCCCACTGTGGCTGCTCTGTAAACCCTTCATGATGTAAGTCATTATTGTTTCTGCCAGGGTGTTTATTATTACATATGGGCTAATTGCAGGATTTACATGGGTGAGAGCAGGGCATCCACATTTTCAGGAAAAATATTCTAGCAAATCTGTCAAATTAATCAAGAACAATTAGAGGAGATAATAGCATGGATTAAAAGGGGTTGGTCTGAGCATAAATAGAAACATTCACAATCCTTGAGAAATCTAAGCAACAAAAGACTTAGTCAGTATTGTCTCCACCCAAGCTGGGCAAGATACGTATTCAGCCACCAAACACAGGACATGTTTAAAAACATCTGTGAATGAAATATTTAGCCATTTCCTTTCCCTTGAGGTGGGAAGAGACGTATCTTTTATTAAGAGCTTAAAAGAAAAATGAAACCCTACTGATGCAGGGTCAGTAGACAGCAGGGTTGCATTCATTTTGCATGAGCAAAGCCTAAGGGAGTGCTGTATATGTTAGTCATCAAATTTAAATTTAAACTTGTGAGACAAACCTGCCTTTAGGAGCAAGTCATCAGCTCCAGTACACTCTGGAAGGAAAATGGGGGCATACTCTTTACATTTTCTCACCAATTAGGAACAGAGGTTGGGGACTGAGGATGGGTTTGCTGCAATGCCCTTGTCTGGCTCTGCCTAGGTCACATACACCCCGTTAAAGTGTATGATAAATTCTATGCATCTGTCTCAGCACAGAGAGTACATCTATGTTCAGAGACTGCAAAGATATTTTAACAGAGCTAAGGTGGCATATTGCCTTGACAGATACTTTTCTTTATCCAGAGGATAACTTGTTTTGAGCTAGACACTATTTGAAATTTCCTCACTCTATGTGTCTTTGCACATCTATTTGTCTTTCCAATTTTTGATAGAATCGGCCTTCCCTGTGTTTGTTTCTTTTATAGCCAAGAAAGGTCGAGAGCAGCTGTATTTAGTAAATGGGAGACATGTCAATTTGCCTAGTGCTTCTCTTCACCTTTGCTTTTCACACCAAGGTATTCAAGCATCACAACTAAGAACTGACTGAAGTTGTAAAATGTCAGCAGGAATCTAAAAACCTCCCCTCAGATGATTGCTTGTTCTGGGAGCTGTGGTTCAGGTCCACCTCTAATTACAATGTAGTTCTTGTGCTAAAACTGTTTTCCCCATGGTAGGACACCAGTCAGTTCTGGTAGGCATCCCCACATGACCCTAACTTTGGGTGAAACAATGTGGTCACCACAATGTGCTTCAACTTTATTCCAGGTGAAAAGTGTAAAGAATATCTTACTTCTTTAGATAAAAATGATACAGGTCTGGTATAAAGCATTTGAAACTATTTAGGAAGGAGTCATTTACAGGTCTCACATATCTTATTTCCTTTTAGCAAATTGGCTTGAAGAAGAAAGTCAGAAACTTAATCTGCAAAGTCATGCTATATTTCAGAAGTACTAGGTTCCCCATCAGTGATATTAATTAAAGATTTTGTGTATTACTTACCAGTGTAGACCCCTAACAGTGTGTAGATTAAGGAGTTGGAGGGTTTTGCTGACTCAGTGGTGTTGGTGCTATCAGTCAGGCAGTTGTACGCTCCACAGCATTCCAGGTCTTCTTCTGAGATTTCCACTAATTCAGTAAGAATCAAAAGACAGGCATGTCAGTGAAGAGATAAGTGCACACTATATGTAAGGATATAAGAAGAAGGGATTCCAGTGCTCAGTGACTGGTTGTGGTTTCAAATTCTTTGTGATTAGAGATTGTTTTCTTCAGAATCCCAGTTTAACACAAAAATTTGGTTTAACAGAAACAGCAGCTCAAGACCAAACACTGAACTGATGGTCACATGGAGATAAGGACTAAAGTTAAAGTCCGAAATCTGAATCCAAGCTCAATTTGCAGTATTCAAAGTTCAAGTGCATATCTCTACCTCTTAATCGTAACACTTCATGAGTCAGGTCCCTTAGTTCTCACAACCACTGAATTGATGGACCACAATTCTTACAGACATTGCACATTATCCCTCTCCAGATAATTTCTGTGTATGTTATAGGAACAGAAACCACCTCAAGACATCTTTCTGTTTTATAAATTCAAATTACAATTATGCAGTAATATAGTTTCACAAGAAATCCACTTTTCCTAGCTTTATTATTTTATTACTGGGTTTATAACTTTCTGAGAACATAATTGAAACTAAAACAGTTGAGCAGGGTTTGGAATAAGACCTTTGCTTTGGGCTATCCTATCAGTGTTGTGCTGGGCATGCGTCGAAGCCACACATATGCATGTCCTCACGCACACTGTGTGTCACCATGACACCATGCCCACTTCCTCCAGTATTCTCTTGGTAAAGAATGAATATTAAACTAAAGTGTGAGCCTGAATAAGTTGTGTAATAGAGAAGGATGATCAAAAGACCACATAATTATTTTGATGCCTTCACTGTAGAATGTGTCAGTGGTCCAAGAACAATAAAGGGTAATGCAGTTGTACTTTGGCTGAATCCTTAAGTAAGAGCTGATCTGTAATTTTTCAATTGTTATTGTGCACACATGTTTAGTGTGTTTTTCCTCATTGCTTCCAATCAGAGCTGCTGCAATGTGAATTGGCTGTTTAACTAGCTTCATAAACACCTTAAGGCTTAACAGCAGATAAAATTTAATAACATAAAGAAAACTATTACCTTATTAGAGTCACTGGCTACTGAAATAGACCTTCAACAAAAATTGGACAATCGGCCCTCAGCAAAATTACCATATGCAAAAGATGAGTCACATGAGTGAAGTGTGGAAGTGTGTAAAATAAGTTTTTTATCTGTTCATGCATCATCTGAAGATGCACATGCAATTGGTGACATGGAAGCTCCAAGGCAGAGTCTGCACTGTTTATCTGGAATTAGGGCTGCAATATTGATGAGTGAGAAAAGATGACTCTTGTAATTTACACTGGGTACTGTCTTCTGTTGTAGTATCATCTCACGATGTAATTTTGCCTTGCTGTGTCTGGATGTAGCAATGCAGGCAATATGTCAAGTGTAGATGCATGTCTGAATTCTGTGCATTTTGATTCTGCAGGTACATACTGCATCCTTCTGACTGCTCAGTGAAATTAGACATTGTAAGTATATGAACAGTATGGATGGATACTTTGTTGCAAAGGAGTGAAAAATATGTGAGTGACTGAAGAGTCTTACTCCCTCACCTCTGCAAAGAAGCTCCCTCTAGATTAAAGTTGAGTCTCACTGAGAAGGCACAGTAGAGAAGTTAATGGTATAACTGCTCATCACCGTTGTGAAGATATGCAAGGCCTTTGGCTTTGACAGCTGTACATAGCACATCTTTCAGGAACACAGCATTTTCTGACATTCTATGTAATTCTACGTAACTAATAAAAAAATAGAGAGTTTCTTTAGGATTTTGAGGAACATCCTCAGACATGAAGCTAATAAGGAATTTACAAGACCAAAAAATAGTGGTTTAGTTCTCTTATTAAAATGCTGTGTGCTGTGAGGCAGAGGAGAGCAAAATGTTGCAGTCTGTGCAGACCTCACAGCTGCACCACAGCCTCTGCCCTGCAAGTGAAATCAGAACAGACAGTCCCTCCAGAGACATCATGTGGCCCAGTGATCAGATCAGCAGGGCTCTGCTGCACTTGAAGCAGTCCATTAGCATTCTGCTCTAATGGTGTTTCATCTACAGTTATTTGGGTTTAAAGGAAGCCTGATTCTCCAGAAGCATCACACCTTGTGACAACTACTTTGCCAAAACCCAAGGATTCAAAGACTGAAACCTGATGCCAGGTCCCTGACATTTAAACTAGTACCTATTCGAATACTCTTCAGAGAACATACTGCTTAACTGAGTCAGGAAAGAGAGGTAAATTCTTGCTACTCATAGTAGCAGTGTATATGGAAAGCTCTTTGCATGTCAACCCTATTGTGACTTTGGCAGGATAAGGAATGCCCAGGAGACTGTAATGATAATACACCATAGAATTTTGAATCTCTAAGGTGGCATCCAAGTATTAATTTATCTTTACAACTGCCCTTTTAAAGCTGACACCAATTACATGCATGGGAAATGAGGGCACTGCTGTTGAGTGATTTCTTCAAGCTACATCGGCATCTGCTGTCTGAGCCTGAAATACAGTAGAAGAGCCCTGGCACGCAGACTCCTGCCAACAGCTACTGCTATTTCTTCTTGACAGTTCTGTAGAGCACTCATTTTCAGCAAGCACCAGCATCAACTTGACTACCCTTGAATGTTTAACAGCAAACTAAACCAATCCAACTTTGCAAAAAGGTTGTTTCAGTGTTTCGCTTTTTGTTCTAATCCACTTTAAATTGAAGTCAGATGTGAAGGACTGTCACTGCCAGCAGCCTATCTATGCTTTACAACACAGGAGTGAAATTAAAACAGAATTCAATAGACATCTATTTTTGACCTATTTGCCTGAAGTCTCTTTATGGCTGATGAAGAGCTGATAGAAAATAGACACTTTCAGAGAGCAATTTAGTCCATCTATTTCAGACATCTATCTTCAGATAAGTTAACTCACATCTGAAGTGCCTGTTTCCACTGGCTATGGAAGCTCAGTTGCAGAAATTTACCTTTTATCTATCTAGAACTAGCTTATGTTTATAGAAAGAAGTGCCAAAATTTTAATATATAGTTTACCTTTGGTGGAAGATTGGCTGAATATCAAAGATGAGATAAGATTTCCCCAGATGCCAGAGGACTGAAATACCAGAAAGAAGACCCCAAAGTATTGGTTGATAATGTCTTTTGCGTTTTTTCCTGTTTTCGCAGCATATGAAGTGCCTGCAATGGTGAGGTAAGTGCATTTGGCAGACCAGAGTGGTGCTCCTCCTAAGCCCAGGATCACAGAGGTAGGGATTAGTGTGTACCTGCCAAAGAACACTTTATTTAGCACAAGTGTTGTCCATTAGCATAATAATCATTTGCCCAAAGATCCAGAAGCAAAAATAGACATAAAAGAAATAGATTTATCCTTTGTATGATACCATAAATCTGTTACATGGAATCAAGAAATGTCAGACTTACAAAGTTTGGGATGTGCAAGCACGCCCAACTCTGTCCAGGGGCCAGGCCTAAGCTACACTGCATAGGTCTGTGCTCATGCACCTTATCTTCTTGTAACTGAGAATTAAATTGCACCTGCACTTGAGAAGTTGGATCACAACAACTTTTTTCTACAGACTTGCATCCCTTGCCCCTGGAGAGCAAAAGTACTTCATCCAACCTGTGCAAGGTCAAGGCGGGAGCTAGCCTCTCCATGTGGTCCTGTTCTCCCAGAACTACTGGCTGGAAGATAGTCTTCCCGTCAATCTTTTCAAAAACAGTCCTAAAAATAATTTGGCTTTTAAATGGAATTTTTGATTTTTTTTTCCCTGAAGGAAAATCTCTGCTACAAACATGAGTTAGAGAAACAACTTCATGTGGATACATGGATGTATTCATTCATTGGCACTTTTTCACCTCTCTGGTTCACCTGCTACTGGATTTATTTATTTCTGTTTCTTGCGGGCAGCACTTTTGCATCCAACTTTCTAATCTGCAACACAGAAGTAGAGTAGAAACTGAGAAGAAAAAGAAGAAAGAATTTTGCCCTTATTTTGTTCAAACACAGTAGACAAAGTATTTAAATTGTACCAGCTAGCGTAGAAGTTCCCTAAGGAAAAGGCAATGTAGCAGCACATAGAGATTGCAATGGTCCACTTGCAGCCCAACTTCTTGATGAGGATTGGAGGGAGGAACATGGATGATAAGATGAGCGCAGCATAGAGTACGCTTAGGGAAGCAACACCCAGGCCTTCTTCTGAGTTGAGACTACTCTGCATGAACAAACACAGTGATTGAGACAAATTTTATCACAGGTACATAGTATTATGATATACAGACAGTGGCTTCAGATAGAAATAGAGAGACACAGCATCTGGGGCTGGGCATTACTCTCTCCTTTCCCCAAAGCAACTTGATTATGGATTTATGGTTCTCCTCTTAATGACAGAACTGTTACAAAAATATGATATAAAACCTGGTGAAGCTTGCTTAAATTCAAAGCTTCAGTAAGTCAGACCTTAGATTACTTGTTTGTGTTTCTCTTTGAAAGCAAATTGAATGAAGGATAACCTCTTTTCTTTGCCTTCACTTGTTCACAGAATCACAGAATACGCTGAGTTGGAAGGGACCCACAAGGATCATCGAGTCTAGCCCTTGGCCCTGCACAGGACCATCCCCATGACTCACATCCTGTGCCTGACAGTATCATTCAAATGCTTCTTGAACTCTGCCAGGCTTGATGCTGTGACCACTTCCCTGGGGAGCCTATTCCAGTGCCCAGCCACCCTCTGGGTGAAGAGCCATTTTCTAATATGCAACTTAAACCTCCCCTGACACAACTTCAGGCCATTCCCTCAGGTCCTCTCACTGGTCACCATAGAGAAGAGATCAGTGCCTGCTCCTCCTCTTTCCTTCATGAAAAAGTTGTATACTACAATGAGGTCCTTCCTCAGGCTCCTCTTCTCCAGGCTGAGCAGACCAAATGACCTCAACCCCTCCTCCTATGACTTCTCAAGGTCTTTCACCACCTTTGCTGCCCTTAGGCAGGCAGGAATATCTTCAGATCTACATTGCAAGGGTTGACTTCGCAACAGTGGAAGATTCTTTGCTTTAAACTACAGGATTGATAATTTCTAAATTCTTCAGAGGTCAAGGTCCAGTATCCTAATATGCTTACAGCAGCCCTTTGTGGTTGGAAATAATTTATTCATCCACATTTTGACAAGGGAGAAATAACATGTTACTGATCTAACTAGATGTTATAGTCTTATGCTCAGAGTAGTTCTTCTCTTGATACTCTGAAAGTTGAAATGAGGAGATCAAGTTGGGAGACCTGGAGAAGCTTGAGAAGTGCACTTGTGTTTTGTAAACTGACAGAGAGTCTTCCTGATCTCAGAGGATTTATTTCTGGAACATCACATGCCTGATTTTGTCAACTACAAAGTTAGAAGTCAGGCCTTCAAAATCGTATAATTAGCTTATGTTACTGTGTGGGGTTTCTTGGGGGGGCCTGGGTAGTGGAAAATGGAAATGAATTATGAAATTTTTTAATGTTCTAGCACTTAACCTAAGTGTGCACCATTTCAGGTGGTGGGACTGACTTATAGATTCTTGGATTTATTTTCCTTTGCCTCATTAGTCTCCAAAACTCATAATATCTCCATCCAGTTTTGCAGCTGTTTTTGCAGAACTTCCCTGAACTCAGAATCTGACAATGCCAGCAGACAGAAGATGTTCAAGGAGAGGATGAGAGAGATGTACATGGACCCCTTTCTGAAATGAGGTCAGCCCCTTGCTATGGCAAACAAGTGCATCATGTTATGTGTCAAGTTCCACCTTTAAGGCATACAGATTCCCACTCCAGTGGGAAAATCCAATCCAGTTGATCATGGCCTTATATTATTATCCTGTCTAAAGTTGCTTATGAATAATTTATATGCATTTATTAGTCATGACACCAACAGAGTCTTCTAGTCTGAGAAGATTCTCCTTGTGTGTATCTAGTCTAAATATTAATAGACAGCAACAGTAACCCTCGGTCTTTTATTTTTGCTAAACAAATGTGCTGTAATGGTATTCTGAGAATTCAAGTCATTCTGGAAAGCCATCTTGGCTACTATATTTTAGGATGTTAATGCCAGTACAAGCCACAATTGCTTTTGTTTTAAAATAACATTTTTTACTATTTTGTTATATCATGATCCCAGGAATTACTGTTTTATTTTATATTTAAATTATTCAATGGTTTGGGGATAAATTTTTATTATTTTATTTTGTTGTACAAAAATAATAATTATAAAACTGCAGCAATTTAGAAATACTCAAAAAAAAGAAAAACGTCTTTCCAGAAATTGAATTTGTTTTCCATTTTGTAATATCTTCTTTTGAGAAAAACCTCGGGTGAATTTTGTTTTCATTCAAACAGCTTTATGGATCTAAAGAAGTAACACGCCAAAAGTATTCACACTATTGGAGAAATACCAGAATACTCCAGCAAGTTAATGTCCTAACCCACCTCATAAAAAATATTGTGCATGCCTTCCTCACAGAGACCATGGAAAGATGGATATGTTTCATACTACCAGCTGTCCTGATGCCCTTCCAGGCCAACTGTCTTGCTAACCAGTGGAAGATCTCCACTTACCTGTAGACTCTGGAGTCCTCCATAAGCAGTAAAGAGAAATAAAAATCCGAAAGAAATGACCAAAACATTCTTAAGATTCCTTTCCATGTTGATTCAGAGAAGACAAAAGGTCGTCCAGTGGGCAGAGCTGATCCGATTATTCCAGGGGATGATTTGAGTTGGAGAAAAACAGCTTATGTCTTGTTGGAAAAGGTCACTTCATTTTGTGTTTGTAGAGGGAAGAGTTGTTAATTATTTGAAGACTGGCCAGTGAACTTTACTTTTATCAGTACTGAAAACTTGTTATGGAGCTGTTACTCATTCACCTATGCCTCAGGCAATAGCTAGCATTCCTAAAGGACATCTATCATGTTTTATTATACAGGTATATAAGTCACTTGCAACACTTGGACCAATTTGACTATTGCAGTTGTACATTATATGGCTTTCTACTATGATCAGCACTGAAATAAAAAAATGTAAGCAGTGAAATCTGTTTCTGGCATAAAGATACACTAAACCATAAAGGGCAAAGATTAAATGATTGTACTGACATCTGTATTTGCCCTATTGCTTAACTAACATTACAGAAGTGTACAAGGAAGTGAGATTGTGTTACAACACTCTCTGCATACATCAGCTCTATATGTGTGCAGCACAGAAAAACAAGACTGCTGGCTGCTTGGCAAGTGAGACGATATTAATTCATGGGGAAACCCCATGGTTTTGGTCATTGAAATTTACCAAGACATACTCATGAAAATAATGTCACCCCATCTTTCTCGCCAACTCAGAAGCTAAGAAAAATGGTGGACTGAGCAGATAAATGAAAAAGTAACTTCCCCTCACCTCCTCCAGCCCTAAGCCTGGCAGGGTGAACAAGACCCTTCCTGAAGTGGTGGCAGAAGAGGGATTTGAACTTGGGAGCAAATGGAATCCAAAAAAGTCCATGCTATAATGTAAACAGATTCAAGTGGAGATGGTCAGTCAGCTGTCCATAGTACCCATCGGGATTGTACAGCTAAGACTTGGTCCAAATCCCACTAGATGGCACAATTTTGCTTCCCGCAGGGACATTGGAGGGTGAGGGGAGGAAGCTTTAATGCATTAATTCATTTAATACATTAAAGAGATCTCATCCAGTTTCTGCTTTGGAGAAAATTGCAGTATGTGCCTTTTCATTTTCTTCCTTTGTCTTATAATCTTGAATGAAATAATGCAGAGAACATAATCTTTTAATTCTCTATTGTTAATGATTCTTCTGTGTTGCAAGTCTAGATAGAAGATTTTTATTTTACAGGCTACTGTGTTCAGCATGCTAACACTTTGAATTAGATCACAATGATGCTCTTGTTTGGCAGTGATTGTAAGCCTCTACAAGATGTTTAGACCTTAAACTGGTGGTACTTTCTCCCATCTTTTTAGTTTTATGCACCCTTACAATTTTCAGGTGAAAATATTTCGCAAGAAATTTACACCTGGAGATAACATGCCTGTTTCTGTTTTGGACCCCTTAGAAAAAGTCTGCAGGATTCTAGGGATTTGTGATCACAGGTCTAAAACAACTGGAAAAATTATTGGAAATATGTAAGAATAATGCTCATCCTAAACAAAACAATAATTATCACCTGCTACAGCAGAGGCAAGAACCAGCAATAGAGCAAAGAGCACTCAGTTATAAAAGTCTTTTAGTTCTTTCTTGACATTAACAGTAATAGCAACAAATATTTTAAAAAATCAGCATTAACTGAAACACTACTTTTAAAGCACAGTGTTGGACAGATTATCTGATCAGCACTTTTGCTCTGGAGGAATTCTTAACTCCTAATTCAGTCACATCCCTGCAGCAGCATAATATTGGACAGTGTATGGGCGACGGTTTTTTTTTATTGCTTATGGGGTTTTTGTCTTCTTTCCACTGATCAAAGGCATTTCAGCCTATTCCACATCCTTTGCTCAGACCTTTGTGTTATCCAGCTCACTGGTCTCAAGCCTCTCCTTAGGAATGTGCAGAATCTTTACCAAGGAGACCTGATAAGGCCAAGGATCTTTTCCTTTGGTACCAGGCAGCTGAGGCTCCAGCAGACCTGCTGTGTGTCACCCCTGACACCTCTTTCATTCTTTCTGCCAGTCTAACTAAGATTAAGTGAGCGAGCCTCAGGAGTTGTGCACTGCATTTGGGGCTTAGCTGTTGCACAGAAGACTGCAGCCACCAAACTGAAACGATCTCAAAGAGTACCATCACAAATATAGGAGATAGCAGCGACTGGTTAAATTGATGACTCCATCCCACAGCAATTACATTTGTTTTCCAGTGTTTATTTTCTCAGTGTAAATGACAGCAGTCTTTGCTCAAAGGATTATAGCACCAGAGGCTAATCTTTTTGGGGAGAAGGGTTGCGCTTCATAATTATATTTTCCCTATTTACTCTATTATGGTTGAATATATTGTTTAGATGATTATTTTAACAGCAACAGAACAAAACCACAACACCCAGAATACTCATCATAGGATTTTCTGGTTTTGGAGGCATTTAATTAGTTAGTTCCTTGGTGGTGTATAGCATCCCTTGAACCTACTTGTAGACAGGATGAATGCCTATACAGTGTTTTCTTTCTTGCTGTGAAAGCCTGGCCACATCGCTCTCCTCTCTTCCTTCACTTGCATTTGTGCCCTGTCTCTTCTGGAGTTGAAGCAAAATGACTAAATGTGACGTACGCCTTGCAAAGCCCAGCCATTCTGAGAGGTGCATGGAAAATACAGGCTGTTACATGTTGAGAGATGGTCACAACTTGGATGTGAGATCCATAACACTGAGCTGAACAGATCAAGCAGTAAAAGCTGTTTTCTTCCAGGAAGGGGATCAGAAGGAAGTTGCCAGTCAGTGAACTTATTTTGCCCACAAAGTTGGAGGAAAATAATTTTTGTTGTGCCAAAGGCTCTAGAATTGTGAGTTGCTCCTGTTTGCCTCTAAAGGTGTAAACAACAAGGTCTCCTACAGTATTTCAGATGTCATTTCCAAATTTCCTGTATTTCCCATGTCCTTTTAAATACTTCTTTCCCACCATGCATTGCATCCACATGTACTGTCCTTTCATCTGCTCTCCAAGGATTCCCTCTAAATGCATAGCTGCATAGACATCAGTTTACCACTTCTCTCTGAATCCTACTTGCTGGTATCCCCTGTCTTTCTCTGGAGACACCAAATGTCTATCTCAATCTTCCTCTATGTCCTTGGTGTATGCTGTCCTTTCTTCCTTCTTTCCTGTTTTGCTGTTCCTGAGCCATCACGCTGCCTGTGTCTCCCTGGTTCTCGCTTTTTACCTTATCTCCTGAGTACAAGCAGACGTTTTGATTCTTAAGGGAGTGACCTGAAAACTGCTGGTTCTGTTCCCATCTCACAAGCTGTTATACTACTTTTAGCATCACTAGCTGTAAGGTCTCTCTCCTCCCTTAGCACTTCTCTTAATTTCTCACAAGGCCCTTTTCCTCCAGCTCCACTACCTATCTCTTAAGGAGGAGAGACACCTGGTCTCCTGGGCTGAATGCCAGCTGATGGTAGAAAGGGGACTAAATGGAAAAAGATCAAAGAATGTGCAGGCTTGAATGAAATTATTACTTTTTTATCAGTAAAACCATGTAGGAGTCTTTTCCTCTAGGACATTTGACTGCTCTGTTGAATGCAGCTGTCCAAATAACCAATAGTGTCCTTACAATACAGACAGGACTCAATTTAGGATAGGATGATGTGATACCAGTCTAGAGTCATTTATAAGTTTTGATGAGCTGGAGAAACAGTTTCTTAAAGTGTTGGGCTTCTTATAGATGTTACTCACCTCATGAGATTTGCATCACTTTTGGCTGGAGCTTTCAGTGCATGAACACATCTATGGAAGTGTTCACAGGTAGTAATTGAAGACTAGGGAAAGATTCAGGCATTTTGAAGACAAGCCCACACCCTGTGTAGCAGCCAACCTCCCTGCAGAGGACAGCTAAGGAGATCGCCCTCTCCAGGCTGACAGATGCCTGGGAATGATCCCCCTTTTCTCTGCTAGAGCTGTCTTGCGTTCATTCTCTTAGAGTAAAAAGCTTTCATCTGGTTCAGACTCAGTCCAGTCAAATTTTACTTTCTTAAAAATGTTGCCTGACCGCTGATATTGTACATGGGCCTTGCCCTGCATTCTGGATGTTATGGAATAGCTTCGGTAAACCCGTTTCTAATCCTAAACCAGCAACTGTGACTCATTGGTGAGACTTAACACCCTGCTAAGATAAACATGCCACTGTTGTGATCTGTGCTTTTTTAATGAATGTGTAGGAAGGCGGATCCTGCTTATAAACAATGGACTTTTGTATGGCAGTGGCTCTAAAGTCTTAAGAGCCATTTACTGGAAACTGCTTGACTGCATACTGGTTGTTCACATGAGCATGGATCAAAAATTTCTTGCACACACCCATAATGAGGGCTGCGAGGACGGGGGTCTGTCAGCAACTCGAATCATGTACATTTTCAGCCCTCCTTTTTGGTTCAGAGATGGCTGCTCATGTCCACTCTCAAGCTAGCACAGCCAAAGGTCTATAGCAGTCAGTCAGGAAGCCCCTTCTCTTTTAAGGCTATCTCCTAAAGATTTGTAATGAGTGTATCAGCCTGTGGAAATAAAAAGAGAAGGAGAATGGGGCCGCTTAAAGGCATATTAGTGTAGACATCCCAGGATGTGGACATCCTCACCTCCAGTGCATTCCACCTTTCATTTGTCCATTGGTTGCACCCCTGCCTGAAGGCTGACCTAAGAGGAATATTTGCCACCTGTTTACCGCTCACTGCCATCTATGTAAATATCTGGGGTAGATAAAATGGAAAGGCAGTGAGTCTCTTCATCTGCAAGCCTTTCCTCCACTCTTTTGCTTTTTTTCTCTCGATATACTAGGACCACATAAAACAGCAGGAGCTGCAGAAGTTCAAGCAGGGGCTCTTGAGAGTGAAATATTTTTTTAAAAGGTCTGCACAGGCTGGTATGAGAGAAAGGTGTCGTTATGGGCAGAGTAGAGGATCTGTCAGAATTAATCAGAACAGGAAATCCTGCAGAAAATTTTGATGATGAAACTTCTTCCCTGTCTCAGTAGATACTGTCAAGTGCCTGAGGCAGGTGTCCTACCTGGCCCTTTCTGTGAAATATGGGAAAGGTCCATAACTTTCCCCTAGGGTGACAGAGAGTCTCTTCCAGGTCTGAACAACAGATGCCTTGCCCCAGTATCAGCAAATCACTCAGCCATCCAGGGCACTGTTTCTCTACCAGCTGACCCTGACCCTTTTCCCCTGTCCACAGTCCTGCCTTCTCCCTCCAATTGCAGCCTGCATATCCTCGCATTCAATCAAATCAAATTACCTTCTCCAGTGGCTTCCTGTACTTAGAAATTATGGAGCTAAGATAGACCTTTCTGGAAACAGGTACCATAGTCCAGCTGGGGAAACCTCTTGATGGTTGTTGCTCTGAACAAGCTGTGTGCACTGACCTTTATACAAACCGCCCCAGTAAACTACAGAGGGTTGCAAAACTCCTATCCCATCCTTGTTGGGAAATTCATCATTTTTGTCACTCTTTATGTGAAACTTGAGCTGACAAGCAAACAGTATCTAGGAAGACAGGACACATACAACTCTACTTCTTGCTTCTCATCTGAGATAATAGTAACTACCATTTTTTTGTACTCTTGCTTGCATATTCACTTATTGTGAAATGTCAGTATTCCACCAAACTGCTCCCACCTCCAGAGGAGTACTGAGGTAGCTAATCAGAGTCAGTCAATCTATTTCACAGAAGTTGTTCCATAACTTCATGAAGGCAAGGCTTATCAGTTACCCACACCACAGTATGATTGGCACATAGTGAGGACTTGAAGGTGAAAAGTGACCTCCCATTACCACCAGTTCCTTAGCCATTTAGCAGTACCACAGGAATAGTTACTGCATAGAGAGTCTCAGCCTGAATTGCACCTGGAAAATAATCCTTCTTGTTTTTTTCCTCTTGAATGTCACTCACAGAGACTGTTTCAGGATCCACTACAACCACTGGAAGACTGCCTACTTTGACAACAGTTCTGTCAGTCCTTCACTCTCCAGTGGATGGATGCCCTTGGCTTTCCCACATGAGGGAATTAAATTTTGGTGAAGTCAGTTTAAGAATTGTAGGACAGCTCTGGAGAAACATGGAGGAAAAGCTTTCAGATCAGCCAGCAGAAAAACTAGAAGTAACATCTAGTTCCTAACAGACTGCTAATTTCAATAGGCTCTCTATGAGAAAATATATTTCCATTCTGTTTGCTTGGTTCCCAAAGGCCAACAAGCAGATCAGAGTGGACTAAATATGTCTGTAGCTACTTTAAAACAAAAAAAATCATTATTAACTGTTAGAAATTACAAAAAACATGCTATACATGGATTCCTCCATGCCAGACCTCTAGAGGTATGGTAATTTTAATTATTCAACATTAAAGATTGGTTTAATTAAGTTTTATCTTAAACATTCTCCTCTAGAGATAGCTTTTTAAGTGACTGTAAGTGCTTTTCTTAAACAGACAAATAGAAAGAAGTCCAGAGTATACTACAGAAAATCTCAGTGGTTTTTTATTGTGAGATCTCTGCTCTGCAGGGGAATAGGAAATTAGGGAGTAAAGCCACACCGCATGTAGAAAGAACAACAGGGATTTTTCTGAAGCAGATAGAGAAGAGCAGATGAACTAGTGGCCTGTTTTTCTGATTACCAAATCCTTAAACCATCAAAATCTTCATATCCTCTTTAAATATTTTAATTAAGATAAATTTTCACAGCTCTCTATTAAAAAAGCAGAACATGCATGGAGAAACTTTCAGTAAACATACAAAATTCATGCTACAAAAGCCTGTAAAGAATAACAATTAATTTTGATTTTCATAATTAATTATTCTAGGTTTGTTTGTAAATATTGCCAGTTCTCTGATACTTTCATCTTCTTGAAGGTGAACCTTTGCTGAGCCAGGAGGCTGTTTTAAGCTATAGGCCCTGGTGGCACCTTTGACCAGAATGGGAGTTAGGTGGTGCAGTGTGCTATTTCTCCAGAAGACCCTCCCACAATGAAGAGGAATGCTAAAAGCAAGTGAGACTTCTGTATGGATCTAGGTGTTCATGGTAGCTTTTGACTAGAACTGCAATGAGATATATTTTGGTACCTAATGGTGCAGGCTATAACCTAGTTGTCTGTTGTACAGAATCCCTCTGCAGAGATGAAAACCCAGCCAAGATGAGTCATCTATTTCTTGTCCTTGGCATTGCGATTGGAGAATCACCACAACCTTAATCTCAGGGGCCAAAAGCATTCAGTGCTTGGTTTTGCAACGAGTAGAGTTCAAACCTGTGCTTTGGGTTGCATGCATTGTTTTACCCTTTATAAGTCAAAGTCCTGATATGGGCTTTTGATTAATTATACTTTTAAATCTTTCTCCTTTCTATTTACATTTTGGGTGTAGGTGCAGAATTCCAATGGACATCAGCTTCTTTGGCAGCATGAGTAATGTAAACCTCAGAGAAATAGATTAAATATTGCAGCCTAAAGAGTTTGCTGGAATTACAATTCAAAATATGTAAAAGTCCTTTCATTTCAGCTTTTAAACAGAAGCACTGCTCTTCTAAAGATGTAATCTACGAGGCATGTCAAAGGTTTTTGACATTTGAAATTATAGCTCCAGTAATGGAGAGAGACTATCAGTTTCTAGCTTTGTGCTTTTTCTCCCTTCAAATGTGAGCAATTTCTTTTAGCCCTCAGTACATCACCAGTATACTGTTGTTTGTGGAGCTCCCTGGATTCAGTAGATGAGAATCAATAAACGAACCATTTACTGACTGTGAAATTGACTTTTATAATTGAGAAACTGCTGAAAATGTATGTATATCTGAGGGAAGCAAAAATTAAACTGAGTTGTAGCAAACACTTGCAGCAGATCTGAAAGAATTAAGTTGGTTCTTTTGGAAAGAAGTCAGAGAACCGCATAAACACTGGATGGAAGGCATCACTGGATGTCAGCTACTCCAGCCTCCCTCTCCAAGCAGTGTTGTCACCACCACTAAATCAGATCAACCACGAGGCCTGGAACACATAACCTGGACTGAAGTTAGTGTTCCTGCACCAAGGACTACTGCAACACTTCTCTCCAATGAAATAATATAGGGCAGTGGGATTTTCCTGTGGACAGTTCCACTGATTAATCCTATTCTTCAGGCAAGAAACCCTGCTTTTGAGATATTTCCCAGACCCACAAGTGAGCATCATGTTCAGACACTAGGTGCTTATGAGAGTCTTGTTTCACAGACTGCTTAGGTACCTTATGTAGCCTTACACGATAAGCAGGCCAGGGTGGCCTCCACTTGTTAAAATTGACTGTAGTGCAAAATTAGGCTTATAGGCACGAATTGTGCCTTAGTCTTCATTTCTGGCCTCATACCTTGAACCACTTTGCAAGTAACGGGCTAGTGCAAATTACTGTGTTAAAATAGCTTGTTCTTCGGAGGATTGAGAAATCTGGTCTATATACAGAGCTAGAAAATCTATTGTTAGTTTTTGTGGGGTTTATATACTTTTCTTATAGAGTTTCCACTAGACCTTTCTGTTGAGTGGAGCATTCTGATGCTCCAGACACTACAGCGTTTTATGAACTTCCTTTAAGAATTCAGAGGCACTATTTGACTTGCTACTCAGGTGTGTTCTTTCTGTCTGGTTGAACTCCTTCTATCAGATCAAATCTCAGGTATTGAACTTATTTGACACCTTGCCATGGTAACTTCCCTGGACTTGCTCCGCATACTAATTCTCCTCAGGGATTCTTCCATATCTATTCAGAGGTTGCCTGTCTCACCTTTGTCATGGCTGATCTCACTTTTACCCTGCTTATCTTATCATCTTTCCCCTTCCAGTCTCTGAACCATGAGTTGATAAAGAGAGAAGCTGAATGTAGCAGATATAGTTGACCTGTCAACTTGAACCTGGACACCTGCTTCTTCAGCATCTGACTGTTTAACAAAAACTGGGCATGGCAAATTACCAGAGGGATTTCTGCCTCTGACTTTCTGCTTTCCCTAAGAACTTTCTGTGAACACCTATTTAGTAGCACAAAGCATATAAAAGGGGGGAAAAAAAAAAGCGCTACCTTCCAAAGGCTCAAGGGCTCCCTTAGAATTGCATTGGGAGATACTTTAAGAAAAATGAAGCCAGACATCATGTTAAAAGCTGCAAAATTGGCATGAAGATCCATAAGGGCCAATGCAGCCTTAAAAGGATAGGGGTTTGGGAGTGGGTAATGTGTAGGTAATGTGTCCTGACATTCTGTGTTTATATGCACTTACTACCTTTTTGACAACTAATACAGAAAACCCTTTATAAACTGGGGCCAGACCTAATGTTTATCTAATATAGATGAGCTATTGAGTTTAAAAATCAAGGCAGATATTTGGCAATTTGATAATATGAAATACCACTTTCTTTGTGTGTGGCTATTAAATTGCACTGTATTTAGAAATGAGGCAATCAAATAATGTTTTTCTATTCTGCTGTTACCCAGGAGACAGAATGTGGCTATCAAGGGGGAAAGTTGAAAAAGAAATGTGGCATGGCACTTGAAGAGCTCCTCAAGTACATAATTTTTCTCTGAATCTCTCCCTGAAAATGTCCAAGTAAAAAGTTGTTATGGACCTCCCTTGGCAGTCTATTCAAGACCTCACCTATCAAAAACTTCTTCAAATATATAATTTGAGTTATTCTTCCTTCTGTAAGAGCCAATTACTGAGACCTCACAAATGCCAAGCAGAACAGAGAGATAACTTTGCATGACCTGCAGATGACACCCCTGTCTACAAAGTCCTGAATGACACTTTTAAAATCATCTTGAATTCTAATTCTGTCTTACTTGTAGTCTCTTCAAGTGTCATATCATCCTCAGTGTAGTCAGTTCCTTCTCTATTCAGGCCTCCAGATCATGAGTAAAATCAGTAAGCAAGAGTAGATCCAGAACAGATACCAATGAAACCTCACTCAGTATGTCTTTCCACTCCCATTGTGAACCAGGGTAAGTAGTCATTGAGTGTAGCTCTCTGTGAGCTTGCAAACTGCACTAGTTTTGTCAACACTCTAGCTGGCTTATGAAAATGTCACATGAACCAGGGACAGAAACATAACAAAATAAAGATAAATGACTCCTAGTAGCTAGTGCTTCTGCTCTAGCTACTAAATCTGTTACCCATTATAGGGAGGAAATTCTATTGGTGTGACATAATATTTTTTGTTAACAAATCCATTGTGGCTGCTACTAAATTCTATTTTCCCTTCAACAAATATTTTGTAACAAATTTACTAATCAAATTTCAGAAATGATCAGACCTGTTTAAGAATGTTCAGTTCAGTCTGTCTGAGTTTTCAGATGAACCTTTGAAAAGCAGTCTGGTCCCATTGAAAAGATACACATGATCCCTGCAATCCAACCTTTGACAAGATGCATGTGTTTGCACTAAAAGCAAATTCTCTTTTCCTCCTTGGCAAGTTAAAGTTTTCCTTTATTTTCTTGTTTTCTGGACCATGTAGTCTTTCATGTGTTATCATGTACTTGCACCACATAGCCGCTCTCAGGAGACCTGCAGGCAGTTGGTGAGGAGGAACTCCCAAGACAGTGCAATGAAAGGAGTTACAACACTGTCCTATTCTGCGCTGATCATTTTCAGGCACTGAGAGCCCAGCTGCCCTCTGGGGAGAAGGGCACTTTGATCTGAGCCCTAAACTTGGGCAGCAGTGGCTTGGCATAGCACCATCACTACTGTCTCAAATACATCCTCACACAAACTTCTCTATAAGAACAGGTGCATATGTATGTATCTATTGCGTTGGGCAGTCCTGCCTACCTAGACAGCATCAGACCTTCACTGATTCACAAGAAAGTCACCACTAGAACAAGGTAAACAAACTTGTTTGTTTTCTCCAAATGGAGAACTTCAAGTGAACAAAGGAGTGTTTAACACCCAGTGCTAAAAGTTAAAATTGTTTTAAGACTTCAGCTCATTACTGGTTTCCCATAAAAAAGTGGTGAAGGCTCTAATATAATGGTGTTCATCAGTACTTGAGGTCTACTTTACCCAAATTTCCTATTCAAACAGACATCTAAAGTTGCTTTTTAAGCAAATACAATACAAATTATTTCTTCAGCCCACATATAAACATATTAAATCCTCCTGGGAATTACACACTGTAATCTTTCTCATATGCTTACTCAGATTCTCCCCAATGTCAATTTCTACTGATTGCCCAGAACATCCTTTTGCACAGTTCTGCACACACATTTTGGGTGTTTGTGCTGTGCTACCCAGTAAATCTAGTGAGTCTGAACTAAGGAGATTGTATATCCCCAAAAGCACAGGGTCATATGTGGTGTCTCCTCTCTGTTCCTCTTGAAAGCTAATGGATGGGAAGGTGTATTGCTGACTGATGATCTGTTATTGCCCATGCAGAAGCACTGCTTTCAGAGTGAAATCTAGGAGATTCCAGTAAGTTTTTAATAAGAGGAGAATAATCTAAGATTGCTTCAGTCTCAAAGGTCACATCTGTACTGACGAGAACCAGTGTGCTTTCACTAAAGTCAATGAGTCTAGGCTGATTTACAATAGCTGAGCATTATTGCCTGTATGTAATGAATCTGTGGGGTTTGGGTTTTTTCTGTCTGATCTGGCATCCATTGAAAGCCAAAGCACATTAATGAGTCTGTACGAACTGCCTGTAAAGACAGGCATATCTTCTTGCCTTGCTGATGAGTGCGTAGGAGTACTGTATCGCTAGTCTATCCAAAATTACTCTAAGAGTAAACAGTCCTCTCTTCTTATATTTGACAGGAAAACGGGACAGGAAAAACAGCATATTGTGAACCCTTTTTTAACTTCTGAGGAGTTAGAAGCAGATCCATAGAATACTATATGCTTGCAAGTTTGCAACTCTCTGATACCACTCCTACACTGCTTGGGAGAGCAGACCTAGAGCTGGTCCCTGTTCCATGCTTTGCTATTTCATGTTAACCAGTACACAGGATAAAACACAGGATCCATTATTCAGTCTGCCCCTTTCCCCACAGCGTGAATACCTGCATCACTGATTCACAAAATCATTGACATGTTTTTCCCTATCTAACGCATGGCAGAGATGGATCACATAGCCCATAAACTAGCAAGCTGAGCACCCTTCTTGAAGGAGGTGAGTGAAATGGGCTTGAGTGTCTGCAGAAACAAGGGCTAATCAAATTATTTCTCCCAGACAGTCCTATAGAGGTGTATTAGGCACATCTCAGCGTACTTGATAAAGTCCCTCAGAGGAGACAGGCCCTACAGGAAGCATTCCCTAGCCTCTTATTGCTAATTATAGGTGTAATCTACTAAATGCAGCCATCTGAGAAGTGATACTATTTAAAGTACTTAAAGACTCTCTAGCTTTGTAAGGTTCTGTGTAAAATCAGGTGCTATCCAGTTTACAAAGACTGTGGTAGATTATCCATAAAATTCATTGACTGTTGGGTGGGACTTAGTTTTTAAAGATTCCTGGCATCCTTTAGATGGATGATTTGAAGTCTTAAATGATACCTTCTTTTTTGTTTTGTTTGACTACTTTGCTGAGCTATCAAATATCTTGCTGTTGTGAACTGGTTTGCTTTTTTTTCCTTCCTAAACCACTCAGAACTTCAATGTACTGAATTAGGAGAATATTGATGTCAACACAGGCAAAACAATAAACTCTTCCTTTGGAGAGATCACATACAACACCAGTCAACCATGCTGAATTAAAAAGGCAAGATAGGGGGATGGGGGGGATGGGGAGGGAAGGGAAGGGAGGTTTAGATAGGAAGTGACAAAGACAGAACAAAAAAAAAGAAGTCTGAGAAGCCATGTGTTTGCTATCTACAAATAAACACACTGCAGTAAAATATTTGTGTAAGTTAAAAGACAAAGATGGTGTAGGATCAAATAACTACGAAGTAGCCACAGTTAAAGAGAGGCTGCATATAAGCAAGCTGTCAAACCATTGGAGGAAAAACATTCTGGGGTGTTTTTCAGAGAAAGCAACTAGGGTGAAACCCAGATAATTTAAAAAGTAATGGTATCAATTTACCAAAGTGACAAATGGCACCGGTCAGACAGAATTTAGTAACCCAAGCTGTCCTGCTTAGTCCTGTGTCAGCCATTCAGTAAAAGTGTTTTACTTGCTAATTTTCTGGGAGGTTTACTTTTTCCTAGGGAGAAAATGTGCATTCTGGTTGTTGTTCAAGGTGCAGACTAAAAGATTCAGTTTCATTGTATGTTATTCATTCAGGAATGCACACTCATGCAGGAAGATACTGTTCTAGCAGCTGATAAGCTGAAGGAGAGACTACTGCTTTGGGCCTCAGGCTGCCAAATGATTTTTCAGTGACCTCCATTCTCTGTACTCATGAAATCACAACGACAGCACTACTGATTCTATACATTTAAAATTATAATCAGAACGCTTGCTGTAACTGCTAGTATCATCATTTTGTCTTTAAGGCAACAAGATTTCAAGAATGAGAAGTTGTGACCAGTCGAAATTGGTCACATGCCAAGAGCCAAAGGGCCCAGAACAAGGGCCCTAAAGACCCCTTCTGGCCACAGGGGAAGAAAGGGAAAAGGGCGGGGGGAAAAACCCACAAAACTGAACTTCAGTAGAACGAAACTAGTTCATATATATTTACATATATGTACATGTATATACAGAGGAGAAAAGAGAGAGAAAACAAGTTTTCACTTCCCTCTCACCAGAACAACTGCCGTTCCCAAATCTCAGGACAGCTCCTGCCAACCCGGCTGGCTGATCAGCAGACCCACAGCCACAGCCCACTCCCACAAGCAGAGTGACCGCAGGTAGCTCCTCTGCTCTCCAGCACTACCAGAAAAAGGATAGATTCCTGACTTCCGACTCCCCCTCTCATATCTTTGCTTACGTAAAGAAATGAGATGGAATACTTCCTTAGTTATGACCCCAGTTACCAGGAAAATCCCAAACCAAAATCACTACAGAAGTATAAGATGTTATTTGCCACGTGGTTTGGGATATACAAGCTTCACTCTTTAAAGTTATAACAGCTCACTGTATTTTTTAAAATAAGAGCTGAGATCATTGTACATAATTCTAGAAACAGGAACTTCACAGAAATACTAAATAACATGACAGAGAAAGAGTAAAAGAAAAAAAAACCTCTGTCAGCATGTCACTTCTTTTTCCAGACAAACACATAAACCAAATCAACTTCTCCAGGAGGTATACCAGTGTCATAAGTATTTTTATAACCCATCCTTGCTAGCAATGGGAAAGGTGCAATGTGGGAGAAATATTGCTTTGTCGTGGGATCAGGGATCAGGAAAGGCATAAGGACAAGAGGCTTCCCCATGCAATCTCCATTCCTGGAGGCTCCCAGGTCGGATTTTGCCTGAGCAGGTAGAAAAGGGAAGTCTATCCTCAAGCTAAATCAGGAAAACTTGGGTCCTGGAAGAAGGTAAGTTTTTTGGAATGAGCTATGACTTCAAATACTTGTTTTTAGTAAACGAGACCCAACTGCCACCAGTGCAGTCCAGAAACAAAGGCGTTTCTACTTCAGAGCAGCCTGGCCAGGCTGACACTCCCCGGCTACTTGAAGCACTAAAAGTAGCAAAGCTGGAAGCTCCCCAGTTCTGGACATCATGTTCCAGTTAACAAAAATAAGCCTGACACTCCTGGCCATGTCCAAACAATTGGGGGACCTGAACACAAAGTAATGTGGTCAATTAGTCAAACATAACATTGCATGGTTTCTTGACCTTTCAGAACTGGAATGAATTTGCCAAACAGGAAAGAGTAGGAATGGAGCAGAACAAGTAATTCAGAAACCCTCTGGGTATAATCTGCTCATGCCTTGCACCTCCAGGCTCATTTCAGGTCTCCTAGCAGTGGAATTTGTAAGTGTCAGCACATTTCCAGGGCTGAGTGCAGAATCCTGCATAACCTGCTCCACCACTTCTGCCTGTGTGAATTAAAAGAATGTGGTGTTTTATCCCCAGTTTGCACTGACAGAAATGTGTGTCCCTATGTACCTCTGGCAAGTGCCTGTCCTCCTTGGGTTATTAACCAGATGTCATTGCCTGTGACTGATGCACTGAAGTAAGGACATGGGAACAGCTATACTGGTTCAGGCCTCACGTCCCTCTGCCCTGTTATTTGTTTTCTGACTGTGCCATAGGCAGCAACATGAGAAAGAATAAGGTTAAAGCAAGAGCATTCAAAAGCTCCTCTCATAATATTGAGTTATTTTCCAGGGTCCCCTCCCCCATCCAGTTTATATAATGGGCAAGACATTCTATGGACTGGAATATCCCTGTGGCCAGTTGGGTCTATTGTTCCAGTGATGCTCCTTCCCAGCTCCTTGTGCACCTGCTGGCTGGAAGAGCACAGGAAACTGAAATGTCCTTGACTTAGAGTAAGCAGTACTCAGCAACAACTAAAACATCAGTGTGTTACCAACATTTTTCTCATTCTCAACCCAAAACACAACACTTTATTAGCTACTGGGAGTAAAATTAATTCTATCACAGGTGAAACCAGGACGGGAGGAAAACTCATGGCTGGGTAGCACAGCTTTTATCCTTATTTTCTTTGAATTCACCGGGTTCCCCCCTTCAAGCTTTCCTCTAGCATCGAATATTTGACTGAATTGAGGGAGACATGCAAGGGCTGAGGAAGACATGGGAGAAAAGGGAGACGCAGCAGTGCCTGTAGGTGGAAAGGCAGCTAATGTTGTGCAAGCTGGAGGGCAGCATCCAGTTTTCCTTCCAACTGTCTGTCCTATTGTCAGCCGGGGTTAAACCACGACTCTGCCTTCACCTTTCCCACAGGAGGTTCTTGAGAAAAGATGGACAGCAAAATGTAGAGAATGAGGTACATGAATGGTACATGAGATACCCTGGTGGTTCCTGAGGGAAGGATGACTTTTCCTAGCACCTGCTGAAAGCTGCTGCTGTACCCTCTGCCTGGCCCAGGCACACCACCCTGCGCAGTGTTTGCATAAAGCTGCCAGCAGATCTGTCCCTCAGGAACAGAAATGGTCAGTGAAGCCTATGTCAGTGAGACAGCAGCTGTCAGGATTTGTACCTTTTTTTTATTTTTCTCACTGTGATTTACATGTTCCTCCTTGATAGCTTCTCCTCTGAAATTAGCTGTTGTAGTCTATTTCCTTGTTTGTTATACTTTGCGAGCATTTTCAGGGCAGCCCACCCTGGCCCCAGCACCCCACTCCTCATTTGCACCCCAGGCCCCAGCCACACCTTGGCAGCCCTGCTGCCAGAACCTATGGCCATTCCCAGGTACTCACAGAGAAGAGATCTGAAAAGAGGGAAAAAAAAGAAGAATTAATAAATGGAGATATATCCATCTTCATCTGACAGCTGTACAACTGCTTTCCCTGGCTTCAGACCAAGTTGCAAATTATTTTTGCCAGTCTGCCCCTGGGGAAAGGCTTCATAGGGAATCAGTGAGGGTACTCTGGGCACTGAAACTAACTCCTGATGCCAGGTCAGAGTGACAATCAAGCAAGGGGTTTCTAAGCAAAGCATCCTCCCTCACTTTTTCAGTGTGTCAGCCCTCCTCTGAATGCCACAAACTTAGGAAACTTGTTTGTATAATATGTGGCAATGGGAGATTACATTTGAACTTCCTCTAGAGAAAAATACAAAATAAAATAAATTTTAAATTGGAGATGGATTTATGTTGTAAAAACAGGCCTGGGCACTAATTTCAAAAGACTTGAACTGGATGCTAAGACTATCCTTTACCTTAAGGGAGCACAATGAACATTAGATCAAAACATGAAGATTTGCATGTAAATGCATATGTGAAGTGCATGGCTTGAATTTTCCTCTTCAGGATACTGATTTTATTTGAGTAATACAGTAGTCTTCTACCTAAGCATTCAGTGAAAGGGACAGTATCAGGATACCCCATGGATAGTCCCTTTTTAGTTGCCTGGAAAAATTATTACTTACAAATGCATTAAAGCAATAGCTTCCCTCTAAGCCTGTTAATGCTCAGTGATATGAGTCTTTCTGTGTATTTATTCACCATATCCTTGCTGTGAAAGCTCATCACAGCACTGCACCTTTTGGGTCGAGGAGAGGTGTGTGCAAGCGGAGCATCCAACACTGATCAGCAGCATGACTGGAGAACATCCAGCCTTTCTGGACCTGCCATTGTTCTCCCGCTGCACTAACATTGTTCAGCTCCTAATATTTTGCTGCTCTAGGCAACCACCTGTTGTTACAAAGCCAGTCTGCCATGGAAACACTTCCAGCCCACCAGTAACTGCCATGAATTATTTGCAGAGATTTTAAAATGTGGTTAGCAAGTGCCTGTGGTGGGACCTGAAACACGAAGTACTCTATTGCTTTGGGATTAGACTGCCTTCACTCTAGTTCACAACAACAGAGCCTGGTGCAATGCTTCTGTATCACCTGAGCTTCTGTTTATGCTATGGCAGGTAGAATAGTGCACCCAAACCCCGAGTTTAATAATTATTTGTGTCTTGCATGAAACGCAGTATGAAAAATACTGTATAAACCAGCAGAGCAACCACCCCTGTGCCAACAGCAGCTGCCCATAAGCCCAGGATGAATGGTCTGCATGAGCTGCTGTCCTCAGGATGCCCAGGAATAGTGACTGATGTGTGTGAGCTATCACTGCAAGGCGGGCACTGACACAGCAGAATTGTTTCATAGAACCACAAGCCTTGCTCATGAGCAGCAGTGGAAGGATGACAAGGAGACTTGTCCCAGCTGTTCTGCACACAGATATCTTGTGGCCCTTTAGAGTTGTCCTGTCCGACCTTTGTGACCCAGCATAAGGGATACCAGAGAAGCAGAAAGGAAATACCACAGCACCACACAATTGTTTCCAAGTGAGAGTGTTTCTGGTAGACAGCCAAGTGCTAATACCCTGTCTGCAACAGCAGTCAATGGAGTTGTGTGAGGGCCAGGTGCTTCTTGCTGTATGTATATGAGAAGAGTGCCTGTCCTCATGCAAACCAAAATAGGCAGTACTTTTCTGTAAGCGGAGGTCTGCTATTCCACTTGTGTGCAGGATATACAATACATGGAATAATTAATTTCTCAGCCCATTGTTACTTTCTTGTATATCAGACGTTTGCTCCTTCTGAAGCCTGTTGACTGTATTCAATATCTTTTCCTGTTTAACTTCGTTATTCCGGTCTCCTACTTTTTTTTTCTAGGGCCCGTCTTTTTTGAACTACAGAATTTGCCTGAAGTATGGATGAGTCACAGATACCATATTTCCTCTGCTCTGAAACACATTTACATTTTTGAAGAATTACAGCTGACAGTGATCAGCCTTACATTCCAAAATATCCTTTCAGGGAGGAGAAAGGAGGAACAGTGATGCTGAAATCAGCCCAAAAGGTAAATGTCTGAAAGAAGGAGAGAGAGAGAAAACACAGAGCCTTAGAAGGGCAGCCGGATGCAGGCAATCACTGTGCAGCATTTGATGGCAGTGTTTCAACTGATAATGTTCCTGTAATCAGAGACATTCTGTCATACCTGTCAGCAGCCATTCAAGCATATCACCAGCAGCTCCAAATATAAATACCAGAAACAAAAAGCAAAAATATGCGGGAGTCAATTAATTTCTACTCCTAGCCCAGCACTTTCTGAAGTGAGGGAAGCTTAGTTTTTAATGGAGTGTAAAAGACGCTGTTAACCCTGCATTACCCCATCAGACCCATTGCATGTTTTTTAGCTGAAACAGAGTTAATTTTCTTCTAGCTATAGATATGAGGCTGTTTTGGATTTGTCATGGAAACAATGCTGATAACACAGAGGTGTTTTGGTTATTGCTGAGCATTGCTCAGCGTCGAAGCCTTTTCTGCTTCTCACCTGGTCTGCCAGCAAGAGGATTGTGGGTATACAAGAAGCTGGGAGGATACAAAACTGGGACAGCTGATCCCAACTGCCCGAAGGGGTATTCCATACCATATGGTGCCACGTCCAGCAATAAAAGTTAGGGGGAAAATTTGCCAGGGCTGCTGTTGCTCGGGGACTGGCTGGGCATCAGTTGGCTGGTGGCAAACAGTTATGAGGGTTTTTTTGCTTCACTTGTTTTTAATTTGTTTTGCTTTCCTTTATTTCCTTTTCTCTTCACTTCTTTTTAAGCTGCTGTTATCTCAGCCTACGAGTTTTCCAGCTTTTGCCCTTCCCATTCCCTTTCTATTCCTGCTGGAGCCAGGGGGATGTAGGGAGCATCTGGGTCATGCTTAGCTCCCTGACAGGGCTAGCTCACAACAGCCATACAGCTCCAGAGGCATTCCTTGCTATGGTTATCCTTTGAAGTATTGCAGTAAGGTATTTTTAAAGCCTTTCATTTTTGTCACAGAGATCAACTGAAAACAGAGGTTTCCAGCTTGTCGTGTGTCCCAAACCAGGTCTTGTGGTTTTGTTTCTCACATTTCTGTGGGATTGTTTTTCTTTAAGTTTATTGTTGGGTTTTCCATGTTTGTTTGTTTGGGGTTTTTTTGCATAAAGCTGTAGCAAGTATTTGCTTCAGAGAGAAATTTACTACTGAGGTCATTAAGGGCTAAGGTTTAAATGCCTGCGATTGCCTCTGTCTTCATCCTCAAACTGTAAGGCTGTAAGGGGCTCAGCAACAGAAGTCCTTTCTAAGAGTATCAGAGTGAAAATCAGGCTTCTCATATGCAGTCATTGACAAGACAGGCTATTTCCAACTGTCTCTTTCCATGTATCAGAGTATCTTACATAAAAGCCCATCAAGCACTCATCCATATTAGAAAGTACTTGTGCAATGATTGGTGATGGCACACTGCAGTCAACTGGGGCCCCAGAAAGGGTCATCCTGACCTTCAGTCAGGGCTGCAAGATCATGTTACAATCTCACTGCACTGAACAAGTTATTCCAGTAAATCTTTTGCATTGTACTTCAGCAGAAGACAGGTTCTGTAGTTGCTCTTGTGAAGAATCATAGGTAGGAAAGGGTCTGCTATTTGCATCTGCTTCTGTGAGATTTCACTGCACAGCTGTGAAGTGCTGCCAGGAAGATGCAATGTGCATAACCATCCTGCTTCCTGCTTACTTCCTCATTCCTAGTGTTCTGCTTTGCCTCATCTGAAGTAGCCAAAACAGTATCAATTGTTCTTATTGCTCACAGGCAGCACACGGGAATGACAGGACAAGTGTGAGTACTCAGGTGGCGTGTTGTGGCACGTTGGTTTCCTGGAGGTTTGCTTGGTGGGGGACAATCTGAGGTGGGAAGGACAGGATAGCAGAAGAGAGTGAGATACTCATTATCCATAAAAAATTATCTCTGTATACTTGCTTACTTGTCAGAAGATCTGATAGATCTCAGAATATTGAGAAAAACTGTGATGGAATGGGAAACACTGACTAATTATTGGGTTTTCTCTGTTTAGTTAGAGCTTATTTCCCAAATCCCTGTTGGATGAGACCTTTCACTCCCGTAAATGATCTTTCACTCACTTTCTCTGTTAGGGTTCTTTACCTAATTTGATTCCCTCTAGCTTGCCCATCCCTACTGCAGAAAATCTCAAGATTAGCATAACAACAGTGACTTTCTATAGGCCTTTAAGATCAAATCAGTGCTTTCAAACTTCAAACAATGAGACACCTGGCTGCCTCACTAAGCATGGATTAGCAACTCCGACCATCTCCCTAGACTCCGTTCTGATAGCTCTTCTCCAGTGAAAGTATGATGAGTCTAGCCACTGCCCCTACTAATTCACTGCACACCTCTGACTTTTCCCTTCTTCAGAAGTTATCAGTGACCATTCATGGGCCCTGGTGGCAGTGTTGGTTTTTTCCCCAGGATTTAGCCTCTAAAGAACAATTGCTAACCTCTATTCTAGAGCTCATACACATGTTCAAAGCAGTGCAGGGTTGTGAAGTGTCTTATCTATACTACATTTCCTTCTTGACAATGCTGGAGTTATAATGTGAGAAGTTTGAAGAAGATATATCTGAAGTAGACAAGGGCAATCAGTTTTCCTCTTGGGATTTAAATCAAGAGGATCTAATCCTGCCAATTATGGCCGTCATGCCAGAGTAACTTGACATAAATCACTGGGGTTGCAGATAGTGCAAACCATATGAGAGAGGAAAGAGGCCTAGGATTTTCCTATTCACAAAGTCCTTGTCATAACCACTTGTCCAATGTCTTTGCTGTCTCACTTGCGTTAGTGCTGTGAATGCTAGTGAAGTGCTGGGATATGAAGGATAGGACCCTGACAGTCTGAGATGAAAGAGATGGAGTTGGAGCAAAGGCTCATGCAATGTAGTACAGCAAGACTCAAGGTAGAATTGGTCACGTAAGCATACAGGAATGCCAAACCCCCAGGAGTGATGGCCGAGGTGCTTGACAGGGTTACTTTCAGGTACTGAGTAGGTCAAGATAAAAGTAGGCTTCAATTTACCTTGCTTCATAGATACTCTGAACCTCCTTGATGCTGATATCTCTGTGTCCTGTACCTCATTTCCCCTGTTTTGGTTCCTTGAAAAACACTGTGCTTTTGCCAAGAAGACACACCAGGTGGCTTAATAGTCTTGCGTTGCCTTGGATGACACCCTGCCAAGGGACAGTATTTGTCACTGTATCCTTGCCGGTCTTGTAAAAGGTGTCACTGTGGCAGCTGATTTTCCTGGTTCTGCAGTATCTTTTGGAGCATTGTCTGTACTGAGGTGTCATCTTTCAGTCTAGTCTGTTCTTACTTTTTCACTAACACTTACCCATGGTGCAGTGATGTTCTGCAGTTGTTGAGTTGTTGGCCAGATGTACAACAAGATTTTGTACAAAGTAGTCTTGAGGGGTGTTCATTTGGGTTCTTTCGTTAGGCCTATGCTTTCTGACGCATATATGTGTATCTGCATGTATTCTGAATGAATGCCTGGTGATAACACATACTGAGGGTGTACTTGGACACTAGGCCTCCAAACAAGACCTCAGTTCTTTGGAATGATTTTTGAAGTGTTGAATTCTGCTTCCATTCTGCTTTGAATAAATTCAGAGCTTTTCAATAGAAAAAATAAGGTTTTCACTTCAGGCTGTCTCTGAAGAAATGGCTAGAGTCCACCTTAGAGATTCAAGACCTGTTATATTCTTCATCAAAATCAGTATATATTGGTGAAATACTTTGGATTTTACTTGATCAGCATTTTTATAGAATGGCTGAAAACTTAAAATGTTCATATTAGTTGTGCACATCAAGGTATCTTTATCTTTAAGATGCCTGTTTACATTCCGTATTTGTTATGAGCTTAAAGATCACAAAGATTGTCAAATGTTCTAACACCTCAGATTGAGAAACTTTTTGAACTTCTTGCTCTGCACAAATTCTATTTTTCCCTTTCAAGTGGAAAAACTAGTTCAGTGATTAACAAAGGTACAACTGCAACTGGGAGATCTCCCTACAGACTGCAAAGGTTGCAGGAAGTGTTGTTTCCAGTAAATGAATATGGTGATATAATTTATAACTTCTCAGCCACAAGTTTGCACAAATCAGACATAATGCTTCTGTACTTAGATTAACTGTTTATCACAATACCACAATCTTCTTACCAAAGATGATAGTTCCTCTTTTATTTTCGGCCTTCCAGGACAGAAAAGGTTTCTCAATACTGGAATTGCTTGGCCTCTTACATCACTTCCAGTCAAATGGACTGCCCTTCATGCTGCAGCATTTGCCGTAGTTTACCCAGCAACATATATTCTGTTGCCAAATTAGCTGTCCTGTGATGCTGGGACACATGCAGCTTTTGCAGGTATATGCACATAAGCATGTGCTCACACATATATGACAATAATTTGGTGTTGTTCCTTCTTTGAAAGAGATAATGTTTTCTTGCTGGTTTGGTTGGTTAATTTTTTTTAATTTTTTTTTAATGTGAGTTGGGAAAGCAACCCCTGAATAATAAGAGCAGGATTTTTTTTAAGGATTGGTTTGTGGCTTGGTGGTTTTGGGATTGCATATTTTTTTAATTTTTTACCCACCAGCATTTAATGTCTTTGGGCAATATAATCCCCATGCAAAATCATATTGCTTGTTCTGGAACAGGTCTGGTTAGCGCTAGTGAAGCAGAACACTGATATGATAGTCTATTATTGCTACTTTCTGTGTTTTAAAGCACTAGCACTGTGTTAGCATTCACTGAGAGTCTGGAGACAATGGGCAGCCCATTGACTGTCTCTGAGCTCTCTGCTCAGACAGAGCTTGGACTGAGAGAAGGTGATCTGTTCGATTCCCCACTGCAGCAGTCTTTACTGCTGAGCACTGTAGCTCCATTCCTATGTTGTACATGCAGATGTCAAGGCCATCCCTGAATTTGTCGAGTTCTTAGTCATTTGGGTTCTAGGGAAGGGAAAAAATTAAGCTGAAATGTAAGAGCTCTAGAGTTTTTCCTTTAGTAAAGCAAGTGACACTCTGTGAAGTGCCCCGATATATGGCTTTGCAGTCCCAAAATACAAAGTGTTGTTAAAAACCTGAACAGAGAGCCTGATTTTGATACAAAACCAAAGTAACACAAAGTTTGTGGGGGTGTTGAGGAGCAAGTGAGCTGCCTCCCCAGGAGCAAGGCTGCCCTCCAGCTTTATGCAAGACAAAAACATTTCAGTGCTGGTGAAGCAGGTGAAGTGGTGAGTGTGGAGTGCCAGGAGCACACCTTCCTCACTGTGCAGCCTGGTGCCCTGCTCCTTCCCACTGCTTGGCTGTCACACAGGTTACCGAAAAGAGTGGAGTGCTCTCTGGTTTGCTTTATGGGAGTAAATAGGAGTCACAACTAAGCTGCAGCACTGAAAAGTAATCAGGTGATATCAGGCTTTTTTAAAGCAGGGAGGGGAGAGATAAGGAAAAAAAAAAAAGAAAAAAAGTTGGCTGCATGGGAAGGTTTGCCAGCATTTATAGAAAAGGCGGAACTCAGTTCTATAAAGGAAATAGTAAACTAAGATGTACAGCACTCTCGGTAACATTTCACTTTGTTATTCAGGCAGGACCTGTTTGAAGTCAGTAGGAGTCTTTCCACCACTTTCAGGAGATTTTGGATCAGGACCACACAATTGTTTGTGTTGCTGATGTATGTTTGGCCCTTAACCTGTTGCTTTTAATGAATGCTGCGAGGGAAAAGTATCAGATTCTCTTCTGCTCAGAAGGCACCTTACAAGTTGAAGCAAATGGGTGGACCCAGCAGCTCAGTGTTTATTTACCCATCCTAGTGTTGAGTTTACATCAGCAAAGGAGTTTGTGCAGAAGACATGGCCATGGAAACGGGACACCAGGAAGGAATGACCTATCCTGCTGAGCAAGGGCTGCTTCGGAGCAAGCTATCATGCTGGGACCAGAGGCACGCCTTAACCCTACCCTCTTACAGTACAGGTTCCTGTTTGACACCCGCAGCTTTGGCAGAAGGCTCTGCTCTGTGACAAGCACAGGGTTAAGTGGTGGTTAGAGGTTTTTGTGTGGTTTGGGGTGGCATTGAAGTTTTGCTAATCTTTAGGCTAGAGATCGAGATCACATCTCTTCAGAAAAAAAAAAAAGCTGCTCAACTGCTCTACAGTAAACTCAGGGAAATGCCTTTCTTCTCCCTGTCCATCTACAGAGGTGAAAGGGGAAAAGAAGAGCGGAGATGCTCACAGGGTTAGCAGGAAGGTCAAGCCTGCAGATTCCTATCACGCTGCTTGTTTGCAGTTTTCCAAACAGACCTTTTTGATTCTGAGTATCCTGGGGGGGAAAAAAGCCCAGTATTGGAATTCTATTAATTCTTCTAAAACCAAAACAAATACTGGAGTTTTTATTTTTAATGTCTAAGAATCAAGTGAGAGGCCCAACATTTATCTAAATGTAGAATCAGCCGGTGCACTCAAAGTCAGAAGTGAACCTTTGTTTTTTCTTAAGATCAAATAAGCCACTGAGTGTGCCAGGTGGGTATAACAAGCCTGCTGCTCCAGACTATCCAGTACTAAAGTACTCTGCTGTAGTGCTCCTCTACAAACTGATTGTTCTGTCTTTGCAATATCCCTATTTTGAGATTTTTCATGCTGATATTTTTGTTTGTCCTTTCTGAAATGTTATTGCTTGGGATTTTACTAGCTGCTACTGAGCCAGTCTGGCTGCCACTGAGGTAAAAGCTATTTCTGTTTGGGGTCCACTGTTCTGACAAAGTGCAGGGGACTGGTGTCATGACTGGGGAAAACTTCTGTGACTTCTTAGGACTTATGGATAGTAAGTATAGAACTGTTTTTGGTAAAGGGCTTAGCTGTGTAGCAAATCAAGCAGAATACCCCTTCCTCTCGCTACATAAGAGGTGAAAAAAACCCAGAAGCTTTTAGGATTACTGGCTGTGCTGTGACTGGGACACTCTAAGGGCAATACCAGTCTGGCAGGACAAGAAGGAGGACTGAATTGCTTAAAAGGTGTGAGGTGAACCTCAAGGAACACCAAGATGACTGAGAATTGCATACAGGTGTGCTCATTTTGAATGACTCTGAGGACCACCTCTGATCAGGAGCGCCACAAGCAGGGCTAAGCACAGGTCTCTTCTCCAGGATGGCTTGTACGCATCCTGCTAAACAAGGATGTCAGAAGTGAAGGACAATACTGGTACAGTAGGCTCCGCTTGCTCTCACAGGAAATGTACTGAATGTCCAGCAAGGCATTTCTGCAGGGGTGGTCACAGCTTCACTGGGGAGCATGATATAGGAGTGGTTGATGTGTATTAGGGCACGACACTCAGGTAATGCTGAGGGGTAGCTGAATTAAGGAGCAATATTTCCACCAACACTTGTGTGTCACCTCATACAGGGTTTGTAAGCAGGCCAACTCCTCTCTAGCTAGCACACTGCTTGACTTATAAGCCAAAAAGTTGTGATTGAAAGGAAAAAATTGCTGACACCTTTTGCTGTGATACCTATCTAGGAGTTTTAATATATTCATCTCTCTACTATCTGAGCACATATTTTCCAATCACGGCTCTATGAATTATTGTGTCTCACAAGGTGTGGTTGTGTTTTACAAGTAACCTTGCACTGGCTGGTTGAAATATGAGCCCACAGCCTTTAGACCAATAATACTGTACAAGGTTGTAATGTTTTCCTCAGACTGTGGGGTATCGGTTAGCTGCAAAGCTGCCAAAGGACATTCCACGGTCACAGGAAATTGAGTGTAGGTGGGCAGCCCAGAGCTCAAGTGCATATTTTATAAACTCTCAGTTATTATACTTATGGGGGTGAGTCACACAATAATCATTCTGCTATCAAACTCACTGTTGGGTGTGTTGTTTTCTTTCTTTTAACTCAAATGTCATGTAAAAGTTGCTAATGTTTCCCAGAAGTTTAATTTCTGAAAATGGGAAAAAATGAAGGAAGAAAGCTAGCTGACACATTTACATATCTGCAAATACTACTTCAGCTGTGCACTGCTTGGTTCTTTTAAGTGCCAAAAACTTTAAAATATTCTTTTGTTGTCTAAGGTTGAGGGACTCTGGCAGAAAAAAAGAGGCTTGGACATTTCTATTGCCTAAGCCAACCAGACATCTTTCAGTATTGAGTGGGTCTTCAGTGCTGGGGATCAAATGACTTTCTAGCTGGCCAGAATCACCAACTGGGTACATAGGCAGCCACTCACAAGAGGCATATATAAAATATCTATATATTGTGCATATACAAAATATTTTTACCCCAATGATTAACCCAGCCTGGTATAAGATAGAAATTGTTGAGGTTTTGTTATGCCTAAATCAAGTTTTTTGAGTAGAGAGCCTTTTCTGAGAGACTTCCTAGGGTAGTGTCTTCTGCAATCAGCACTGGTTATGAAAACTCCAAGTGACTGACCTATGGTGGCTGCCTCCAATCTGCTTGATGCTCTACACAACCCACTCTTTTGGTGGGGTATGCTGACAGCCAAGGGATGCTCAGGGTTTATCTTTCTCCTGGGTTTGTCTCCTGTGGTATTTAAGGCAGGGGAAGGGTGGAGTGATGCCTCGGTCAGGAATGTCTTCCAGGTATTTTACTCTTCTGTAATGGAAGAATTTTAACATAGTGAAGCCACCAAGGTCTTGCCCAGCCCTTTGCAGGCTAAGTCCCCATGAGTCATTGGCCAGCACCAGCTGACACATCTCTTCCAGCTGACAGGAAACAGCTTGTAGTTAGAGACAGAAACAGGATACAAAGAGTATCAGCACGATAGTCTTCTCTTTTCACTTGGTTACTTCTTGGATTAACCTGTTTGAAAAGCCATTAATATCTTCACAGTGTAAATGAGGTGAAGCCTGTTTCATTTAGGTGGTGTTAGGAATTCATTCTCTACTTTGAAGCCATTTTTTCCTGCTTTCTGCTTTGTCCTTCAACGACATCCTGGAAAAGGCAAACCTCTTCACTCACATTACATAGTCTCCATGTTGTCCTGGATCATCTTTTTTGCCAAACTACATCCCAAAGGAGCAGAAAGGCTTTAGAAGTGCTATTTATCATTGAGACAAGCCAGAAAACAGGTGCCCTTCTCAGCCATGTGCCATTCTCCATTCATAGCAGTAGTGGTTCAGGAGACACTTGGTAATTTCATTGTTGGAACCCAGTGTCTTGCAGGCACCATAATTGCTGAGGAGTGGGAAGCTGATGGCTCTTTTTTGCTGCATATAAAAATTATTTCTGATAGGTGCAATATGGTAATTGTTAAGAAGGAGCCATTCACTATATTTGTATTGTGCACATAAACAGCAGAGCAGGCCTTGACTACACATTGGGGTCCCTTGAGAAATACCAATACTGGTTTGGCAATCCCAAATTCGCATCTGGGTACTACTTAAGCCCATCTTCCCTTCATTTCCTTCAAGTGCTTAAGGGCTACACCATTAGGAAGGAACTATTTTCAGAAGAAAATACCCTTCGTTTTTGGTGACTCAACCTCCCTTTCACAAAGGGAAGCTGAGGCGCGTGGCCGGTGGTGTATTGTACAGGTGTCTTCTGGATGCTGGATTAGGCGTCATAGTTCTGTGCAGTCATGGGGCATTTTCTGGCGTTGTTCACTGGAACAGCTATTTGTGTCATCATCTTTTCACCAAAGGCACTTTTTCCCACTGCCACTTCAAACAATATTATTCTTGCGGGGGCTGCATTTCAGTGGTTCAGTGATCTGTGTATAAATTATCCTTTGTACCAAAACATTTAAATTACTGTTTTTAATTTGAAATGAGCAGTGCCACAAGAACGCTAAACATTATCAGTTGCTGTTTGTACTTCCTTCCTTTGGAACAGGAATGAATGAAACAGTTGGTATAAATACGATTATGTTACTCATGCCTTGTGTTCTTAAATAATCTGAATCTCAGATGAGTGTTTTTTCCCCTGCAGGACAGATAGTGCTCTCTCTCTGGCCAATTTGCAACTTGAGTGTCACATTTTGTTTGTTACTTCTCCCTGTGGATTCAAACTGATGTGTTGTTCTCCTTTGCCCCTCAACCCCCATTACAATGCCTTGTCTTACCTGCTGCATCCAGGCAGTGCTTTAAGTCCCTATTTTTTGAGCTTGTCTGCCTCACAGTGCCTAGCAAAGCTGTCTCAGCTAGACTCTGTCCATACTGCTGAAGATAATAAAAGCTTTTTTATTAACATCAATGGGAGTTCAATTTTGTTTTGGTATGCTGCTGCATATCCTAAATTCCTAGAAGCTAGTCCTTCTTCCAACCCACCACATGTAATAGCTCACTGGTACACTGAAGCTTACAGATGTACATATCTTTTAAAATTCTCACATCATTTTCAAGAATTAATATTTCTGGTGCTGGATGTTCTTGTTTTCTGTGTCAGTGACTGATCCTTTTGTCTTTGCAATATATGTAGGGCCATTAATTTGTGCCACTGAAATACATTCCAATAAAAAAACACTCAGAGCCAGAGCAAAGCACAAAACACAAATATCTTCCTCTGATCTTAAAGTTATCCTCACTGGTACAGCCCAACAGACAAAGCGAGGGGTATTGAATGGTAAGCAGAGAGGTTTTTAGGGAACCATGTTCAATTTCAGTCTTCCATAAGGTGACTCGTAAAAACAATGAACAGAGACAGTTACTTGAAGAATTTTGAAAGACTTCTTGTCTGCATTCTTTTAAATAAATGCATTTGAGTTTGTTTCCACCTTTCATGTAATAATCATGGGCTACTTCTGCTGTGCTTGTCTGTTTTCTCTTTACCAGATGAAGCTCAGATATTAGTGCAGTTGTACTAGAGTTTATTCAGTGCAGCTGAATCCCAGGTGTTGCTCATTTTGGGACACACTACTGATCAGTCAAGGTGAATGGTGTCGTCTCTGTGTAGAAGAACGGTGTCAGTGCTGATTCATTTTCAGTCTGCATCTCATTACAGTTGTCCAGGTTCTGTGGTCACCAAGTTTCCCTTTGTTGCTTGTTAGCTCAGTGTTATCATCTTTCAAGGATGTGATAGTCACCTCCGTAGGGAGAAGTATCTCACTGGGTAGATTGTTTTGCTAACGGAAAAGCACAGACATAGTACAGCATTTAGTGATTTAAATCAGTGCTTACTGCTGAAGGTATATGGAGAAGAAAGATAAAATATTGTCATCAGTGCCAAAAGAAGTTATATAAAATAAGGACACTGTAATAAGAGGGCTAAAGTGCTTAGGTTTTCCTGTAGGTCAGATATAGCTGATTAAACAGAAGAAGAGCTTTTGTAGAGCTAGTGTTGAATGCAGGTGCAGTAGAGAACTGACAAGGTGTGGATGTTTCCTCCATATGCCATGGACATGTGAGTCTGCGCTCAGTGCGGGAAATAATTTCCACAGGATAATGGGGTGAGAGAGNACAGGTTCTGTGGTCACCAAGTTTCCCTTTGTTGCTTGTTAGCTCAGTGTTATCATCTTTCAAGGATGTGATAGTCACCTCCGCAGGGAGAAGTATCTCACTGGGTAGATTGTTTTGCTAACGGAAAAGCACAGACATAGTACAGCACTGGAGCTACAGCTGCTTATTGTCATACGTTGAACAGGAGATGTCTAGGATTTGGACTTGTTATTCCTCATTCTAACTGTGATGAGAGTGTCTCTGCCAATGGACACATGCCATTCCTCTGCTAATAAATGTCCATAATTCCTTCCTGTGCCATATCCTACCTGAACTCTTTATCCTCTTGAAAATCCCATTTATAGAAGCTGCACTGCCTATCCTCAAGTTGCCTGTTCGTCCAGGCAGGAGGAGCCTCTTTACCATATCAAAATTTCCCATTTGCCTTCTGCATTGAGCAAGTCATAGCTAACTCTTCTTCAAGGAGGCAGTAAAGGCAGTAGTGAAGTAATTTATCTTCTTTCATGTAAGAAGGTTGAAACCACTAATGATGTTGTTTGTCTCTATAAAGAGCCCCTGACTATCAGGAGCTAAGAGCTCATGCATTTCTGGAAAGCAGGTTCCACTAAGATGTCTCCAGTAGGTCATCCTTCAAGTGATGGACTACAAACTGTCAGATACATGCTTTGTCCCTTGATAAACAAACTGATTTATCTGCTTCCCGTCACTCTCCTACTTTACGCAGAATTCTCTTTTCCTTTCATGTGTCTTTCCTTGTTCATCCAAACTAGATGTCTGCATATCATCTTCCTTTCCCTGAGCATTATTTTCTCATGATAACTTTTATACAATATGACTCTCTCGGCCTGGGCGACTTAATTTGTATCTCACTGTTTTGCAAAAAATTTCTCCTTTTCCTCTAGATGTTCCCCTCTTGGTCATGACTGATAGTATGTCGACTTTGGTTTCTGCAGCAGGCTTTGTTTCCTCTCCTACTCCCACAGAAGCAACAATGTTTGCAATTCTTCAAAATTGACGGTTTGAATATCTGTATATGTTCCAGGAATCAGACTCTGTTACCATCACATCTCACTCACAGTAGGAGGAATCACTACTGAGCACAAAATTTTAACTTAAACGCAGGCCCAAATCTAATGTGGTACTGGCATATCTATATAGGATGAGTGACAGTCAATGCCTGAGCTGATCAGGGTATTGTGCTGGTCCATGATGAGCACGTCCAGATCTGCTGCTTCAAAAACCTACAACCACTGAGATTCATCAAAATTAGGATTCCATTTTGAATTTTAGGGGCTAGTTGTCTTCCGCAGCTGGAAGCAAGAAAAATTTCAGGTGATCCCACTTTGCAATGCTCTCTCATTCTTCCCCACTCTTTCTGCAGCATGGAAAAAACAGTTTCCTTTCTGGACTCAGGAATAAGGACCAAGTTATGTAGTAATCTAACAGGCAGGAAGAGAGAGTTGACTGTTTAACTGTATTCTCCAGTTGTTGCCATCTTTCAGGTGAGTTTTTATAGCCCACTCTAACTCAGCCAGGCTAGAGCATCTTTGAACTAGCAAGTGGCTGCCTCTGCAGAGACAGCATACATGCAAAGGCAAAATCCTGTTACAGAACAGGGCCCCCAGGAGTGGACGGAAAAGTATTTCCATCAGTGTTCAATGATGTGATTTAGATATCAGTAAACACTTTGACAAGCATCCTTGTCATGGCTCTGCACATCCGTGCTGTGTTGCTTAGTGCAGAGGAGTTAGGGCAAGTTGTACTGCCAACAGCAATGCTACATTCATGTTGGCAAACAACTGCAGTGGAGATAACTGAGGAAATCTGTCCAAAATGCCTTTTCTACCATGTGGGAAGAAAGGGAAGGGGCAAAGCAGAAACTCCTGTGCAATGAAAGACATATTTTACCAAGCTGACTACAGAATAGAAAGAAGACAGACAGTAAAATGCCTACTATAATGTACATTTGATATAAATCCATCTAAAGTTCAAATTCATTTTTCAAGGTTAATTGAACAGTGGGTGATTTTTTTGTGCATTGGTTTATTTTATTTTATTTTGTTTTCTTTTATTATAAAGGCTTTTCTAGCTTTTGTATTTGAATCTTCTTACAATGTGCTGTACAAAGCCAGTGTATTTCTTGCCTTTAAAGAGAAGAGCTATTGGACTCCACATTTTGGGTAGATTTTCTTTAAGTTCATGTTCATTCCATTCTTTCCACTGGACTTTTATCTGTGTATCTGGGTGCACTGAAGCATATGTGCTGCAAATAGGGAACTTGCTCCCACTTCTTCTTTTGTTTCCCTCTGATCAGACTGGAGCCAAGAGCAGTGTAAAGTGGTAGTAATTTTGATTTCCCATTGCCCTTGTCAGGCTGGATTTATAGTAAAATAACAGTCAAGTTGTGTATCTCTGGTCTCCCACTGTAACTCCCGTTGAGAAAAAGAAAAGGGGCTACTTCAGCAATTACACTGGAAGTCATCTCAAAATGAGTAACATCTCCATGGCTCCCAGCCCCAGAGGCTCCATATGGACTCATCCAGCTGAACATCTGTGGAGTTTTGGCTTTAGTTCAAGAGGCAGAACTGCTATTCACATGTGTGTTTCTGGATCTCCATTTCTGCCACCTCCCTACCCTGTCCCCCATGCCCACAAGCCACCCCAGTATCCATGCCCATGAAGTTTTGCACTGGCTTGCTGCAGATGAAAGACAGACGTCAGCCACAGCAGGTCAATATAATCCCCTAATAAAACACCCAATGGTATTGGCAAGAAAGCCCATAGGGAATATATCTTCTGGAAAGGCAACAATTAAAAGAGATGGTTGGGGTAATTGCACTTGATTGAAGGGAGAAATACTTTTTCTAGCAGAAAAATAAGCTCTTAAAAATGTTCGGCCAGCCAAGGACAATTATCCAGTTGGTGATGTGCAAGTACAGAGAGCTGTTAATCCATTTTAAATTGCTCTTGCAGTCAGGAGAGTGACAGGAAAGTGCCACCAGGATGGCTCTTTCTCTGGGTACAGTCAGGGGGACTTCAGTGATGGTTGGGATCTGGCTTGTGCGGCACAACCCCTCTTTTTCTTGTCGTGACTTCTCACCAAGTGCATTCACTTAGTAACAAGGTGTTTTCTTCGACTTTACAAGCCTGCAGCGGTAGCTTGGGGCCTGAGTGTGAAGAGGGGAATTCCTGTCTCCCTCCCAAAATGTTGTCTGTAACACACAATCTGCTTCCAAGGTTTACCTGACAATGCTCTGTTGTTTCAGGAGCCTGCCTCATATAACAACTGCCTGTGGTGGGGGCACTGGCCTCAACAGGAGGAGCTGTTCCTCCTGTCAAAGAATATACACAGGCGTGACTGAAATGCATGCAAATACACCAGCTGAGGAAAACAAAGCTGTTTCTGTGGTCTTTCCCCCACTGTTATGGTTTAAATACTGAGTCACAAAATCTTTTTCTTTTTTTTTCCCTTGGTTGCATTAGAATGATGAAAGGAAAGTGAGCTGATTTGTGACTGATACAAAAATTGCATTTTTTCTAAATTTACTCAGAAGCCTTTGGAATCAATCCATCCTGGGATTTGTCTACAGCAGGAACCAAACCACCTGCTTGGATTTCCTGGTAACTTGCATGAGTAAAATACTTCAAACTCTCTTATGTCTAACAAAAGAGGGAAAGGAAGAAAAGCTTGAGCACTGGCACACTTCCCCGCCACCCCCCTTTCCCTGTAACTGTAAAGATCTGAATTCAAATACTCATTTGCACCAGCAGAACAGGGAGAATGAAGCCTCCCAGTTCTGCCTCCTTTAAGGAGAATTGCAAGCCAGTGAAGCGCTGCCTAGGGTATTGAATGCAAGCATTACCTCATCACCACGCAGTGTTATTGGCTGGAGATAACTGGAGGTGGGGTGTTGGTGCCTACCCACGGAGTGAGTGCTGGGTTTTCTCTTATTATCTCTTTCTCTTTATTTCAAAACAACTGACCCTTTTAATGGATGTCACCTACAGGGGCAGTCTGCCTTTATGGAAGCGTCCTATAGAACTTGGAAGGACCAGCACAAACGTGATCATAAAGAGATTGAATGAGATCAATAGAAACAATTTTAAAATAAATACCCTTTAAATGCAATAAGCAATTGTGTATTCAATATGACAGTTTTAACCATTCTTTTTAAATGGCTATTAAATCCCACAGAGCAGTCCTGAAGATTATGTAGTCACTAGAATCCATAGGGGTTCTTGATTTTTACTTTTTTATTGTCTCTGTATGCTTTCCAAGACTACTATTTCTAAATCATATCATTTTAATTCACTACCTTCTGTCACTGGTTTTCAGAAAAGTCATCATCGATTGCAGTGAGCATGAAAACTCTGGTGATTATATTACTAACCTCTTGTGAGAACCTGGCTTTTCAGTCACTGAGGACATATTGTCCTGTTGGGAGACACCAGGAAATTACCGTAAAGTAAATCCCAAAATATTTTCTGAGAGGCAAAGTTACTATTCCTTTTACAGACAAGGAAGGAGAGCAAGAGCAGTTAAAATCACCTGCAAATATGATAGCTGCATGAAAGTGACAAAATCAAGACTAGAGGCATTTTGTGATTTCAAGTGGTGCTCTTGCCACTGGCCTTGGTTTTCACTTAGATCTCACTTCTGTGAAATTCCTTTTGTCATTACAGCAATTCAGTGTAAATTAAGCAAGGATCTCAAGGTTTATCTCTAGATGAATAACGTAGCCAGGTGCAGACAGTTCCAACACCCTCTTCAACATCTGTGCCATAAAAGCTGTATGCCATGTGTGCTGCAAATGGCCTTTAATCCTTTATTTCCTTTACAGTGGTTATTAATAGAGGACTGAGTTCTGTCTTTGTCTCTCTGATGTCGTTTCCTTTGTTTCCTTTTAGGAGCAGCACAAGAGGAGAGAGCAGACAAACTGCAATATCCTGGTAATTAACTACCTCAGCAATATAGTGGCATCATGGCAGTGGAAATGCTGTGTAACAATTAGCATACATTAATTTTCGTGTCTCAGGAACGCAATTTCTGTAGCATTTAAGAGAAAAATAAAGGGGGGGGGAATGGAGAGAGGAAAGGTTGAGCTGGAATAAATATAGGATTGTAATTGAAAATTGTATTCTAAGAGAGGAAATGAGTGAAGCTCTGAAAGTGCTTGGAGCCTTGTTAATGTGAAGCAGCTGGTTGGCAGTGCTGATCCAGTTTGGAGAGACATTTCAACACCTTTAGGACCCACTGTGCTGTAGGTGCAGAATGTCTCAGCTTCACCTAGTATTGTGGCCCTGCATGTGCAGCACTCATGATGCTGCACAGGCACTGCACCCTCCCTACACTGATGCCTGGCTTGTGATTTCAATTCCTGAGCAAAAGAGAAGACCCTCAAAACCTGTCACCATATCAGATTGTGACTAGGTACTATCAGTACAATCAGGTATTAGCAGCATTTTCATTGGAAAGCTTTAGCAGTGAAAATTTATGTGTAACTGCCAAGCTCCTTTGCATCCTAGGCTCCTTTGCGTGTCAGGGTTGTTAGAAGAGACAACCATAACTTCTTGGACATTAAGAGCAGATAGAATCATAGAACAGTAGCATAACAGAATGGCTTGGGGTGGAAAGGGCCTTAAAGACCATTTAGTTCCAACCCTCCCTCTAGACCAGGTTGCTAAAAGACCTGTTCGGCCTGGCCTTGAACACTTCCAGGAATGCGGCATCCACAGCTTCTCATGGGGCTCTAGGACCTGGGATACAATGAAGTGGTCCACTGCTGGGGCTGGTTGTAGGTAGGGAAAGAGGGTCTAACTGCAGCTGGCATGCTGCTGAGGCTGCTGAGGCTCTGACGCCCCTGTACTCCAGCTCATCATGGGGATAAGCCTCACCAGAGAAAAAAGGTAAAGCTCCTACCCAGGCTTGCCCAAAAGCTCTGTTTTCTTTTGATCTAAACCATTTTGTGATGCCAGTGATGCCAGTAGTGATGTTACCCTATGGTTATCACGGCACACCTCAGAGCCCAGTTTGGTTGAAACACTCAGATCTGAAAGAGGGGGACATGGTCTGGGAGGCAGTATTGGAGGCAGTACCTCAAGCTGGTTTCAGATCAGTGGGAACCTGCAAGCTCAGTGTTACCTACGAAGATACTCCTCTGTATTCATATTCATGTGACCTGGCAGCATGTGCCCCTAAAATTCTCCTTCTGTTCTTTTTGATGATTTACTTTGTGACTTTGGGAAAACTGCTTAATATCTGTGCATCTGAATTTGCCTATCCGTAACTTGGGTATATTAATTAAACAGCTTCCTCAGAGGGATGTTGTAAGGTTTAATGAATTGATGCTTGCAAAGTAATTTAAGATTTCATATGAAAACTGTTAGAGGAGTGCAAAGCACATTATAATTAAAACAGAGAGGATACAAAATAATAATAATCAAAAGACCCTGAAGCTGCTGATCATGCTAAAGGGGGAATATTTATACTTGTAGTTACTAATAAAAACATCAATCACTGTGTTACAAAGTAAGGTTTTTCAGCTACAGAACATTAGTTAATATTATGTTATTTATTATTATGCTTAGTATTCCCATTGTCTTTGCCTAGAAAGAAAATGTATTAAACTAATCTCCTCTGGACTTATATCAAAAGGAGGTCAGCACTGTGTCCAAAATACATCAGAAGAGTGCAAAGCCCAGGCATGTTTGTTCATATGGCTACCTTTACTCACAGCAGAAATCCATGCAATGACTCACCTTAGTGAGTGCAAAAGCTTTTGTGGAATCAGGGCCTTGGTGTGCAGGAACAAGGGGTTGAGAGATTGTACTCTTGCCACAAACAATAAAGTCCACAAATAATAAAGTCCATGAAAAATAAAGTCCACGGAGAGTACCAAATCCTTGGAAGGAAATTGTGTGGCATGTGCCAAAGCCTTTTCAGATACAATGATTTCATTCTGTAACAGAGAAAACACAGGGATTAGTGTGACCTTCCACACTTTCATAAAACAAAAGTTGCCTCTGCACGTGCCCAGGTGAAAGCTAAGGAGAGGAAGGCAATGACTTCTGTGAAGTATTTCAGAGAAAGCTGTTGGAGAAGAGACAGTGCAAAACCACAGAAGTTCAGGCAAGAACAGGATTCCCATTCTGTTCATCAAGACACAATCCTTGTGTGCTTGTAAACATTTGCGTTTTGGTCAAGATACAATCCTTTAGTGTCAGGCCAAAACACTTTTGGATCCCAAAAGCAAGACCAAGACTGTTTAAGGTTTACACCAATTTGTTCAGCTTTAAACCCTATAAAACACAACACTTGCTGTGCAGCCTACAAGATCTGTGACCCCCCTCAGGCAGCTGGGTACCTGCTGGTAGGTCAGTGCTGAACTGGGGGGAGAAGAGACAAGAGTACTTTGATTATTTGGAAATGCAAGACCTTAAGCTGGACTTTGAATTGCAGTTTCTTAGACATATCTATGAAACATGGCTCTCGCATGGGCTAAAAATCCCCAAACATTTTAGCTGCACTCTAGAAACTGAATTTGTTTTCATGGAGCTGTACTTGATCCCTCCTGAGATGAAATGGGCATTTGTCTTGGTGTAGGAGAATAAAAGCTACTTGTTCTAGGCATGGCAAGCCTGAAGGGCCTCTGGATGACCATCAGGATTCTGGCTGACACCAGCTCAGTTTTGAGACCATTCTGGTCTCGGCTNTGCGTGTCAGGGTTGTTAGAAGAGACAACCATAACTTCTTGGACATTAAGAGCAGATAGAATCATAGAACAGTAGCATAACAGAATGGCTTGGGGTGGAAAGGGCCTTAAAGACCATTTAGTTCCAACCCTCCCTCTAGACCAGGTTGCTAAAAGACCTGTTCGGCCTGGCCTTGAACACTTCCAGGAATGCGGCATCCACAGCTTCTCATGGGGCTCTAGGACCTGGGATACAATGAAGTGGTCCACTGCTGGGGCTGGTTGTAGGTAGGGAAAGAGGGTCTAACTGCAGCTGGCATGCTGCTGAGGCTGCTGAGGCTCTGACGCCCCTGTACTCCAGCTCATCATGGGGATAAGCCTCACCAGAGAAAAAAGGTAAAGCTCCTACCCAGGCTTGCCCAAAAGCTCTGTTTTCTTTTGATCTAAACCATTTTGTGATGCCAGTGATGCCAGTAGTGATGTTACCCTATGGTTATCACGGCACACCTCAGAGCCCAGTTTGGTTGAAACACTCAGATCTGAAAGAGGGGGACATGGTCTGGGAGGCAGTATTGGAGGCAGTACCTCAAGCTGGTTTCAGATCAGCGGGAACCTGCAAGCTCAGTGTTACCTACGAAGATACTCCTCTGTATTCATATTCATGTGACCTGGCAGCATGTGCCCCTAAAATTCTCCTTCTGTTCTTTTTGATGATTTACTTTGTGACTTTGGGAAAACTGCTTAATATCTGTGCATCTGAATTTGCCTATCCGTAACTTGGGTATATTAATTAAACAGCTTCCTCAGAGGGATGTTGTAAGGTTTAATGAATTGATGCTTGCAAAGTAATTTAAGATTTCATATGAAAACTGTTAGAGGAGTGCAAAGCACATTATAATTAAAACAGAGAGGATACAAAATAATAATAATCAAAAGACCCTGAAGCTGCTGATCATGCTAAAGGGGGAATATTTATACTTGTAGTTACTAATAAAAACATCAATCACTGTGTTACAAAGTAAGGTTTTTCAGCTACAGAACATTAGTTAATATTATGTTATTTATTATTATGCTTAGTATTCCCATTGTCTTTGCCTAGAAAGAAAATGTATTAAACTAATCTCCTCTGGACTTATATCAAAAGGAGGTCAGCACTGTGTCCAAAATACATCAGAAGAGTGCAAAGCCCAGGCATGTTTGTTCATATGGCTACCTTTACTCACAGCAGAAATCCATGCAATGACTCACCTTAGTGAGTGCAAAAGCTTTTGTGGAATCAGGGCCTTGGTGTGCAGGAACAAGGGGTTGAGAGATTGTACTCTTGCCACAAACAATAAAGTCCACAAATAATAAAGTCCATGAAAAATAAAGTCCACGGAGAGTACCAAATCCTTGGAAGGAAATTGTGTGGCATGTGCCAAAGCCTTTTCAGATACAATGATTTCATTCTGTAACAGAGAAAACACAGGGATTAGTGTGACCTTCCACACTTTCATAAAACAAAAGTTGCCTCTGCACGTGCCCAGGTGAAAGCTAAGGAGAGGAAGGCAATGACTTCTGTGAAGTATTTCAGAGAAAGCTGTTGGAGAAGAGACAGTGCAAAACCACAGAAGTTCAGGCAAGAACAGGATTCCCATTCTGTTCATCAAGACACAATCCTTGTGTGCTTGTAAACATTTGCGTTTTGGTCAAGATACAATCCTTTAGTGTCAGGCCAAAACACTTTTGGATCCCAAAAGCAAGACCAAGACTGTTTAAGGTTTACACCAATTTGTTCAGCTTTAAACCCTATAAAACACAACACTTGCTGTGCAGCCTACAAGATCTGTGACCCCCCTCAGGCAGCTGGGTACCTGCTGGTAGGTCAGTGCTGCACTGAGGGAGAAGAGACAAGAGTATTTTGACTATTTGGAAATGTAAGACCTTAGGCTGGACTTTGAATTTCAGTTTCCTAGACATATCTATGAAACTTGGCTCTCACATGGGCTAAAAATTCCAAAATATTTTAACTGCACTCTTGAAACTGAATTTGCTTTCATGGAGCTGTACTTGATCCCTCCTAAGATGAAACGGGTATTTGTCTTGCTGTAGGAGAATAGAAGCTGCCTGTTCTAGGCATGGCAAGCCTGAAGGGCCTCTGGATGACCATCAGGATTCTGGCTGACACCAGCTCAGTTTTGAGACCATTCTGGTCTCGGCTTCCCATTTTGCAGCTGGGGAACTCAAATAGTGCTGGTCTTGGGACAGCAAACATACAAAGCCTTGCTCCTGTAAGCCGATTCCTGGTTCATCCTCAAATGATGAGCTCCCAGAAAAGCAGATTACAAAGAGTGTCAAATTCAGGGAGAACTATATATGCTGTGTAGCTCTTAACATACTTGGACATTGTGTTTTGGTGATGTATGCATTTTAGGGACTTAACAGAGAATGAGAAAGAAAGGGATAATCCTTCTCAATTGAAAAGACAAAAGGGAAAATGTGGAAAGTATTCCAGCCCTCTGCCACAAAAATACCTTAATGCATTAGTCATCTAAGTGATTGCAACATGTTCTGACAGTTCTGATGCCAAATATGTGACTGACATACTGAGGAAAGCCAGGTGTCAATAGCCTTTCTAGCAATGAGTAAGACCTCAGATTTATTCTTTGAAAAAGCCTGTTTTGTGTTAGATAGTTTGGGGTTCAAACGTTTACAAGCCCAAACTCTGACTTTATTTGCACTCTGGGGAGCATTTTTGGGTCTGACAGTGGCTGCATTTCTGGAGTGGTACAGGAAGCCTCAGCCTCGGTATTGTGAAAGTAAACATGTAGGTGCCTTCACTCAGAGCAACTTCACAAAAATAAGAAGCCTTCTTAGTGTTGCGGGCAGATCTGATCTGATCCAGATCTGATCCAGCTGTGGAGCTGGGATTGTGTTCATGCCTTCAAACAAATGGCCTGGTCTGGGGAAATGTAGAAATAATCTTCCCATTAAATCTGTTCTTCCCTAGTGCATTTCAGATATTTAGCACTCAGATTTCTTTTTTCTGGCAGTATGGGCAGATACAAAAAAAAAATAAATAGAGGTGTGTGGCAACTAGATATAATTCTTCACTTAAATTATGCAAAGTATATTGCAAAGGTGAGAAAATGCTCCTTTTCCCTGTTCTCCAAAATGTAAAGTGTACAAAGCCAGGACAGAAGTCCTGCAGGTAGCTGAAGAGAGTGATGGAAGAGGTGGAACTAAGGTATCTATGTTCTCTGTCTCAGCCCCTCTTAAGTGCTGGAGTCTTGTTCTGTGCCAATGGAGTGAAATTTGGAAAGGAAATCAAAGCATGCAACGCTATGAGAAGTGATCATAAATATCTTGGTAGTGGTAGACATAGTTCTTGCTTAGAGCCATTATTAGAGGCTTTAGCACTCACTGCATTGAATTTTTATTTCTTTTTGTCATTTCAAGTTATCAATAAAGCATTTAAGTATACATGCATATGCTGACTCTGTAGAACTATAGACATTAAACAAAAAAAGACCATGCAATATTCTGTTTGACTTCTTCCCTGTAAAAGGCCACTAAACTTTATCTGATTACTTGCATCCCAATTTCAGTAAATTCTGCTTGGTTAATACCTGTTTGATCCCCATATGAGGATGTCAAAGGAGGATTTGCTATTTCCTGGGTGGTTTATTCCAAGTGTTTGTGTCTCTTACTGGAGGGGCTAGCTATGAGCCTGGTAAGAGGATAGACTGAAAATAAGGTTTATTTATACCTAACTGCATAATTTTTATCTTTGGTCATTAGCTCTACAAGTTTTCTAACTTCTTGTTTATCCCAGGCAAATCATTTCTATATACTTTTTCAAGTAATTTCTTGATATTTATCCCTTTATCTGAACTTCCTTGTTCTAAGCAAGCCGATCTTCATTCTCCCACTGTAACAAGATCACTGGCTGACTAAAAAGCTTTCTGGTTCCCTTCTGCCTCTCTTTCAAGTACCTTTTTTTTCAAAACTTAGGTAACAGATTTGTCTACAGTATTCCAGTAGTGGTCTTGCCAGTCTCATACACTCTGAAAAAATTGGTCACCTGTTCATTCCTCCTCTGTTCACATACTCCTCACTTCTTGTACAGGGTGAAGAATAACAGCAATGAAAGTGAAAAATCCTTTCTTCTAGTTCCAAGTATAGCTAACTGTTTGGAATTATATGCTGTGGATTTCTCAAAGTAGAAAATAAAAACATACTAGACAGGTAAAGGAAACAAGATAAGACCCTGAAAATTGTCTACTATTCCAGAACAGCTGTGAGAATACTTTATTTCCCATAATTCTAAACCTGTTCTTAGGCCAGTCATTTACTTCTCTCAACAATGTCTCAGTTAAGAAGGTCTAAGTGAAGTCTGGATAAAACGCAGTCTGCCCCTGTTGCAGCTCTGCGCTTTCTGCGTCTGCGTCTCCACTGGGATTTGTAATCATATGCATGTCATTACACAGCTGCTCATTGTTCCAGTTATCCAATCTTTCATCTTCCCACTGATCTGTGAAGAACATGGGTGGAGCCTGTCTTTTCATTTGGTGGAGACGTTGAGCCATGAATGCCTCTTTATTGCTAGTTTTACTACAACATCATGTAAAACACACTGACAGTGATCCACCTATATTACTCTTCTAACTAATAGAAGAACTCAAGTTTAGGATTAGAAGCAACAGCTACAAGCAGATGTTTGAAAACATATTTTCAAAATGTTGACTTTCTTCTGTCTGAAAATGACTGACCAAACTGATATTGATCAGCCAAATTTCTAGCAGAAATTTTGGAGAACTCTTGAGACTCTCACAATTTCATTGAGATGCTTAGAGGAGCAGAGATCTTCTGAGTCAATAAACCTCAGAGACAATGAAGAGAGTATTTCATAACTTAATTAAAAGTGGGGTAAAGCAAAACAGATTTATGGAAAGACATCAAGAAAAAGGTAAAATTCTAGAGTCTGAAATTGAGTACATATCTAATTCTAAATTCTTAGTTCTATAACAGTCTGGTGGATTTTTTATAATAGTCTGGTGGACCATCCCTGCTCTCCCTGTGGTCAATAGAAAAGACTTCAGGGAAAATTAGGACTAGAGTCTTTTTAGTTACCCAGTGGTTTATATACCTATATATATACACACACACACACATATATATACACTTTTTTTTTAACATGTTTTTCCAGGCTGTGCAAAACACAGCTCCGATAAGTCAAATTGATCACAGAGTTCTAGCCATCTTTGCTGTCTGTCAATTTTACTAATTCTTTGTTGATTTCCTCACTCTTATTTCTCTAGAGGAAGAGAATGAGGGCTATTAACAAAATGGGGTATTATTTATTATAATCTGTAGTGGGAGTGACAGCAGCTGTTGATGGTAGTTTTTCATTAACAGTTACGTAAAACCAATAAATGTAATACCCTGTGCAATGGCAGATGGTAAGCTACAGAAAGACTTTCTACTTCCACCGGTCCTTCATGTTCATATACACTTTGAAATACCATCTAAAAAGAATAGAGTTTTAAAAAGGACCACCTCTTCAGCTACTTTATTCCCACATAACTTTTATGTGTCTGGAAATGTAGTCCCAATACAAACTGCCAGGATAAAACAGACTGCTTGCAATATAAAGGAGGAGAAAATATCCCTTTTCACTTACAATTTGACTTGCACCCATAGTGCAGTTTCTAGCCTACTATATGGTCTTTTTCTTTACAGAATTGAGTGGATGCCTAAGCCCAGAATAAAACACCAGCCCATGCTGAATCTCTAACTTTTACAGCTTTCTATTCCAGAATTAGTAGTGTAGCTTAGGGTAGAAATGCTCCTTCCGCAATGTCTTGATGTCCGTCTTGACATTTCCCCTGAAAATATGCTCATGTTCCTGGTGAATAAACTTTACACTCTGGTTACAGCATAGGGAGAAAGGTGACCTTACACAGAGAAACCAAAGCCTGACCATTTGAAAGGGTATATTTGAAGTAGAAAAGCAATATTCTTGAATCTCAGCAATATTAGCCTCTACAAAAATGCCCTTTTTTATACCAGCAGTGGTTTCTACAAGGTCTACAATTACTGGCAGAAAGTTCTTACTGGTACCAGTGACTGCACTACCAGTGACTGCACTATTTTGGGTACTCTCATCATGGATATAGTACAGGATCCAGAGAGATGTTGTACATTATTTCCCAAGCATCTTGTAATGTCCAGCATGTCTAATTATGCTTATTCTCTTCTAGCATTGTAATTCTTATACCGAAATAAAAAAGAATATAAATAATGGACTGGGCCACAGTACTAAACCTTTAAGTAATTCCTGACTCTGCCAGAGGTTCCTGCTGTATTCTGAGTCAGAAGCTAGTGAAAACAGCGTGCAAGTATAGGCTCTCTCTGCCAGTAAATAGGTTATCTGATGCCTGAAGCATCAGTGCAGTTTCTGTACATTATTGCTGTTATATAGTGAGAATGATGCAGCACCATATTGCCAAGTGAATGCACAAACTTTGTGAGTCATAGCTATGCTCTGAAGGGAAGGACAGAAACTAATTTTTGGTTTATCTGCTCTGCAGTGACTAGAAAGTTAAAAGAAAACAATAAAAAGATAAAGTCAAGGTCTGGTAAATCAATATATCTGGTAAATCATAAACTCTTGTTATGTATTGTTTTCTATGAGGAAAATCAGTGAGACATCAGAAGGGTGTTTTCTACCCAGGAGACTGCAATATTTATTTTTCATCCCAAGTGGTTGCAGCATCACTGAGAGCAGAATCATGCCTGCCTTTGCGTGTAATTACAAACAAAATATCTGCAGTCCCAAATCAAAAGGGACCTCACGCAGATGCTTAAAACGTCTCTTTGGGAGCTACCTATGCGGCATGCACAAGTGGCTGTGAGCATCTGCATTCAAACATCAGGAGATCTGTGACTGCAGTCCAGGACACTATAGAAATGGCTCTGACACACAGCACTTGGATCCAGACCAGAGATCAGCTCAGGCTGCAGGAGGTTCCCATCTTTGATTCACATCTAGATTTTTCACTCTTTTAAAATTTAAGAAACAGTGACAGTTCTACAATTTCCAATAGAACTGCAAGTGCCCCTCCTAAATAAAAAACTTCTTACGATTGATGTTGGTGGAATGGATCTTAAGTAACTATTACCCTCCTCTGAGGTGGCATTTCTTCCTTCTCCTGTGGAGCGCATAGTCTCCTCCTCACCATTAACTTCTCCACTAAATCTAGGAAATAGCAGCAGACACCCTCAGTGGTTGTAGTAGCTCTCCCAGCCTCTGCCAAATGTCCAGGCCTTCACCAGGGGAACAGCACACATCTGACCAGGTGTGTGGTGCCAGTAGATTCCACAGTCTCCACCAGTGCAGCCATCCACTCACAGTTTACCAGCGCATGGAAGGAAGTGTGCCGGTCTGAGGCCATACAGAGCTCTTGGCTTTATAAAGCACCCTGGCACAGTTCCTCTTCAGTGGCTTTTGATTTGGCTGGGAGTGGTGGGGGAAGGGGAAGGGGCTGTCGTGCTTTTTGTTTCCTCAGCTGGGGATTTCCAGCGTGTCATTTTCTTCTGTGCATCTTAAGTCTCCAATCTGGAGCAATTATGATAGCACATTATGTAAATATTAAAGACAATTGCAGAGCTTTAACTAAAGCCAACTCTGTTTCTTTTTTCCCTCCCTCCCTCACTCCTCTTGATTTAGTCAGGGACACAATAAACTTAATCAGCTGCCCCAAATTATGCATGCATTAGCCCGTGAGATTCAGCAAGGCTAGGCTTCTCAAGGACAAAGAAATATACTGAGCTCCAGCACCTCACTTTGTTTTCTCCAGCCATCTTTTGTGGTGCGTCATGGGAAAAATTCTAATGAGTCTCTCTGTGCTGCTGGAGAAATTCCTTTCAGGCACAAGTCAGTTGCTTTCTTACTCTTTATTTTCCAGATATGAATTTTCTGTTACCCTGTCCTCTCCTGAAGAAGGAAAGCTGCATCAGGATAGACTGGACTAGCACTGACTGATCATAATCTACCAGGTTTTTTTTCTGGAGCTGATTTTCCTCCCTTCTCACACAACTTGAAGCTTTTTGGCATGGTAACACCCTGATGAACATGTTAGTTTGCATTTATAAAACAGTTTTTCTGCATCTACTTTTGTTGTGCATGGATTTGATTTTGCTTATCACATAGTATTTTTTTAAAATATACTGTCAAGCTGAGGATATGGTATGAAGTCTTCTGTTTCTAGGGAAATTTCTGGCACAGTGCAGATGTAGTATTTGCTAACTCTCCCTAAATCTTCCCGCTAGCAAAATTAGCAAAGCTTCAGGAGGGAGATGCATGCTGTCCTTCTGACTTGTCTTTAGGAGGGGAGGTTGCACACCGACACTTTTTTTTCCTAATTTTTTTTTCCCTTATCTCTCTGTTGTATATTTGAAGACAAAATTATTTTTGTCTCTGGGTCTGGGCTCTTTCTTCTTTCTGTGACCCGTACAGTTCTGCTTCATGCTCCCTGACGGCTTCAGAGGCGAGCATGCTTCAGATTAGCCTGCTTCTGCAGCTCTAAACAAATTAATTGTTTCCTGACGCTGGGTTCTGAACTGGCTGCGTGCCCACGTACATGTACCTGCGGAGAGAGGAGGAATAAGGAGGGGTCAGGGAGAGGGGGCAGCTGGGGGATGTGGTCATGCTGTCCTGCTGGGGCAGCAGCTGGGCTGCTGGAGCCACCTGGAAGCATGAGCTGGTGCTTTGGGCCCTGCCTGCATCCTCAATCTGGGCTGTCATTTTGAGCATGCTCTGCACGGTGGTGGCAGGAAGCTGCTTTGAACAAATGGCTGTGGGTGTTCATGTTTGCTCACTGACAGAACAATAATGACTTGCTGCTCTGCATCGTAGGGGGAAAAGCCCTGAAAATGCAACCTTCTGGAAATATTTGTGCTTATTTATGTTAGTGTGTCAATCTCGATTTAAGAAGGCAAAACAAAAATAGGAATTTCTCCTAGTCTCTGGCTGGCTTGCTCACCAGTGTGCCATGCAGAGTTTAACAATAGTCAGACTCAGTGTGTACCCAGTCTGGGAAAGCACCAACAGGAAACGAGGACATAATCTGAAGTATGACATCATCGTCTCTAGAGACCCAACACCACTCCTTTATTTCTCCAGACCAAAGACAGATACTTACATATCTAAATTGAAGCTGTTTTCTATTATAGGAATTAAATCTATACCATTTAACACCCTGCCTGAGACATTATCAATTATTTTTTAGAAAACAAATACCTTGGCTTAGTTTTGACCTTTGTGAGGTCACCCTTTTGTAACCTTCTGTGAGGAAGACATTCCTCTAGCACAGACCTCTGCCCATGGATGAGGAAGATGGGAATGCTCCTTCTCTGAAGTGCAGGGAACCATCCAAGAGCAGGACCCTCACAAGGGATCATATAAATGAAAGGACTCCAGCTCTGCAGCAGCTCAAGGGAGAAAGGAAAAAAATCTGCTTTTGCCATCTATGCAAATCAGCTTGTGCCCAGCAAGGTGCATTCAGAGGGGTTCCCCATGCAAAGCTGAGAACTTGATATTCCTGTTTCTACTGTGTCCTACTCAAGATTTTGTTTTCACTGCCAGGACAGTGTTAATTTTTGTGTAGAATAGCTTGCTGTATTTTCCCAAGGTCACTTAGGTGTCAGCTTCATCCCACTAGTTTGGGATACAATACTTACTTAATTTACCTATCTAACAACAAAATCTAAAGGCACCTATGCCCTATGGGGATTTTAAGAGATGTAGGTGAGGCTTTTTAATTATTTCCTGCTAACACCACTGGTTTTTGTGAAGGCAAAATTTTTGGGTTTTTACTGCCTTGACCATGCAACACTATACTATGAATATACTGATTATTGACAACCAATGGATATATTTTGGGGGTGCAGTGTTGTGAATTTAAGCAGCACTTTAATCCCCAATTTTCTAAGCTCAAAAATCTGTGTTCATTTGGATACGTGTTCCCCTTCCTTTGCCACAATATACCAAGGTGTATTAAACTTCTCAGCAGACAAAGCTGGCAAACAAGTGAAGAAATTAATTTTCAATCAGAAGTGAGTTGAACTCTTAAAATTAGTGAGACTAAGGTGATTTTAAACATATCATGAGTAGGAAATTTTGTATTGATTTATCTGATAAGTGATTTTCTTCCTCTTAAACCTAGTACAAATAAGAATACAATAGCTACTAGGTCATGTAACAATCTCATCTTCATACTTTAAGGATCTGCCATTCACCATTTACATTTAATCTTCTGTTTCAGAGGGAAGGTAACCTTTCATCTGGCTGGATACCTATTTTTATGGAGCAGTCTTCATAATTTAGTGGCAAAAAGAGAAAGAAAGTCTCAATAATAAAGTTGCAGACGTTTTGCATTTTAGATCTTGGCAATGCCTGCTTGTCTGTTGTGTAACTGTTATTTGTTTGGGGGTTTAATGCTCAGCTTTGCCTAGCAGGAGTAAGGCACTGAAAACCCGAAGGATTTGACTTTGTTATGATAAGCCAAAATCTCCACTGAAGGAAATTAAATGAATTTCCTGAATCTCTGGACAAAAGATACCACAATAGCTTTAGTACAGTTTAAAGAGGCTTATTGAAAAAAGGCAATGGAGAATTGCCCAGTGTGCTGCTATACTACTAGAAGGTAAAAGTCCTCTGCATGTAAGTAAATAGCTGGTCTTGTTGAGCAGGCCTTCAATATCCGAGGTGAAGTTAATGGGAAGTGAGTGCCTCATAGGAGTTTGCAATAGCACTGCAGGTGTGAAGGGAAACCAAGGCTTTGACCACTAGGGCTATAGAGAAGGAAAAAAGGGTTCTCTTATGTGCCTATGGAAGGAAGAAAGAGAACAAGCTGGTGTGTGACAGCTGAATCCCTCAAAACAGTTTAGTGGAAGGACAAAGATGGTTCAGAAAAAAGCAAGGCAAATGACAGGTCTGCCACTGACTGTGTTATGCAATCATGCACCAGGTACAAGTGCAATACAGGGTATATACAGTTAATACTAACCTTGATATATGGTTCACAAAATGAGATAACTATCACAAAAAATTGCCATTTGCAGAGAAGCCCTCCAGGGTGGAAGGAATAAAGTAGCAGAAGGAGTGTAAGAGAGGTATAACTTTATTACTGTGATCATAAGGCACAGGCTAGCTGATGAAGGAAGGGAGAAAGAAAAAAAAAACAAAAAAAAAAAAAGGAAAAGTGTTTGAACTGTTCAAGTACTTCTTGAACATCAAACTATTATAAAACTAGGGCAAGATGCCCATTTATTCATCAAAGTACTTCCTCTTGCTGCAACACACTGGTAAGAAAGCTGTAAAGTTAGTGGCACTGTCAGAGAGATGAGGAATTGTCTTGCTTCTGCATTTTCATAAAAAAGAAGGCAGGGGACATATCATTAAGAGCTTATCTGGTATTAATCCTAGTCTACCATTTCCAACAGGGGAAAGAAAATGAGAAGAAAGGGCAAAGGAAGAAAAGGGAAATGACTGCTTCTGAAAGGGAAGAAGTGTGGGTTGGAGTTTACACTGGGTGTTGGACTCCCTGACTTCCAGACAATAGAATAGATGGTCTGGCTAGGAGCCAGGTAAGACCCTGTCCTAGTTTAGCAGGAGGGACCAGTTATCACTATGTGGGGGTGATTAAAGCTGTGTATTCTACACCCTCTATTCATTCCCCAAGAACAATGGACCATTCGCAGTTTCCGCCCAGGAAGCTGTTAGCCCCTCCACACCCGGCCTGAGGGGGCGTGNCAGACCCCTTGAAAAAAAGGCACATTTCAATTGAATCCATAGCTGGATTTTGCAAAAACTTCATGAAAAAAGAAGATGTTTCTACAGAATGCAGTGGTTTTGGAGAATTGACAAATTTCAACAGGTCCATTTCCTCCATCTCCCCACTCCCCTGGCTATTGTTAGATCTTTAAAACAAAATCTCTTCCTGAATTATCTGATGCTACATCTCAACTTTTCCTCTATGTGGCTTGAGGCTGCTGATTCCATCACCTCCAGTTTTAAGCTGACAGAATTGCAAATAGTATGCCACTAGCTATGGTGAAGCACAGCCTGAACAGTCTTCCTTTCCAGTCAGCAGAAACTTGGAGCTCCAGATCTGGTCTGCCTTTAAGTTAAGATTTTCCAGTCCTTTTGGACTGTTCACATATCGATGGATAAAGAAAATTTCCAGTGACCTGACACAGAGTTTAAGCTTCTTGATACATTGAGTTTCTCTGTCACTGAGAAATGAATGCAAGTCATAATCATCTCTCAGGCTTGTGTGGAGAAGATGTAACACTCACAGTTTTGAACTAGTTTTCCTAAGGTTCTGTTCCAGTTTTACAGTATGGGAAGAAAATTTTAGCTCTTCAGCTTCCTTCTGAGGCCACAAACTCTCTTTTTCCTTTCTCTGTTCTTTTGTTTGTCAGTGGTGTAAGATCTAGGACTAAAATAAAAGATCTATGCACCACATATACTACCAGACTCTGACCTGCTTCTATATGATATCTGTAGATGACACACAAAGGTACAACCTGCAGACTATAGTCCACCTGCATTTGGACCATGGAGAAGAACTTCAGGACTGCTGGCTTTCAGGCTCAGAAGTAGGATGACAGCAAGCAGAGATGAAGATTTCTATGGGGAACCAACCAACTTGAGCACTCAAACAAGTTTATATTCTATATTTTTCAAATATAAATTATCTTGGTAAAGATAGAAGTCTGACGTATATTTGTAGGAAACAAAGAATTGATCATTGAGATCAGCTATCTTGACACTGATATTGCTCTTCTTGGGGAATTACAACTACATGCCTGCAGGCCACAAAGAGTGTCTTTTCTAGTTTCATTGTGGGCTAAGCTTTTTAGATTTTCTCAAATTAGATTTTCAGTAACCTAGCTGAACAGTTGGGTCATCAATATTTACATCTGAGCCCTTTGTAAATAACCCATCAGATTTCCACACACAGCTTTGCTAAACTTACAGTTATGGCATCTACCACAAGCCCCAAGAGTTTGCCTTTGGAGATGGTTGATAGAGGCAAGTTTGCACACTCCTGGACAAAATAAAAAAGACCCAACAAGCTTTATTGGTGTTTATATCTGTAAAATCTGCCTTCAGAATTACTCCATTGTGTTGCCCTTGTGCTCCATTGTTTTCTATTGCCATTTGGCTGTTTGGAATAAATGAAAATGAGCTAGTCAATGAAAAGGCTCCCCGGGTTTTAATGGTGTCAGTAAAATGAGATAATTATCTTCTATTATCATAGAATATCCCCAGACAATACACAAGTTGCTTGTCCGTGGAGAATAAATAACACTGAATGTGATTTGCAGGTGGTTGTGATCTGTTAACATTACTCTCTGTCTCTCTCTTTTTTTTTTTTTAAATGGGAATTGTTTATCCAAGGCTGCAATGCTTCTTTTGGAAGAAAGGATGTGAAGAGCAGCATGTGTATACATCTGGAGTGGTTGATTTGAAGGCAGCAGCACTGTGCCACTTGTAATGGAGTCTTGCTTCTTGGAGCCTTCAGTGATGCTGAGTTGAAATCTGTGTGTGGGGTAATATCTTTGCTGTCTCTCTGTTCCTGGTTTGAAATTCATGCTAATTCTTGATGACTGCACTAGCTCCTTCTCCCCTATACAAGCTGATTAACCTTGCCTGCCCTTCCTGTTGATTTCTATTCAAAACCTGCTGAGGAACTCAAACACTTATCATGGAAATGGGGTGGAGGGAAGGGAAATAAGGAAAATCTTCCTAAGAGTGACCCTAACCCAGGGGGACCTGTTGTGCTAGACTCTCTCCTCCAATGAAGAGAAGAGGATCTTTTTTTCTGAATACTCCTCTGAAAACTTAAATTCAGGCACTGAGGAGCATCCCCTGAGGAAGGCTGTAGGGAGGACTGTGTGTCTGAGGAAGTCACAGTGACCTGAGGAGCAGGTATCTCCACTTGAAACCTTCTTGACTGCACTGTGAGTTGGGCTTCAAGAGGAGGTTTTAAAGTGGGATTAAAAGTCTTACGGAAGTTTTTAGGGAACTCCTCACAGGTAGCAAACTGAAGAAATGATATCTCAGGATACCTACTACCTCTCATTAAGTCCCTGTGGCTTGCAGAAAGGATGAAGTTCAAAAAGGGAAAGTGCTGGAGTCTGAACCTGGAATGGGGGAACCCTGGATGTTTGTACAGGCTACAGAATGAGATGCTGGAAAGTAGTGCCACAGAAGGGGACCTGAGGATCCTGGTTCTTGGCAAGTTGAATATGAGTCAGCAGTGCCCTGGAAGCCAGGAGGGCCAACTATGTCCTGGAGGGTATCAGGCACAGCATTGCCAGCCAGGCAAGGGAAAGGATTATCCTGCTCTGCTCTGCACTGGGACGGCCTCACCTGGAATATTGTGTGCTGTTTGGGGCACCACAATAGAAGAAAGACATTGAGCTCTTAGAGAGTGTCCAAAGGACAGCAATGAAGGTGGTGAAGGGCCCTGAGGGGAAGCCTTATGAGGACGGGCTGAGGTCACTTGGTATGTTCAGCCTGGAAAAGAGGAGACTCAGGGGAGACCTCATTGCAGTTACAACTTCCTTGTGAAGGGAAGAGGAGGGGCAGGCACTGATCTCTTCTCTCTGGTGACCAGTGACAGGACCTGAGGGAATGGCCTGAAGTTGTGTCAGGGGAGGTTTAATTTGCATATTAGAAAAAGGTTTTTCACCCAGAGGGTGGCTGGACACTGGAATAGGCTCCCCAGAGAAGTGGCCACAGCACCAAGCTTGCCAGAGTTCAAGCATTTGGATGATACTGTCAGGCACATGGTGTGACTCATGGGGATGGTCCTGTGCAGGGCTAAGGGTTGGACTTGATGATCCTTGTGAGTCTCTTCCAACTCAGCATATTCTGTGATTCTGTGTCATGTGAAGTTGAGGCAGACTCATGTCCTGCCATGGGAAAGGAGCCTGTGGTTTGGGAGACAGAGGAATTGGACTTCCTGACAGGCAAGAACGTCTGAAAGGGGTCAATGTCACCACAATTTGTATCAATGAGATCTTTGATGAAGTGAGAGTAATGATACCCTTGACATTTTAAGGACCACTGTCTGCCCCTCAGGATTTTTGCTGATAGCAGAGCCACTTCTCAGAGAAGATATTGTAAACAACAAGCACAATTGGCTTGTTCAGTGCCATGTGTCTCACTGAGAACTTATCCCTTGGAGGAAGTGATCATACAGAGCCAGTGTGCACCACAACAAATAATATTTGGTATCATGGGCAAAAAATGAACTTTCAGCTGAAGTATCTTTGATCACTGCTGATTACTGTGATGTTAAATGTTGCTTGCCCTCAATTAGAAGCAACCAACCTTCCACAGCCTGACAGGTTAAAAAATAAAATGTGTAAAGACAGAGAACCGTGAGTTTTATAAGCTATTTAATTTTAGCTTTAATTTAGCATTTGGCAGGTATTTTTACATAAACACTAATGCAGATTTACTATGCAACATCAGATATGTCTGACTTGTTCTTTTCTCACTTTAATAAATATCCAAACATGCATTTTCGTATATTGTACTTGCTAATCTTTGTAGCATGGCTATGGCTTACTATTAGGAATGCTTAAAATAACAATTCTAATGTTTTGCGCAGAACAGACCAGTTCTGACCTCAGTGGCTGTATCTCTACCAGCAAATAAACTAGACTGGGGCTCCTTCTGCAGTTCAGATAGCAAGTGGCACAGCTTGCAATCATATAGGTAAACTGTCTTCCTCCCAAAAGGAAGTATTCCCATGAATACTGCCTTTTGTGAAAAATCCTCAGCATCAAAACATGCCCTGGCATTGCCTGGAACTGCTGGCACAGGCCAAACCTGTGCCAATAAACAGACCACCTGTTAAACAGTGTAGATGCTCAGGTGCCAGTGATGGGATCCATGCCCTGGACAACTTCAGTTTGCTACTGTAGTTGTAGGCACAGTGATGTCTAGGGTTGTTTATGTCCTGTGGTGATTTTCCAGAGATGTGGCTTATCTTCTAGTGTACGCACATTAAGATTTGCAAATTGCAGCACCTTTTGTGGGTGGCCCATGATAAATAAGAGAGCCACAGTGAAGTTATACTCCCTTGGAAAAATAATCTTCTCTTCTCTTGACTGCACCACCTGGTCCCCAGTCACTGTGGAGAGCCAGGCACCATCCGTTCCCTGCTCATTTGGCTGGCAGGTTTCTGCACAGCACAGTACTGGCAGTCCCTGCTTTTCCTCCTCTGCCTCACAGAGGCCATTTGCATCTTTTGAGGGACATAGCAGCTTGCTGGTGCTTCAGTTGCTCCTTCCCTCTGGCAAGGCTTCCCCAGTTGTTGTGTGGTGGGTGCTGTGTGCTAGGAACACACTGAGGGACAGGGGGCTGCTGCCCTGCAAAGCCCAGTCACTCCATCAGCTGGTCCCAGTATGGACAGGTGGACTGGACAGGGAGACACAGAAAAGGATGCCTGATATACCCAAGAACTGCAGGCAGTTTGGGAGATACATTTTAGCCAAGCACTGTTTTAGTCTGGTTCACATTTACCCCTTGAATGCAATATCGTGAGAAGTGAGATGTAGAAAGCCAAAAAGCAGGAAGCTCTTGCTGTGTTTATCTAACCTGATCATTACTTCCTTTCAAATTACTTTTTTCATATTTTATAGGAACTGCCTAGTAAGGTCTAAGGAGCAGCTCTGGGATTTTCTAAGGGATTGATTAAGCAAAATTCATATCAGGCTTCAGCAGCCTTAGCTGTTCACTCCAGTTGTGTCAATTGCAGAGGTTAAGATCCCTTGGCAGGTGCTTCTGGGTAGGATTGCAGCAGAAGCTGCCTGAGTACCTCCTGTTGCAAAAGGAATCCAAGAGGCTGAAGGATGAGTTTAGCAACTTCTGAAAAACAAGCTGCTTTTATAGAAGGCACAGTCCAACTCCACTGCTTGGAGCCACCGATGAGGATGTGATTTAGAGGGCTGCTTGAGCAGGTACCGAGTAGGTTCTATGCCAGTTCAAATCTGTATCTCTCTAATGGGTTGGGGAGAGAAAGCACTTCTGTTTTCAATCAAGTTAATGAACCCTCATACTGTGCTGGCTGGAGAAGATCTGGGGATACAAATATAGTCTTGTGTCTGTCTTTTCTGAATGCTGTACAAATACGGCAGCACGTTGTATGAGAAATGTGAAACTCTGAGGCCAATATACAGGATTCATAACTTAATTTCTTTCTAAAGGACTATTAATAGTAAATCAAACATCAATTCAACATAAACAGAGTGTGGGTGCCAACCTTCCCTTTATAGCCCAGCATATGCACATCTTCAGTCTGCTTAATTGCTGCTGTGGTAGTATTGAAACTTGAAAGAAAACCTCCACCAGCATTATGAAAGTGGAAAATCCTGTAGAATCTTGGTTTTTGCTGAGCTATTTGGAGTTCACAGAAGCTTAAATTCAGTAGAAAAACAAAAATCTTTCTTTTGTCCAGTGAGATTTGATTGTTTGATAGCAAAAGCAAGTCTGGTCAAGAACCAGGAAAGTGAGAAATTCCAGTTAAAGAGCTTGGGTCGTTTTTTTTCTTTTTCCAAGAAACAAAATACCATGTCCTTGTCAGATGACATCAATGCATCTTCCTCGGGGATGAGAGAAACTCTAGCTAAATTATAGAACAAAGTCTTGCATGTACTCCTGCTGGACTTCCCCAACTTGCCGTCATGTTTCAGGAATGGTATTCCCCAATTTAGTATTCTCACTGAAACATGCAAACCACGTGCTTCTTGCTCACTCCTCTCTCCCCCTGGGGTGGGCAGGAAAGGAGAAATTGGAGGCATTAAAGGTAAAGATTGGGGGTTTAGATAAGAATAATTTACTGAAAACAGCAATGAAATAAGAAATGAACAGTAACAGCAGCAATAACAATAAGAAGGTGTACAAGAAAGGTGAACAATTCACACATGAGTGCTCACCACATGGAAAAGCCCTGACAATATTTAACTGCATGAGTCTACCCTGGCTGGAAGGTGAGGTGATATAGAATAACCTCCAGGTCCTGTCTATGCCCCTCCTGGCTGCTGCAAAAATTAACTCTGTCCTAGCCAGAACCAGGACATTATCCACTCCTTGTTTTAAACCATCTGCATCATCTGCAGATCCTACACCTTCCAATTATATACATATACATTATATATCTATATATACACACAGGCACAAGTATCATTTCCATAGTTGATGGAAGTTGTATGTTGAGTTCTTTCAGGCCACAACAGTCTGCTATCCGTGTCCACTCTCCACTGGACTTAGACCACACTGGCCATATAGGACTATTAAAGGGTGAGCAAGTCTTGCTCACTGAAGGGTCAGTTTCATGAACTGACTCTCCAGTTCATGAGTCATCCTACGGATGAGAGTCAGAGTTCCAGCTGATGCCCTATTGTCAATGGTGCACTGCTGCGGTAGCAATTGGTACCTGTTGTTCTTTGACCATCAGGAGTCCCACATCAGAAGGCCTTCAGAGAGACCAGCTAAGATATTCAGCTATCTAATTTCCTCTGACTCTACAGCAGCTATCCCAAAAGGCCAACAATGCTCTTGACTCTTGGTTGTCTTTTTAGAGTTTTATTTCAGTGATAAACTCTTGAAATGGCAGTGGCAGGAAATAAGGAAACATGGTCTAATATCAAAACAATGCTGTTATCTTGGAAAGCTTGCAAACCTACATTTCTTCATCACAAACTGTATGTACTTCAGTAAGGAGGAAATGTATGAGGGAAGAAAATATCTACATGACAGTGCGTATGCACATACGTGTGTGTGCGTGCGTGCATATGTAAAACTGCATGCAAGACAGGCTTAGAAAAACCTTCTGAATAAAATTTTCAAAATACTTTTTGCTCCTGTTTCAGTATAGGAAGCATACAGCAGCTTCTTGTAACTTTTGCTTAAGACTTTCCCCTCTCTAGATTGAAGGGGAGATGAGCTTTGAGTGGATTCTCATGTAGATAACAGTAACACCAGTCAGTTTACACTGACTGCTGTGATTACAGCTGTGGGTATCACAAATTACAATTTGTCCTTCTGGCTCCTGGAGGAAGATGTCTGTCCTGGCTGCACTTTAGCCTAAGGAGGAGGATATCTATTAGTTGAGCTAAACCTTTCTTTCTTGAGCAGCCACTACTGGGGACAAAATCCTGCCTATGTCCTACTCCACCTTGCTGAGTGAAGCTGCCTATATACAACACTCATTATTTACACACAACACTGCATTATTAATCAAGACAAGATATGTCTGTTTAACACTGTAGCTAACAATTGGAAAGCTCTTGTCTTTGGTGATGTTAAATATGTCCCTAGGAGAGCTAGGAGATGTAGAAGGAAGATGAACAGTGATACCACTAGAAAGGGTAAGTGGTTGCTGGGAGGGAATGGCCAAAGCTAAAGAAGTGATTTGTTCAGTGGTCGCACAGAAAAAAAATACAGGAAAATAATTTTGACTGGAATAAAATGTTGGTTGCCATTTGGAGGATATTTTGGAGTATTTTCACAGTATACATCACAATATTTTTATTTCTAAATTCACATCAGTATCGCCAGAGATACCTGTTGAGTCTTGTGGAGTCATCAAAGGGAGACAATAATAGAAAACACTTCTCTCTAGCCATTTTTGATAAGAGAAAAGGAAAAGGACAGATGAATAAGGGTAAATATAGAAGAGGGTAGAAGAATAAAAGAAACCACAAGCAGCAGGGAAGGGAACAGAATGGACTTTCAAAATTATCTGACCTATACTTTAGCTCTAGCTCACAGGCAGAAGGAGACTAGAGCAGGGCACAGCATGAGGATGCATTATTGTTCTGGTCTGAACCTTGTTTACAACACTATCACCTAAAGTTCAGTGATTTTGTGTTACAGACCTTTGCAAAGGTTGTGTGTTATGTGTTTCCACCTAATGTGTGAGCTTTGAAGAGATAATTAAGAATGGTTTCCCTGTCTCATAGAGCTCAGCTGTACTTCCATTCCCTGTGGACATGCAGCACAACTGTTTGTGTGGCCACCTGCGGAGCAAATCCACCTAAGGACTAATGTGGGGAGAAAATCTTTCAGCCAGATCCATACCTCCATCTCACAGTGCCTGAGCTGGTTTGTGCCAGTTCAGAGCACTCATCACTGTGCACATAATATCTTGATTATACACCACACACCCAGCATGGAGAGGAACCCTGGTGGTGAGGATGCATCTGTTGCTGGGGTGATACATGCAGCAGAAGTGATGGGAAGACAGCTGGATGTGGCATCATCCCAGGATTGTCTCTTGTGCCAAGAGTTTCCATGGGACGTTTTAAGGAGCCCTGATATGTAGTGTGCACTGTAAGGTGCAAGCAAAGAAATATTAAAAATTGTGAAAATAGCAGGCTGACAAGTGGAGGAATGTTAGCAAGGACTCCTACTCACATGATTTTTCGTAACCCTTTTATCCTTTCAGATTTGTTCTAAAAGTTGTGGTTTTCTTCTCTGTACTGAGGATAGTGTTGCTTTTGTTTCATATTAGATATGGTATATTTTTGATGTCAGGATCAAGAAGAATACAGTCCTTTTCCCTAGATCAAGTGTGGTTTTCTCCTTGCTAGATGGATGGCTATTTTGGTTCCATTCAGCTAATGTTATATAGACTTCACAGGGTTTTGTTCGCTTCTAAAATTCGTGGGACTTAGATTGGTTTGTTACTCACATATAATATAAGCTGACAGGAGCCATAATGCAGGAGTATGATTACAGAGAATAATTCATAATTTTTTTCTTCTAGGCAAACATGCAGTTTGAAAATACTGTCTGCAAGGATGGCTGTCCTTGTTCAGTCCATAGCAAGTGTGAATCATTAAGGAGTTTTAGGTTGAAAGATGATTCAGGCAGCTGCCCTGCTCATTTTCAGACTCCAGATGTATAGCAGAAAAGTCCCTTTTCTTCCTGCTGAATATATTAAGAATAATAAGTTGTTAAAGGGGAGAGCCACATGTTAGAAATATAAAAAATATTAAAGGAATGAGCAAAGAAGGGAGATGGTGGTTTAAAACCCTAGTTTTGTGGCCTCCTTTTTTTTCTCTCTCTGAAATCAAGGATAAAAATATCTGTATTCTGAGAAGGGATTGGAAGCATCAAATATTTTACAAATCATGTTTAAAATTAGTCTAGGCATAAAAGCACCCTACAAATATAAGCCAAGGACCATAAAAAGAATTTTAATTTCTTGGACAGAAAACCAGCCAGATTCGGTGAGACTAAAACTAGATACTAAAACATGTTAAATTATGATGGTAATTTTAGGGTCAATGGAGAGATTTTTTAAATGAAGTCTAGGGGTTTTTGAGGGTTTTTTGAGGGGCTTTTGAGGTTTGATTTGGATTTGGTTTTGGTTTTGGGGTTTTTCTTAATACTAACCAGGCATCTGAAAAAAAAACCCCAAACCCCAGTTATATTCACAGTTCTGTTTGAAATTATGAAATGCAAATGCATCCTTCCCTGTAGGGCTTGTGTGCTCAGGATCCTTCCACCCTTCAGCAGAGCTCTTCCTATCTCAGTAGAAAAATGGCCTGGTTAGGAACAGGAAAACCCCTTCCAGAGCTGAGAAATAACATTAAAGATGTGGACAGGACTGGGGAGCTTGCCATATGAGGAAAGGCTGAGAGAGATGGGTTTGTCAGCCTGGAGAAAAGAGGGTTTAGAGGAAATCTTATCATCATGTCTCAGTATTTAAAGGGTGGCTGGAAGCAAGATGGAGACTCTTTTTACAAGGAGTCACATGAAAAAGACAAGGGGTAATGGGTAAAAGTTACTCCTGGGAATATTCCAACTGGGCACAAGAGGAAAATTTTCACAATGAGAACAATCATCCATTGGAATAAACTTCCCGGGGAAGTGATGGTTTCTCCAACACTGGACAGCTTTAAGATTCAGCTGGACAAGGTGCTGGACAATCTTGTCTAGACCATGCTTTTGCCAAGAAAGCTGGGACCAGATGATCCTTGAGATCTCTTTCAACCTGTCATTCTATGATTCCGTAATTCTGCGATTCTATGACTCTATGGCCATGAGTGCTGGGGGAACACTGTAATGTGCTAGTTGCATGTGGTACAAGGGCACTGTCTACAGAAATGATGTATGGATTTCCTGTATCAGTGGGAATCACAACCTAACCTGGAATTTCTCTAGTGTCTTGATAGTCGTTTTTGTCTGCTCAGTGACCTCTTCTCTTTGTTGCTGCCAAATAAAAACCAAAAAGTATCTGAACTTTTCCTTGTAAAAACCAAAGATGATGAGTTTTCTATCTAGGCTCTGTAGATGCTCATTCCCTCATGAACAGTCACTTCAGAAGCTCATAGTTATTGCTGAAGAGGAAATATTTTAAAATATTCAAGTCAGTCATACTAGACTTTTCTTTTAAATGATGTCTCCACATACCTCTTTTAGCTAGGCCCAGACTTCTGTGAGGCACTTGAGTTTCAAATATCCCTATGCATTTGGATAAACTCTGGCATTTGGGGTTTTCAGAGGTTACAGCAATACAGAATATTCTTCTTTTCTTCTTCTTTTTTTTTTCCCTCTCCCAAAAATGTGCTGATGCCATGCCTCCTTTATAGCATTTGGGACTGGGGAAGAAGTTACAGTCATTTAGTGTGTGCACATCACTTTGTATTCTAACAGCTAGTGAAGCCTGCAAAGTGCTAAGAACAGTTGGAAATTACTCCTCAGGGGAGAGGGATAGGATGGAGGGAACAGGAGGAAGATTGATCTCCTTGGACAGTGTCAAAGACATCCTGCTGCCAAATAGTCCCTATCACTCTCATGGACTGCCTTCCTCTCATCATGCAACACCCATGCTGTGGCTCTTCTTAGTTTCCCTCTTCGGAGGAATTGGCATCGGAAAAAAGTATCCCTTAAGAAAAGCTGTTTGAAGGGCACTGGGAAAGGAGAACTAGCTGAAGGACCACTAAAAAGAAAGCCCCAATCATGACATGAGATGGCAATACAGGCTTCATATCAGGAAGGCCTACCTATCAGCTGTATTATGCTGCTTATCCAAGTCACTGGTGCTTGTTCATATAATTAACTTCTGCAGAAAGAAAGCTGCATATTTTGAAACCTTAGCTAAGGATGAGAATTAAATGAAGGTTCAATAAGCCACTTGGCAATGACTGCTATGGCACTTTGCGCTGGGAGCAAAACATGGGTGGAACAGTCAAGGGCTGGGCATGTTATCATTTCTGGCATTAGGTTAATTAAGCTGTTGATACTCTGCAAACTGCTGACAGAGCAGGAGTGGCTTCTTGCTGGACTCTGCCCTTGTTGATGCCAGAGCGGAAACTCTGGTTTACAACTCTTTGAAAACCTTCCTGAGAGTGCGAGATCACTGACAAATGATTGGGAAGATACATAGATGAGACTTCTAAGTATATGTGAGGGGAGATTCTTTAGCAAATGAATGGCAGGGACAGTGACAGGAGCTAAGTAGGATATTCAAGAGTGTGTGTGAAAGAGAAGGAAGAAAATCACTGCTACACAGGGAAGTGTCCTCTAGATGCACACGCTCTACTGTATTTGGCTCAGCTGTAACATCATGTTGTACTAGAATTATGGTGATTCCTGTTCTCCTGCATACAGTGTGGGATGTCTACATACAGTGGTTGCTGAACATAAACTAAGGGAGGTGCATGCTGAAGCTATGAACTCACACGTGGGGCATTTCTAAGGCTGATAATGAGAATGTGGTACCTTACTCTTTCATCATGACAGCTTAACCGGATCTCAGAAAATCAGACATGAAGGACTTTCAGGGTAGTCAAGCCTCTACAGAGAAACACATGAGCTAAACAGAGGGGTTTTTTATCTCATCTTGTCACTTTCTCAGAGAATCAGAAGGCAGCTTTGATTTTCCCTGCTTCTCTGTCATGGGTTGGCATCATTTTATTTCAGATAAAATTGCCTGACTTTGTTATCATGCCAAGTAAATGAAATATGAACACCTCTGGGCAGTGGATAGGATAATAAAATTTTTATTGTAGAAAGTGTGATAATTAATTAAACTATATAGTTATAGAAGTTGGGATTTGAATTCTACTGCTGTTTTCAATAGTAGCCTGGCCCAGATCCCCTCTGCAGCCAGTTTGCAGATGGTAATGAGACTTCACTGAAACAAGCTGTGGTGGGAAAAAATTATTGTGGGCAATCCATCTCCCAGGGCTGAAGAGCATCTGTGAAGATCATGGTGTAAAAGATATGCATTACTTGCAAATTTCAGATGGGGCAAAAAGTACAACTCAGTTGTTTGAACATGTGCATGAAGCACAAGGCAGAGCTAAATGCTTTGAGGAGGGCCAGTCCATAGGAGTGTGAACCACCCACACCAAGGCAAAGTGTGAACTGAGTGACTGGGAAATTTGGAGGGATTTGAGCTAGGATCAAAACCGAGTGCCAAGCTGAACTTTGAACTGTGCAAGTTCCTACCTGGATCTAAACTAGGCAGCTCAAGCCCTTTTTTGATTGAAAGATCTATTTTGCATGCCACATAAAATCACATTCACCTAACTGAGTGCCTAAGAATACAGGTCTTCTTGAAAGTATGTTTTTACAGAGTTAGTTTTATGGGCTGATGTATATGGAAATCATATTATTAAATATATATTTATAGTTATCATATTAAAGTGAGTTTTTTGTGGGGTTTTTGTTTGGTTTTGGTTTGTTTGTTTTTTTTTTCTTCTAAAGGTGTTTTGATGATGTCAAGGAGTAGACCTGACTCCAGTTCTGCTGAACACAGAAGTGAAACCTGTTAACTGTCAGAAGAAAAGTGTTTTGGCACAAGGGTCTTACAGGGATCATCTGAGACCAGTTATAAAGTGGCAGGTGACAGCCAAATCAATGAACACAGTATATCCTTCGTGTCTCCTTAAAAAACCAGCATTAATTACCTGCTTTAAAACACACACACACGCATGCACATGCGCACACACAGAGGAAAAGAATCAGTTTGATCAGTCAGATAATTGATTCTTTTGCATTCCTTTTTAGTTTAAAATCATAGGTTCTGTCTAAAGCAAATTCACATGTTCTTTCCTATCTGAAAATATCTCTTTGAAAGGTAGAAATGAAGAAGGCTGGTATTATTTATCCAGCTAGATTGTCCGCTAATTTGGTAGAATGCAACAGACTTACAGTTTTGGAAGGTAAAGAGAAAGTCTAGAAAAGAGTTGAGATCCACACTGAAAAACATTTTTATGAAATGTACAGCCAGGCCTTGATTAACATTTCTTTTTGTGTGTGTGTGTTTTGTTTGTTTGTTTTATTTGAACACGTGAGGAAATTGAGTCATTGAAGAATTGTAGATACCCTGCCATCTTGCATGATGATTGAACCTGAATGAGATAAAAATGTTATTGTGTTCATAGAGCAGGTAATAAATATCTTTTCTTCAGCATCTCCAAGTGCCACTTATAAGAATACAAAATGAGTGTAAAGTACTGCTGAGGTAGTGATCTGGGTGTTTTACACCAGCCTCAAAAGGAGTATCTGTAGCAGACAGCAAGCACTGTGGCATAAGGCCTGGGGATATTAAGTAGCTCGTCACACAGCACTATACCGGGAACAAAATTTGTAATGACAAAACATCATGATTTAACTACTTAAAATATTTCATTAATATCTTCCCCTGTTGAGGAAGATGGGGAGAATAGAGAGGGAGAGGGATGGTTTCCAGCATGGCAGGCTGCATGAGTGACTGCCTGTGGAGTCTGGTGAGGCTTGAGGGGATCTGGCTTTCTAGCTACACTAAAATGCAGAGGCAATAAAACTAGGTTTGTTAATTTGGCAGGGGCCAGAAGGGTCACAGCAGGTGACCCTTGCTTACATGGTCTCTGCAGGAATTTGAGATAGTTCAGATGCAGGAACCTTGCTAAGTCACTGTGTAAAAGAGCACTTAAACTCAGAAAGCTAAATCCTACTGGTCAAATTTTGATTCATTATATGGTTTAGTCTGTTTTTATCATTCACACTCTTCCTCTTGAAAACCATTGCCTGTATATAGATGTTGAAAGAAAGCACTTATTTGATTGTGATGGTTTTCCTCTCCAACAACCATTTATTGACTTATCTCGAATTACAGAATTGGAAAATAGCTGACTCTGAGGCTATGGCAGTAAATACTGCATTGTACAATGAAGTGAAAAGTAATTGGAATGAAAAAAAATAAAAATCCACCCTGAGCTTTTGCTGAATGGTGCTTGGGAAAAAGAATATGTTTCTGTATAGCACAGCTGGTCGTTGACATGTCATATGGAAGGTCAGCATGCACTTTCAGTTAATGTACAGGTGGTACATTTTCCTTTTCTTGACCTTTCCTGCATTTCAAATCTGGTTTAATCCCTTCCTCGAGGGAGTAGCATAGCAGGAATAATCACTTAATTTATGCCCACCCACAAGTGACCACAGGGGAAGTACAGAAGAAAAACTTTCTATTGCTTTCATTGGGGAACAGGCGAAGAGATTATATTAGACAAGAAAAAAGAGGGAGAGAATGAGGGAAAAATATGTGTATGTTTTTTCCATGTTGGGGTTGGTGTATCCTCCAGGCAATTACAATAGCTAAGGGTATTTGGGTGTGTATGGCTGATCAGGATAAATAGAGACTTTGAAAACTACACTGTAGAGAAGAAAAAAGGTGTTTGCCTCACATTTCTGAAGATGGTTATTTGACATTTGAAATGCATCTTGCATGTGATTTGCACCACTGCAGGCAGAAACAGCAACATTTCACCTGATAAGTCTCTTGTAGTACAATCAGGACCCCAAACTTTGGGTAATTTCACTTGCTTCTCATTGTTCTGACCCACAAAGCCTCCAAAGAGCAATTTCTGAAAAGGTATTCTTTCATCTAGAACCCTTGTCAGAATGAAATCTTCCAGGTAGCTCTAAAAGCAACGATGATGTTTACCAGTATACCACACTGCTCAGCTAATGGATTGCTGTGTAAGAAAGTGGAAAGATATTCTAAAACACTGGTCATTTTCTATTTTACAGGCAAAGTGCACTAGGTACTACTCACTGTATTTCCCAACTGCTGGTTTCTTTTCCCTTTTTTGTTTTTCTTTTCCCTAATAATAGCTGCTTTTAAAAAGTTATTTGCAGATATTCCTTTTTTTTTTCTGTTTATGTCTTTCTCTGCCCAATTTGGAAAGCAGCTGCAGCCTAAAAAGCAATCATTTACAATGTCACTGGGACATTCAGAGAATATAAAAATATGCCTTTAGTGGAGGTTACTACATTTTAAAAAAAAATAAAAACATGCCAAAACATTGAAGAAAAGACCCCCTTACCTTTTAAAGTTTCACAACAAACGTGTCCTTGACAAATGTGTGGAGGGTAGTTACAAAAGAAAAAGCTACCTTAGGTAAGAAGAACTAAGCTGCTAGAAAAAAGGAGTTGCACTGCAGGCTCTTTCAAAAGAAATGGGGGAACAGTGTTTAAGGCCAGCTGCTTCCATTGGCAAGTTGTCCTAGAGGTCTCCCACAGAGTTAGGACCTTCAAAGTGGAAAGGTACCTAGGAAAGATGTGTTAGTCTAATATCCATGTCTGGGGCAAAAGCCTAATCACTGCTCCCTGCCAGAGCAGCCTTTTGTAGCTGCACTAGTGGGAAATGGGATTTCCAGAACCAGAAAGCCACTACAAGGTTTCATGTGTGAATATGGGGTGTAATGGAGATATGCCTTGTCCACAGATCATTTCTCAAAGGGAGATCATATTTAAGAATGCGTGTTTTATGCAATGTCATGTTGAGTGACCACTCCACAGGTGGTAGTGGTGGAATAGAAAAGTGCAGAAAGAAAGAAAAACAAACTGTGCCACCCCCTTGCTTGGTAGAAAGCTGGGAGGGTATGTTGTAGGTAATACTCTTCCATGACTATGAGGCCAGGAGCAGGATTGTCCTCCACACCTTCTTTACCAGGCAAACTAGCTAGGCTATTCTTCTCCACCTTCAAATGTTTTATTTTAAGACCTACCAGGGTGCAGCTGAAAGTCACAGACCACAAGAAGGCTATTGGAGATTTCTCACTCCAGTCCCTTTGCTTTCCTTCTCTCAAGTGTTGCCGATTCCTGTTTTATTTTAGAATAAGGTTCACAGAGTTGGCTCAAGACAGCAATCAGCTAGCAGAACACAGCATGAAAACTGTCCCAAAGGGCCTCCAAGGGCCAACTCTGCATCCAGGAAAGTGCCAAAAAACCTTGGAACAATGGCCATGAGCAGCTGCAGTGGATTTCTGCCACCTCAACATTTCTCTGTAGATGAAGAGAAGCTGAAAAAGGACTAACCATTGCTGTGACCTTGCTTATGGCTCAAATGTCATGGAATCCTAATTTTTGTTTAAATGGGGCCAATTTAACTGAGATTTTGATTGAAAGAGACTTTAATGCAATGGAGCAGAAATTAACCCACAGAATGCATAATTCATCTAATTTACAAAGGTTTTTATTGCTGGTCCCTTAGGCCCTAAGCACATCCCAGTCTGTGTTTGGGATAAGAAATACCTGATTTCTCTTGTCTCTCATCAAATTAGACTAGCACAGCCAGTACTTAGAAGATTGCTATTCCTCAGAAAACTCCATGTGTGGTCCTTGTTTTCGCCCAGCAAAAAATCCAAATATTCTCAGACAAAACTACCTAAGGTTATCTTAGTCCCAGGCTTATATCCCTGTAATGTCTTAAGGGAGAAGAATTCCACCTTGTTAATATGGAATTAGGAAAAAATGTATAAAAATACACTCCACTGCCCATCCATACATACTCCCACATCACCTAAGAGAGAATTATCTATTTCTCCCAGAGTGAAGTAGCAACTTCCATCTTTTCTTCTGAGCTATGTTATACAAGTTCTTTCTCTGGATAAGACCATCTTTCCCAGGCTGTCACCTTTTTCTGTGGACCTGTTATCAACATGAAAAGGTGTGGTACTGTGAGGTGTGCAACACTGCTGTTATGTGAGCAAAACAATGGGCTTTTCCAGGGGACAAGTGAGCTGAGAGCTCCCTCCACTTCAGTCCTCAGCATGTCAATTCATCTCATCATCCTTGTTTTCTTTCAGTTCTTTAAAATCATATCTATAAAATGGCTTTATCCAAGCTTGATGATGTATCCATCCCGCTTCACTCTTTTTCTTGATCCAGGGCTGAACTCACTATGGTAATAACTCCCTCCTTAGCACAGAGGTTAGGAGCAGGCTGTCCCTGTTCCTGTAGTGCCACAGCCTTTTATGGTATGTATTTGGTGTGTCATGTAATATGTCTCTGTCTGCTATCCACTTATGAAATGGCAGTAATTATTCTACACTCACATGTAGGATAAACTACCCTGTATATTTAAGGCCACATGGACATGAATTTCGCTCCTAACACTCAAGCTGTAGCAGCAAAGTAGCTGAAACACCCAGTACTGCAGTACATGAAGGGTAGCAGAACAAATGCAAAGTGCTTGACTCCTGCATTCAGTGCAGAGGTTTCTCCTGATGTCCAGGAGGCTATAATGGTGGGAAGGAAATCTTTACAGGAGAATTTTGGGTAACAGAAACACGTTGACACATCAGCATTATAAGTTTAGGAGTGGAATATCTCAGGCACAGCCCCTCTGTCCATTTCAGCAGCATTTCCCTTGCTCTCTGAGGCTGGAGTCCACAAGCATGGAGAGCACATCTGGGCTTTTCAAAGATTTGGCTCTATGTACTGGGCTGCAGCCTGCTCATATTTCCCAAGCTTAGTTTGAAGTATAGAGTCAAACTGCTAAAGCTCATAGAAGGTCTAAAGCTGGAAAAGAAGTCAAATCTCTAATTAGCAGTCCAGCAGCCTACAGCAAAGTAATAACCTGGCCATGCACTCTTCTGTTCCATCCACCTCTCTGCTGCAGAGCTCTTGCACACAGTCAGCCCAGCCTAAGTCATCCCATAATTTTTCTTGTCTTGAATTCACTCTCTTGCTGTTTCTTCTCAGCTCTTCATACATCTGTGTTGATCAGTCAATTAGGTGTTCAGTGAAGCTACCCACCATTTGTTTGACTTCACACTCTTATATGCAGTGCTCTTGCCTGTAAAAATTGCTAACCAGCCCAAGCTGATATTTAAGACAGCCAGTAAACATGTCCTCACTAGTGACTGATGAGGGGTGTTTCTGCACACACTAATGAATGCATATATTGAGATAGATGCATTTTATTACATCAGGCTTTACACCACTTCCTCTGGGGTGAATTTTATAGATGCAGTAAGATTTTTATGGTATCTGTAAAGACTCAGGTACTGAAAGGTAAATTTATGCACCCTCTAGTGTATAAATCAGTGCAATCAGTGGTCAGTGGAGTTCAAAATAGCCTCCCTAAGGTTTTTGTCCTTTTAACTGTAGAAATATAAGTTAAGTCCTGAAGAGTGTAGAAATAACACACATAACATGGTAAGAATTTCAAATGGGAAAATTCGGGTTTTATAATCATTCCTACAAACTTAATTCAGCTCTTCATTCAAAAGAGGTTTGTAGATATAATCAAGGATTCTAGTTTTAATTAATTTCATATTCATTGTTATTATATGGTTTTATTTTTATATTAATCACAGATAGTTAAATTACTAGTATAAGTTCAACCTTTGCAGTTATTCCTAACTTTCTCAAATGTGTTCTTTTGTTGGTCTCCAAGTAATGGAAATTTCTTGAGCCTGACTTATTTGCCATTCAGAAAGGACAGACTCTGAGATATGGCCACCTAAATTGCATGGAAGTATAATTAATGACCTGCTTTAATGACCTTTGAACTTTCAGCACAATGAAAAATTAGCTTTTATAGAATCAAACTAGCCAAGTTCTGCTCTGTTTTTTCTGTACATGAAAGCTGAAGTACATGGGAGGTAACTTTCTGAAACTGATAACAAAATTTAGTCCAAGACCTGAGCAATCATTGACTTATCCAGGAGAAACATAGCAAGCTATTGATGGTTGAATGTGTGATTTATATTTTGTGCTGGTATAATGTTTTGCCTTTAACAGATTCATTTCTGATTTGTTCTGATGTAACTAAGAGGAATATCTATTTCCAAAGCAGAAGGGAAGTCTTTTACGACAAATAATGAGTAAGGTTTTCAAAATTGTATAAGCAATTAATTAACCCACAACTTCAAAACATAGATGTTCTCTACACTGTTTTCTAGGACTTCTTCCAATATTAATTTAAAGGTCTCAAATAAACTGCCTGTTCCTGTGAGAAACTGCTGTGCCATCTTAAAGACAGCATTGTCTGCAAGATACCCCGGCTGTTTCCTTTAAAACATTCCTTCTCCCAGGCTCATCATGTTCGGAGGTCCCATAGAAATGAGGTGATTCTCCAGTTGTTGTTACAGCTCCAGGAAGGGAAAGTGGTGGGTGAGGAGCTGTCCTGAGTGTCACAGCCCAGGCTACCTGGCTGCCACAGCATGTCACCCTGTCTCATAGCAGGATCTCCAGATGACCCTGCTGCCCTGGGTGGGAAAATGGATTTCAGAAGCCCTAACCAGAATGCAGAAGTGACTTGGGAAGGCAAGTCAGACCCATTCAAAGTCTGAAGGAAAAGGAATCCACTGGTAAAACTCCAGAAATCAAGTGGTGGGGCATGGGCTAATCATGCATGGGGTACATATGCAGCAGGTTTTTGCCTGAGATGAGGCACAACTGACTACCCCAGGACCCAGGAGCAGACACAGTGATCTTCTTTGAACAGAACAAGTCGTCCCATGTCACCTGACTGGTGTAATTGTGTATCTGTATACTTGTGTATCTGAGAGGCAGCATTTCCCACTGCGTTTCTACATCCAACTTAGCCTTTACTTTGGGAAAGAAATATAACTGTTGTGTGCACACCCATGAAAATTTCCTACCTTCAGAACATGTGATTTTCTGACAACATCAGTCCTTCTACTAATGTTTTGCCAGAAGGCTGGATCTAATCTATGGTTCTAGTACAAGCTGTCTTACGCAGCAGCTCTAACAGTCTGCCTTTCATCTGCCTATTTTTAGTCTATCAGTTTAGTGCAGGTAAACCTTCACTTTTTGTTTGAGTTAAGAGCCTCTGAGGCATCTGCTTGTCTGTGTCACCGACCTTTGTGAGCAGTCTTGCCTCTCATTAATTATTGCTCTTGGATCTCCGCAAGTGTCTGAGTCCAGGGAAAGAAGAAGGAGACCCCTTGCATGAGTTATCCACAGTATACATTTACGTGCCATTAAGAAATATGTCCCATCCTGTTGAGTTTTAATGTCTGTAGACCTCCATACCATGACAGAGCACTTCAAACAATGCAAAAGTCTTTGGTCGTGATCAGTCTGTTTCTACAAACATATGCAAGATAAAAGATCCTCAGCTGAAACTATCCAAGAACTTCAGACAGTCCAGCCACTTCTTCCACACAGATGTGCTTTCATGCCACTTATGAAAACTCCCCTCCATCAGGGCTCAAATTCTGGCCCTGTAAGAGCCAATTAAGCTCTTTATTGCTCAATTCAGCAGGAGCCAGATCTCTGCCCAGATGTTCCTCCTTTGCTCTAACATCTTCCTGCACTCCTGGGCTCCTAGTGCCACTTTGCTGCGCTCCCCTTCACACACTTCATTCCTTTTTTCCTCCCCAATTGACAAATGACTATTTCTGGCAAGCAGCAGAAGTGGCAGAGGATGCTTGCTAGTATCCTTGCCAGATGATGTTTCCATACAAGTGGGTCAGTGTCATGACTAGCGCAATCATTCTGGGGGATACTGTGCCCTCATTCATGACAACAATCAGGCTCTCAAAATCCCTCACATAAAATAGCTGGCAAGAGCATCCTGTTATCTCTCTTTTTTGACTGGTACAGGCCACTCTGCCTCATACACACTGTTCACTGGATACAGCTATGTGAAGATTTCAATTTAGTTCTTCAGAATTGCTTTTTCTGCCGGGTCTGATCTAATTGCTGTCAGGATGCATAGCTGGCACTTCAAGTGGTAACAGGAAGACCAAGGAAATGTTTTTGAGCTTTAAAATCTCCTTAGGACAGCTTCTTCCCCTTTCAGAAAATTTGCTACGCTTCTAAAACTTGTAAAAATAATTGCTTGATGTGGGAGAGAACTTAGACTGTAACACTAATGTCCTGAAATTCAATCACTGCACACACCATGGCATCCCTTCAACAGATAGAGATTAGCAAGCATTAGATTTACAGCCTTTTTTTTTTTTTGACAGCTTGTTCTGCAGAGATAAATTCTTCAGCAGTTCTCAGGACTTTCCTGGATCACTCTCAGCCAGACAGATCTCATATGTCTTGTTTTTCAATTCTAATAGCCTTCCACATACAGTTCCATTCTCTGGATGTCTTCCGTCCTTTGGCATTTGGACCTTAGCACTTCATTTTCCCTAAAGGTTTTGGCAATTTTCAGGGTATTGTCTTAAAAATTGATAGGTGGATTTTTCAGGCAATTTAGCTGAGTAGTTACTTCAAGACTAAATGTTGCATATATGGAAGTGCTTTTTGAGGATGGACAACTCCTGGTTAACATATTGGGATATTATGGCTGCTGTTACTTAGCATGTTTGTTGCTTTGGTATCTCCAAACTGGTCAGCTAAACACTTTGCTGGCTCTGGTTGTTTCTGTTCCTTGTTTTGGCAGTATACTGTAGGGCAAACTCCAGACTGGGTAGGACTTAGATTACTATTGCCATTCCCAGTTCCTCTTTTCTGGGTGGGTATGGCAAGTTGATCTATTTATTTTGGTACAAAGAGCATTAATGGTGATATTGTGAACTCCTAGTTGAACCACTTCAGTGTTTCCCTGGGACCAGCTATAACTGTTTCAGGTAATTGAAGTGTGTAATGGGTGTAATTAAACACACTACTCTTAAAGCTAATTCCTATGCCTTGCAGGTCTTTGAGCTGTGCCAATTTTGGAGTCACAATATGTGCTGTACCTCTGGCAGGACTTAGCAATAAATCTCCAAGGAAACTCTCTGGAAACACAGAGCATAAAAATCTCAGTCTGGTCATGGGCTATTGACACACTCAAAGGTACAATACTGATGTGATGACCTTGAGTTGAGACGTAAAGTCACAAAATCAGAAACATGGAACTTAAAAGGAAGATAACAATTTCCAATACATAAGCATGGAAGGCTGCCTTAAAGAGTGACTTATGTGGCATCCCATTAGCTTTAAGTACTACAGAACATCTGGCATATTTCCCGCTTGACTCCAGATTTCTGAGCACTGGTGTTATGTCATCTCACAGAACTCATTTTCTCTCCATCTCTATAATTCATCTCAGCAATTGTTGTTCATACGAAAGTAATTATATAAATGCACTTGATTAGATTAGCTTTCATCTACTACGGGTTTAGTTCCTTTAAATATGAGCATTTCCCTTCCAAAAATAATTCCGAGGAACTGATGGACATATTGTGTCATACAATGGAGATTAGAGTCCCTCAGCACTCCTAAGACAGCACATTTCATCACACCTAAGGCCCAAATGCCATACCTGAGGTTGATCCACTGGGTTCCTCTCACACAAGTACCTGGGCAACGTTTTATTCATGGAGTCAGCCAGCTTACTGAGATTTTAATGAAATTCTGGAAGCTGGCATTCCTAGTTCAAGTTTTGCTGATTTTCATTACCCTGGGAGGTTTCATCTTCTCAAAAGTCAATCAGAGAGTGATAAAGACCAGACTGCACCTCAGAGTGACCTTGGGCTCACTCTTCTGTTACCACGTCTTGGGTGCCTTAACACTGAGCAGATTGGGTCCAAGTGTAAGAGGATAAACTCAGAGTGATTAGGGATTTGTCCCATGACTTCAGCACTGTTGGATCCTCTTGAATGCCTTAAAAGGCCTCTTGAATTATGAACGTAACTGTGCATGCCAACACACACTTTTGAAATTTTTATTTTTTTTATATCTTGCAGTTGATTAAAGAAATAAAACAAAAAAACCCTCAACACTTCAATAAGAGTTATGCTCTTTATGATTTTCCCTGGAGCCTGTCCTATAAGTGTTCTGTAGAATGTATGTGGTAGCAGCCACAATGGGGGCGAAGGGTGGCTCCCGATCCTCACAGTCCTTTTCTGACCATGCCCAGCCTCCAGCCCTCAGTGTTGCTCTACAGTCATTCACAGTGGAGCATTACAGAAAGAACATTTTGAAAATGCCTACCACTTAGAGCATGTTCCTCTTTCTCCCCCTACCCAATTTTGAAGACATCTTCTATACAGGGCTGATCACACATGACTCCTAACCACCCACTCTCCTCTCTTCAGCATCAACAGTTTTGCTGTGGCAGGCTGACCTGACTTCACTTGGGTGCTAGACATATCTCAGTGTGCAAGAGTTTAGACTCAAGCGAGTCGCCTGAGGGAATATGAGGTAGCAGGAGGAGAGGAGATGAACATACCAAAACTGGGATGTGTTATCACCAGTCCCTCACTGCTGCACTCACTAAACCAAGAGTAACAGAAGGCAGAAGCATGGGGAAAGGGAGAAGTGCTCCTTTGCTCCACAGGCATTTGAAGTAATTTGTGCTTTGTTGCTTTCACGGAGTGACAATGGTTGTGCCATTGCACTAAGCAGAAAACAGTCACACAGTTTGGGGTTTTGTGGGTTTTTTGTTTGTTGGTTTGGTTTGGTTTGGTTTGGGGGGGGGTGTTGTTGTTGTTGTTGTTTTGGGGGGTTTGTTTGTGGTTTTGTTTTCTTTTGGATTTTGGATTTTTAGGGGTTTTTTGAGGGCTTCTTGCTGTATTTGACCATCTCATCCCCAATGTGCTCCTAAATAGGAACTGCTTCTGGAATGGGTGAGTTACAGGTTGTTCTCTCACACACATGTGTCAGGATTTCCCATTCAAAGAACAGCTGCTTCACTTGCCTCAAGCAGACCAGGCAAAACTAGTCCGAAGAGAAGCTGCCAGTCCCACTGAGACCCTCACTTGCCTTGACAATGTTCTGCAACAAGGAAGGGTGGAGAATATACCACAGATAGTCATAAACCATTTGGGGCCTCTGTTCCCTAGGCTTACTCTTTGTCTTAGTTTCTCATCTGAAAAGTGGGGAGAATGGTACTGCACCGTCTCCCATCTGTGCTGTAAGAAGGTATGCTTTTCAACCCTGCCTCATTCTCTGGGTACCAGTTAAGTATATACATTACTGTGCACCCAGGCAAACCATATTTTTTTACTTTTCCTTTTTTCCACAGCTGGAGTCAATGGAAATACCCTGATTTATGTTATCTGTGTGTCACATGCCTTTAAATAACAGATGAAAGCTTTAGTATCACCCAAATTCAAATAGGCCCTATAAAAATGCACTTTTCCACTGAACAGACTCTCAGCTCCAAAGGAGAAAGGTCTTCCACGTCTTCAGAGGATTTTTATTATTCTCTGAGTCATTTTATGCAAATCTAGATCTACTATCAATGGTGTAATTAAGCCTTGTGAAGTTAGGGGAGATAAATTTTGAGATGAATTACGTGTTTGGGATTCTCAATTAACCTTTTGATCTCTAGGTCATCCAGAGCAGGTCACCCACATTGAAAGAAAATATAGCACCAGCATCCAGAAAAGTCCCAAGAAATCCCACTAATAGGATATAAGATTAATAGTAGGGAGAGAACATTGTAAGAGGTTTGGATTTGGATAAGCATGCACAAGGTTAGCTGTTTATCTGAAATGTATCCAAATGACCGTTGCGTAAAAACCTTGCAAGAATGAGCTTTCTAAAGCGACTTGTCCTAGCTTTTTGTTTTAGTTGGTCAAAAAGGAAAAAATGCAAAACACTTCCATATTGGGAAGTAGCCCAATGAGGAGATTCTTTAGAACAGACAGGGCGCTATAACAGAGCTAGTTAAAGGCAGGGATTTTCACTTATTCTGCACCATTTTTAGTGCCCATAAACCCCTTCTATTAAAACATATTTTCAAGAAAATGCCCAGATTAGAATCATCCACGCACCTTCACTTCATCCCATTCACAGGCTAGATTTTGTAGTGGTCCACAGCTCCCCAGTGCCACACAGCCTGGGTTGTGCTCACCCTGCCTCAGCATGTGGTGGGTGGTGCTCACTTATGGAGAAGCTGTGCAGCACATCGCTGCCTCAGTGTTGGCCGTGTGCAGCCCCACACCTTATTTACCACACACAACTGCAGGAAGAATCACTCGTATTTTCAGCCTTCCTGCAAAATTTACAATTGGCAGGGAGTTGCTCATAGGTGTTTAGAAATACCCTCTCACAATAATTCTTAGAAATGAAAAGCAATTCACCACCTTTCTACACATAAGGCAAAAAAGGAGATGGAGGTGAAACCAAGTTTCCCATGTACCACAATCGCAGCTTTAAGTGTTCAGCAGTTCTGCCAGTCAGACTGAAGGGGTTTTAGGCAGAAGTCAGAAAATTGAAAGAAAACAATCCCTAGCCCTGTCAGAATAAGGGTTTGGGGGCACGAGGGAGGGTGTCTACTCCATTTTTCTCTGTGAAAAATACAGATTTGAAATAGCAATGCTTTCTGAATAGTGTTTGCTGTGCTGTTGTTTTGAATGCAAAAATCACTTTGTTGCTCTTATCTTAAAAGGCTGGTTTTTATTTCAACCTGAAATCTCACTTTAAAATGATGAAACCATTAAGCAACTATTAAAGCTAAATACAAAAGATTCTTAGTCACTATGCCATTTGGCAGCCATGTGTGCGGAGTCTGGTTGAAGGGACTAGTTTAGCATTGCACCAAGGTCCCAGACTTGGGAGGAGCTGAAATTTCTGCACAGCAGTGCTCAATTGCCTTCATCTTGTATTTCTCCCAGTCCCCTGCCTCACCGGGAACAGATTTTCCAGTGTTCTCAGCCAACAAGGACATTTAACAAGGGTAACAAGTATGTTCCTGGCTCACCTTGGATCCAGATCAGGGTGGATGAATCCCCTTGGAACTCACTACAAGTCTTCTTGCTGGCCCTTAGACTAGGTTTTGGTTCCCTGAAATCCAAAACAGATGAGTAGTAGGGAGAAGTGCAGAGCAGCATCTCACCAAGATCCTGCACTGGTGAGGCATACCCTAAATGCATTCCCATATCCCCTCATTCAGGTGAGTATCTGCTGCCCCCAATTTATGCCCCTGATGTAAGTTGTGTGGGCTCAGTGCAGGTGTGAGGAGGGGTGCCTGCTCCCCATTCCTCTGGGAATATTCCTATGACATATGATGATTATGGCATTTGCCTAGGCAGAGAATCTGCTTGCACAGGACTGGGCTTTTAAGCTTGAAATCCATTGAGGGAAGTTGGGCAAAGGTTTGTTACTCCCTGCAGCAGAGGACATGTTTGTTTGCAAAACTCTGGCTCAGTACCAGTATTTCACACAGTAAATGGTGAGAGTAGGAAATAAATATGAGAGAGAAAGGGAAAGTTGCCAAGATGAGGCATTTCCTTGGGACCTGGAAGGCTGGGTTTACACATTTCAGAGTGCTCTGTCCCTTTGTTCACAGGCAAGAAAAATGCTAGGAGGATAGTTACTCTTCCTTTGGCAAATGCTCCTCCTTCCCAGACCCTCTCTCCCAGGTCCCTCTGCAGAGGTCTCATCCACGTTAAAATAGGTGAAGTGTGTTGGCACTTACTGCAGGAGGTCAATATTCGGAAACAAAGCCAGGCAGACTTTGTTCCCTGGAACCAGTGCTGTTGGCAGCACGCGTGCTCATTCAAGGCAGCCACAAAACAAATCCCGTTCCCAGCAGCTGTTGTTACTATGAGAATGTAAATGCTGTTAGTCCACCACTGACAGGAACTGGCACTTGTGCTAAAAACCAACATGTACCCACTGTGGCAGCATTAGCAACACTGCCTGCACAGGCTATTCCTAAATACAGTGTAGTCTTTTTCAGGGTAGAGCTGATTCATTACATGAATCTAAAGCTACATGATTAATAAAACAAATCAAATCAAAACATCATCCTTTTCCTTGAAAGATGTCCTCGTTATATGTCCTCACAAAAAGTTTTCTAAGTCAGGAAGCTCTGCAGTACCATGAAGATGTGAAGAACTCCAGCTGCTCACTGAGCTGTGTTGCAGCATAACAGCGAGGAAAACATGGCACATCCACCCCTGGTGTCACTTTGTGGTCTGATTGGCAACACTCCGGGGGTTGAACTTGCCCTAGTGAGTTTAAACAAAGTTCTGAATGTGAGTGAGACTAGGAATGGTTGCAGAGGGGTCGACTGAGCACATTGCTGTCCTGGGAACCACCATATCACAGCACAGCATTGCCATGTGCGATTGCCAAGTACTGCACCTTAAAGAGAAGAATAACATACATACATATAGTATATTTCCATATGCAGGTTACTGAATATTGTCTTTCTTTGATGTAATGCATGGCAATACAATTTAGTGTTATGCCAGATGATTTACACTTAGGACATGCTGTAACCATGTTTTCTCTTTCTTGTATCATTTTGCATCAGATTATTTCACTGCAAGCAACTGAACAGATCTGCAGGCTGAGCAGGCAGGGGAAGCAGAAAAGCAAGCACTCATTAATAATGCTAGTAATGCCCCCATTAATGCCTGTCACTGCCAATCTCCAGCTCAGTGCAATTATCAAACATCCGATGGGATGAGTGATAGCCTGGTGCCATGCAGCGTGCAGCCCTTGCAAAGCAGCGAGGCAAACCTAGTACATCTGAAGGGAATTAATGGCAAATTGATGGCAGCCAGGCAATATTGAAGTGGCAGCCGGAACAGCTGTTGCTGATGTTCTTCTGTTTGAATCCGTTCTGTCATCCTATCTAAGCCAAGCAGAGGCTGCCAATACACCCTGCACGTGCAGAAAAACTGACCACTTTGCCTTGGCTGGCTTGTTTATGGTGGGTTCTTTGGCCTGAGTCGTTGCCTTATTTTTGCAAAGCTTGGTTTGTTTAAGCTGGTAGTTGGTTTTAATAACAGCCTTCCCCCCTATTATCCTCTCTTTTGTCTCCTCATTTTATGGCACAGTAAAAACTATATATACTTCTTTGCCTCAACAGAGTTAAATTTTGTCCCCTCCTGCTCTGTTTCATGCCTCCAAAGCAATCCTGAAACAAGAAGAGGAACTAGTCTAAGCTGAGCCATATCACAGCTTTCGGCCCCTCACTCGATAGCAAGACACGTCTTGGGAGAAGATACAAGTGTCTCATCCTAGCAGAGCTACATTAAATGACCCACAGAAAAACCGGGGGAAAAATAGTTAAGAGCAGATTAAAAGGTTTAATCAGTTACACAGAGACAATGTTTTATCAGGAGAGAAAAGGCAAGGGTCAGCTCCAGCCATCCACCTACACATTCCTTCATACTTTTTTTATCCAGAGAATTGTGTGGTTGTTCAGAAATCACTTTCATGAGGTCAGTGTGTTCACTGTGCCAAAAAGAATTGCCCTCCTCACCACTTTCCTCAAAAGACCAGGATTTGTGCTTTTCTCTCATGCTCAGGCTGTACAAATCCAAAATTACTCCATAGAAGGTAATTGAGTTCTACCAATAAAGGGAAACAAGCTAAAGTACCTCTATGCCAATGATCACATTATCCTGGAAACTGATTCAGGAGCAAGCCTGACTACAAAAATGTAATTGCTAAAGTGCAGTGGATGTGATGATGTACAACAGATAAGAAAATATCAGTGGCTTAATGTGCAATAGCCATTTTGGTAGTAGAATACAGATTTTTGCATCCCACTGAAGCCTCAGCTGACATATAGAAAATTTCATGACAGGTCTTAGGGGAAACCATATGGAGAGGTGAGAATGGATTTTAGCTCTCTGTAAAGTAATGCCCTGATTGTGGAAGTTAATCATCTAGGGTTCCATGTGTTTATGCAGCAACATAATGTCATACTATATCTCTTGGAGTGATTCTAATAACACAAAACTTTTCCATTAGATAGGTGATTATTGTTTGGAGTGTGATGTTCCGAGAGATCCTAAGGCTGGGTCAGGGTCCCACTGTCTTAGGTAATATGGAAATGTGTACTAAATTACCATCCTTGCTCTCAGAGCCTTTACATCCAAAATTATAATGTATTTTCAATTTATATTTCGTAACAGTGTATTGATATAAGATTACTTTTCATCTCAAAGACTCTGTAATCACATTTCATTACATGTTGTAGTCACAGGGTAGAAGTTTGCAAGTGCTAAATATTCACTATGCAATGCAGCAGTGAAGAGACTTTAGCTCAAGACTGATCAATAAATGTTTCACTTATAGGGCGAGTGCTAAGGGAGGATGAGCGTCCATACAATTCAAACAGGAGGAGAGTGTTTAATGTCTGGATTGAAAGATTCATAGGTAATAAACTACAGAGTTTCTGGCTTCCTCATACAAATATGGAAATTATCCTGCTTGAGTATGAACATTAGCTGCTGCTGTCGTGCAACTGCTTGGCCAGCATAGCCAAGGAATATCCCATTCGTCCCTTTCTGCCTGTCTCTGCCCAACTGCATCACTTTCCTGATAGCACTGCTGAAGTTAAACAACCTCAGCATTACCAGCTCAAATCCCTGTACTGTGGTTTACATAACTGTTCGCAAAAATTGGCTTAAAATGCTTTGTAAACTGAACCTTTCAAAGTTTATTATGTTGTTCTTCTAATTCTTGTTACAGCAAAACAGTTCTCCTTGCAACAGAAGCTGTCAGGGTTTTGTTGTTCTTATTCCCTGTGTCTTCAAAATTGCGATGAAAAAGCCCCAAACAATCATAGTGGGTGCCACACACAACTGATATGAAAAAGCAGCACTCCTGACACCAGTGGAATAATTTTCTTGGTTGAGAAGAAAGAATGGGCACTGAAATGCATTTGAGCTGAGTAGACTGTTTTGTTAGTCTATTCAAAGACTAACAAAATTTTATTAGTTTAATGTTTCCCATGGAATCTGCAGTATTGCTTACAATGATCTTCCTCTCAAGATGGAGTTTGGCTTTCATGTTCTGTTTCTCACAGTGTGGAGCAGGAAAAAGAACTGGATTCAGTATTTCCTTGGGATATTTCTGGATGACAGATAGAGTTCTTGTGAGCTGCTGTGAGGCATTCTACTTCAGACATGAAGTGTCTGACGCTTGTGAGAAACGTGAAGATACATGGCAATGTGCATTAAGATTTCCACAAGCCCTACTCCACTCTGTCTCCTGCCCATCTTGCTTACTGATCACAGCATTCTCTCTAGAAGAACTGCTGACACTGTTAGTCTCATCCAGATGCATGTAAGATGGCTATAAAAGGTCCGTGAATTTGCAAGCACAAAGGACATGTATTGTTAGCAGCCATCGCCAACCTGACATTTACTATGTCCACATGTGGTTTAAATGTCAATGAATTTCTCTAAGGTCAGCAAAGGAAAGGGAGGATGGTTTTAAAGCAATGTGTCCCCTCTCCTCACCCTGCTGCCATGAAGAGGTGTGTACGCTGGATGCCTCTGAGCTTCCCTGATAGAATCGGAAAATTTTATCTCAACACAAGAACTCTGTGGGTATGGGCACATAGAATCATAGAGTCATTTAGGTTGGGAAAAACCTCCAAGATCATCGAGTCCCAACATTAGCCCAGCACTGCAAAGTCCAACACTAAACCATGCCCCTGAGTGCCATGTTACATTCTAGGCCAGCAACTGATCTTGAGCATGCAACCTACATGGCACGGACAGAAAACCTCACTGGTTGGTTGACTCACAGACCTGGAAAGGAAATAAGGAGTCTGAATCATAACAATTGTAGAGCCTATGAGGAACAGTGCATTCTCAAACATCCATAGCACCACACTCTCTGATCATTTGCATTATCTTCTCTGCAAAAACCCAGCAAATCAGATCTCTCAGGATGACTTTTAATGTAATGATGTAACATATTGCCCCTTAAAGTATTACATTTCCTTATTAACCATCATTACCACATAGTGCACTATCACACATGGCAAAGGACAGCTTGTTTTCAGAGAGTTTAAAGACTCAGTGGTGGAGGTAGAATGAGCAAGGTGAAAAAAACTGAAAAGAATGTTGTACCTGGTTTTAATATTTTTTGTTAGTTTTATGCCTTCTCTTAATACATTTGGCATATTCTGTTGTGACTGAAGGATGTTTTTTTTGTGACCTGGGATAGCTGTGGTCACCTTCTGACAGAGTAAAGCATCATGAGGGAAGGGAAGTTATGGTCTCTGTGTGCAAAGCTACCCAAAATACCAAAGCAACAGCCTCATATTCCCCATCATCCTTCATAAGGGTCAAGGTAATGGAGAAGGTCCAGTGATATGGCTGGGAGAAGGAATAGGAGGAGAAGGGTGTGCTAAGGCTGGATCTGACAATGCAAGACAGATAACTCCACTTCTTTTCATCTCCATTCTTTCCTTTTCTGTATGTTTTGTATCTTACTAATGATCTTTCTGTTCCTTTTCTTGACCTTATTGCTGCAAAAACATTTAGATAAAATTCATTACTCCTGCCTGTTTGTTTGCAGTGTGGATCAGCTCTTCATTCAGAGCCAGTGCAAGTGTGTAACTCCAGGACTGCATTTATGACACTGGGATTTCGAAAACACGATTTGGGGTGCTGCTGGCATCAGCTCTGTCTGCCACCAAGAAACTGCATCATACCATGTTCTCAGTGCACCTGGGTGAGAAATGTTTTACCTCTCTGACAACAGATGTTAAAAGTCTGCATTTTTCTCTTGCTCTCTGTCAGATCAAAATTTTTCTTTTCTGATTAGAGACAGTCTCCTTCCTTGATAATCCCAAGTCTGAGGCATTCATCTGGAATGGTGAGACTGCAGGTTTAAAACCCTTGTATGTTCATACAGGTTGTGCTTATTACAACTAAACCTGGCTGTCAAGTCTATCTGAAATGAGGTGCTATGTTATTAACTATTCTAAGAATGCCCTGAGTTACGTTCCTGATGAAAATGTCAGGAACATAGAATCTCTGTGGCAATGAGCACTGGTGTCAGTGAGCAGACCAAGTATAAAAAAAAAATTCATAAAAAAATTTCCTGAGAACATAAAACCATCACATTCTTTAAAGTACTTGCATATTAAAAGATCCTAAATGCCAATATGGCAGGTTCTATTTTAGCCCTGTAACCTCCATTTGACTAGATAAGCTTGGGTTTGCTCCTACAGTGATGTAATTCAAGCAAAATGTTCTATTGCACCAGCAGCCACTGGAGATAGGAGATCCCATTTTCTTCATCAGACCTGGTCCAGACAATCTGAAGTAATACCCATCTTACATGTGGCAAATATTTTCCATGCAGAAGGTAGGCCCACATACACTTCTAAGCCAGCCTGCCCTCTGTAAACTGCCAGTTCAGTCCTGATCCAGTTCTTTACAAAAGCCTTGAGCTAAGTTTTTCCTCCTTTGAAGGGGTAAATAGTTCCCAATAGGGAGGAGTCCATCCTGCAACACATTGTTGTTTCTTTCCTAATTTTTTAGCAGGTACAGATGTTTTTCAGTCTGACTGAAATGCTTTAAATGGCTCTTCACTGAAGTCAGAGAACTTTCTCAGCAGGAGGTAAAGCAGCCAAGCATTTGATTGTTTGCTTTATTAAAAAAAAAAAAAAAAAAAAAAAAAACAACACTTTAAATCCTTTTGCCTGACTCTTAATTGTTTTGGAGTCCTTGGCAATTGTCTTTGTCACTATGTAACTTACAATTAAAGTTGACCCAGCAGCTTCTAAGTCAGCCTCATAACCTAGTGCCAAGGAAACCTAACTGACCAGTGAGAGGAGCTCCAGGGATGCTCCTACTGCAAAGACAGCCTGTTATGACTTTTAACCAGTCAGAATTTGGACTCTATTTTGCTACTTTTAGACTACCGGCTTTAGTTGAATCCATAGAAAACATGAGTAAAAATCACTAACATTTGAGGTCTTCTCAGTGACCAGTGAGGTCATAGGGTTGTGTTCTTCTGCTGAGAAAGAGACAACCTTGTTTTTAAAACTGCTGCTGTGATTTCCACCCCTTGTCAATAAATTCAGCAGAAAATCCAACACTGAAGACCAAACTGACTTCACCGGATCCCAGAAGACAGATGCTGGTACAGTGCCAGAGTCTTTCTCCTGTACTTTTAATGTTGGAGCTGTATTGCCAGTAAATGGAAGACTGCTGAATTCATCTTTCATGATGCTAGAAATCATGTCAGTCATTTCTTTGAGATGTTTAATGTGCAATACAGAGGTGAAGCCCCAGTTTTCCTTTGGCCTTTTCTATCAATGACTAAAATGTAAGGAGAGTGGGAGTTCATGGGTTCAGACCTTCAGGTCTGTTCCTGTGTGAAGAAAGGCTCTCCCCAAAGAGACCAGTCAAGAGGGAACAGCAAGCAGGACACCCTCCTGACCGCTGCACTGGCACAGCCATTAGATGGACCTGTTCATGCTACCTTTAATTAAGATTTAATAGGCATTGTCAGGTGTAAGAAAAAAATCCAAGTGCTTGGGTTTTTGTCAAGCACCACAGAGGTCTTTCTTGTCCCATCCCAGATACAAAAACAGAAAATCATGCCTTATACTGCATGCACTGCATAAGCAATGTGTGTGCCTTCCAGGATGGGTATTTTAAAGGGTTTTCACTTGGTGCTCAGACTCACAATGGAGTTGTGGCAGTTCCAAAAATTTCTATACACTAGACTGTAAGTTCTTTGCCACTCCAAATGCACATCAGAGCAATTTAACTGAAATGTCTTTCTGAAATTACCATAGCACAGTTGATGCTGCCACTTGGTAATTTACAGCACTTTGTCTTTATGTCTTAGTCTTCAAGAGCATAAAACTGCATTGAACACTTACATGGCTCCCTTTGAGGAGCTGATGGCTTTGTTATATTTTGTTAGGAAAAATACCTACGTATTACAAGGGGCTTGAAGGTATAGTTTTATGCAGAGAGATAGGTGAAACATCAGGGCAAAATTTCCCTTCAATGTATCATTAGCAGTGCTAGAAGCCAAGAATATGAGGTCAGGAATAAATAGACTCTGTGCAGGACGGAGCTGGCTTTTTGTGTGCCTCTGTTAATCAGGACACCTATAAATTATTTTAAAGAAAATTAATTATAGGAGAAGATTAAACCCACAGTTTTTATTGGTCTGTTGCTGCAAGGAATGACTTCAGAAGGATGTTTTCTCACTCTGTAAAGCAAAATGTATCTATAAAGTATTATACCCTGCTGTAGTCTATTTGATGCTCTTGCCTCTAAAAGCTGATCATGCAACCAATGAAATTACAGACTTCGACACTATTTAGCACTTAGCTTAGGCTGAGACATCCAAGTTACTGATTAGACCACTCCACACTATACTTAGTTAATTATCTTTCATTTCTCTTCCTCTGTGTAGCAAGCCAACAGCTGAGGAATTATAGGAACAAGAACAGTGTACAGTTCAATTACACATCATCACTAGTTGCATTATACTTCCGGAAATTATCTTTCTTCTGTTATAAATTCACCAAGTAGACTTGCAAACTGAAGCACTATAGCTGAGACATTTATGCCCCAGCTTTTTTTTCTAAGGACTCTTACAAATCCTGAAGTAGCTACTAATAACTTTACAGGGAGTTTTGGTGCCACAATGGTAAAAGCAGTAACCGGACTTTGTGACTTGCTGACACCAGCGGGATAATTCTCTTATGCCCCAGTGTACAATATTTTCATGCACCTAAGGATGGGACCTCGTGTGTGGAACTCCAGACTGCAAAGTGTACTGGGATTTGAGAAAATATAAGGTCTGTACTGTCATTTATGAAAGAAAACTGTGAGGAGGAGGGAAAGAGGTTGCTCCATAAGCAAATACACCATGAGCATGAACAGTGCCTGAGGATTCACAGCCTCTGAAGGCCACGCTTTTGTGTAATTCACCTCCCCCTCAGGAAGACATGATGCTCCTGGATATGCTCCTGCACAACAACTGCAGCTCTCTTCTAAGCAAGAGGCTAGAAACAGGCTCATCAGGTTTCATTCCTGTGTGAAAGACCCTACTGGGCAAGCACTTTATGTTCAGAGGTGGTATCTATAGGAAACCCTTGGGAAAGAAGGTAAGAGTGCAGTGTTTCGTTTACCCCAGAAAAATCACAATAGGGGCAGCTCTGTGATTCAGTCACCTGAAAGCACGAGAGCACAGATTGGACTCCACATATATCACACGGCAAATCCATGAAAAGCCTGCTGGAGTTTGGTAGAAAAAGGCAACCTTCACCATGATTTTCCAAAAAAGCATTTCCTTTTGCAGTGCTGTTCTAAGTTGCCCAGAGACCCATTTAAAGCACTTGATAAGTGCACCCTGCCAAAAAAGAGCAATAGTGCCAAGTGGTGGTAGCAAGGTTTGTGTGCCATACTCTGTTCAAAAGAAGCTTGGCCACTTTGTTTTGCTCACATTTCTGTCACATGCCATGGCACCAAAAAAAGCAAACACTGACCCTGTTGACAGAGGTTAATAACACCAGGTCAGTCATACCAATGGTTATGTTGATGATACAACCACTGCAAACAGATTTGGAAGAAGAAACTACTTTGGACACGAATATAAGCCATCATTTTGCTACAGAAAGCAGCCTTCATGTAAAAAAAAAAAGAAAAAAGAAAAAAAGAAAAAAAAAAGAAATGTGAATGTAGTGGGAAATCTGAGTGGGAAAAGGGGAAGGAGTCAGTAGACATTGGAAACTATTAAGCATGTCTCTTTTTGCAGGGTGGTGATGTCAGAGAAATGCTCTGTGACCTGGGGCCTAAATAAAATGTCACTGGGCTTCCAAATTCAGTGAGGCAAACCTGTAAAAACAGAGTAGTTTTTGCATGTGATTAAATGTATTTTCTCCAAAATCTTGTTTTGTTTTGAAGTTTTTTTAAATGACAAATCAACATTGGCACATAAACCAGCTAGGACTAGCACATTAAAAAATTTAAAAATCTTACCAGATTGTGTCTATATTTATACATTTACCTGGTCTGATAAGATTACATGAGAGAGAAGTAAATCTTCTAAAACAACAAAGTGTTGAAATACATTATTTTTAGAATAACTTCTTTAATACCCTGATTTTTAAAATTACTCCTTCTATACTCTTTCTGCATTAGAAAATTGCTTTGTTCATTGTCCTAGCATGACTTAGAGCATGGATCCAAGTTCATACATTTATACTAAAACATTTAAACATTACAATTTTAAATAATATCTATAATCATATTCGAAACTTCAGAATGCTTTCCAGTAAAACATAAACATCTTACATAAGTTGAATTCCTGAAGCTACAATATAAGGTATCATAAATACCAACCCCTCCGCTCCCTCTCCCCCCAAAAAAACTCCCTCAGATATGTTTAAAAAATTGTACTGCATTCTGGAAACCAAATTTTAGCTCTGGACTCCTGCCAATCCTGGATCTGTTAGTCTGCCTGTGAGCACTGAACTTGCAGTGAGAAGTTTAGATGATGACATGGTTTTAACTGTTACACACTGAAATACTGTCTTGATGTTATTAATGTGAGAGAAGTGACTTGGACTTGGATCAAACTCAGCCTTGCCTTTGAAAGTAGTTAGTTTAGGTCTGTTTTTTGGTACTTTCCATAATCTAACACAACAGAGAATTCAAGTCTTGAGTAGGTAAGGGTGCTGTGATCCAAAGTAGTACTCACAGGACACAGGCACTGTGTCCCTGCAGCAGCAATGAAGAGACAATGACCCATGGTCCTGCTGTCCAGACAAAGGGAATTCTCGCATCCATCTCTTCTGCTGAAGGTAGGAGATACTGGTTGCATTTGATATTTTGTGCTGATACAGAGCTGTTTTCAAAAGGGCAGGGAATTCATTTGGCCTGTTTTCAAAACCTACTTGAATATGCTCTCCTGGTTAGATTTGGTAAGTCACAAGGACCTTGCTACCTTCAGGAGACTGCCAGAAAAGCAAACTACTGCAAAGGAATCAAGGGAGAAAATGCAGCTAGTGGAAAAATAATTTCCAAGTAGCTGTGAAATGGAAACAAAGAAGAAAGGGAAAAACAAATGGAAGTGCATGTACAGGCCTACTCTCAAAAGCATCTTTCTGCCTAAGTTGAGAGCTAATGTTCTACCCCCATTCATAGCATCTAAAACCATATTTTGACTAACCCCACCCCAAAGGAGAATGTGTGTCTTTAAATCACAAGATGGGAATAGGTTCATGAACTCAAGAAGGTTTTATAAAGAGGCCACAAGGTTAACAAAACTCCATGGGGCTCAACGTCCCTTGTACAAACATTAGCTAATTGACAGTGACATGTTTCTCTTACTTCTTATCCTGCTCCCAGAATGAGACCCTCAGGGCAAGACACCTTCCCCTGTCAGTTCAGCTGCTCAGGGACACATCACTACATCCACCAAGTAATGCATAGGGTTGGTTGGCCATGGAAGGGTGATATTACAATGGAAGGTTTTGAGTAGAAACTGAGAGGCAATAGAAGGTTCACTCTTGTTGAACAGTTAGGGCTACGCTTTTAGTGAGCAAAAGGCATCTTAGTCCATCTTAGCTGGAGAAGGGCCGTTTTACAGACAAGTAGTGCATGGGTGCTGTTCTAGTGTCACCTGAACCCTGAAGGAGCCCCCCAAACTGCTTTTGTCTCATGGACTCTGTTCACCAGACCTCCTGCAGGGCCCACAGAGCCCCACTGCTCTGCTCCCTGTGCCCTCCCCGACTTGTCTGGTCCTGCTTACTATCAGGGAAAGGCAGCAGGCACTAAAGCAGCCACATGTTCATTTAGAAAGCTTGCTTGGGCATTTGGTCTTAAAGATAACATCAGACCTCATTAAGCCCACACTCTGAGCAAATGTTTTCCTTCAGCCCACTTGTCAGTTTTAGGATGACAGAAGCACATCTTTCAAGATTCTTGGTAATCCCAGTGAGATAACATATGCTGGAACAGGAGTGGCAGGGGATTTGCAACCCAACACCAACATTCTTGCTGCTCTTTGAAGAGTGAGCTGTTTTGCTGCAGTGTTTAAAAGCTGAGAAACGTCCCTGCATCTAGTGACAACCCTTGACACCATCGGGCTCCCTAGTCAGCTGGCTTTCTCTTTTCCAGATGTCGCGAGGATAGCTCGGTCACCCAGACACACATCTGCAACTTCTGTATCCCTGCTTTCCCCCACCCTGTTGTGCAGTTGGTTAATTTGGTTAAACATTTAACAAGTTCTCTCTTCATTATTGCAGCTGTTCCTTGCTGGTCAAATCCCACTGGGTTTTTGTAGGCAGATTTCACTCAGTACTCAGTCTGCATTTGAAATATAAAATTCAACCCACTATTTGCAGACAAGCTTCTAAGTGTCTAGTAACTCATGACAAAGACAGATACCATTTGACCTTTACTGGCTCACTGATGTGAGCAAAAAGTATTTATCCAAAAAAGCAAGACTATATTCTTCACTTGGGATTTTTCTTTTCTTTCAAAAAATAATAAATATATTTTTAAAAGAATTAAATACCCTTGAAGTGAAATGCAGAAGCATGTCCTCTTTGCAGAAGACACCAGGAGCCTATAATGTGGCTTTTGCGAAATGGCTAAACTGCCCATAGTGTTAACTGGAAGTACTTCAAAGAAAACTTGACCTACAGAATTTCCCCCCAAACTGCCCTTCAAAAGATTAGACCTCCTGAAAGTATTCTGCCTGGGTCACACACACACAGTGAGTCCAAAGCCTCTGCTTGCTCTTGGCTTACAAAAATAGAAAGTCAGCAAATATTTGATCCTCAGCCTATATTTTCCCTTTAGTCTCCTCCTGTACTCCTAATTGAGGCCTCAAGCATCACAATAAATACTTCTAAATCAGGATTTATTGCCTGTAAAAGACCTGTAGACCATTATATACTTCATTTAGGGAACACATAGCAGAGCTAGAAGTACTTTTTATTATTATTCTATTTATACTTAATTTAGGAAACACATATTTACATACTAAATACATGTTTATTCTTATTATTTTATTCCCATGAGTGCTCTGGTTTTCCAAGATAACAGAGCACCTGCCTAGCATTAGGCAGGCCAGTATTTTATTCAAAACAAATTGGAATCCTGAGCTTAAGTGCTCTACTAATCAATGCATCAATAACCACTTTCAGTCTCAACTCTTTGTATCCTGGTATTGCTAGATCTTTTTCCATCTAGCATTGTGCTTTTTCTTTTGTCCAGAAAACCAAATGCAGGGTATGCCAAGGGCAGTCACACAGTAAAGGCAGCCTCCCTTGCTAGGGACCTGAGATTTTCATTGACATAATTGACTTTACAACAGCCTTTTCTGAAGGATTCCTCTTGTAAATTTGTAAACAACAGAATATAATTCAGGATTTCCTATATAGGTTGCTTTAACATTATTGCTGCTACTATTTCTTCCAGGCACTGAGAGTGCTTTTTTTTTCCCCCAGATAAATTAATGTGAAAAAACAGCAACTGCAACTTGAATGCAAGAATACATTGCCCAGAAAACATAGAGATAAAAATGTGTATGGTAAGCTAGCAAGTAATGAGTGTCAATAGTGTCATCAGCTGGAGAAACATGAGAAGTAAAGGCATGGATAAAATGAATCTGCTTTGGTAAAATCATTTGAAGAAAGAACAGCAGTAGAGGCTTTGTAGGTTAGTTTTCCACATCCATATCAGATCTCTAAGTTCTGGGCAGGAATATGAATAGACATCTCTGCACTATTAAAGTGAGAGCTATTAACCACACACAACATTGTTATAGAAATGTTGTCTTTCCAGCTACAGACTGCAGACCTAATCATTCAACATCCAGTTATTCCTAGAATGACAGCTAAAAATTTCCATCACTAAGAATGTAATCAGGAGAAAATTATGTCATTTTATAACCAGTTTTGATCACTGGTGAAGGTATTACAGACAGGCATCTCTTAGAAAATAATTGTGGATTTAGTGAAATAGTCACAACATATTCACTAAATAGAAGAGAAATAAAAACATGTTGGTGGGTTTTTTCCCAATGCAAACTCTGAGAAATGTGTAAGAGTGAGTTAGCAAAGCTAAGTGGCCTGGGCAGCCCAGGAGCTTAAATGTAAAAGTTTGTTGCTTCCTTAAGCCAGGACTTGAAAACCTTTAAAAATTTTCACCCTCAACAAAGGGGAAACAAACACTTCGAAAGAGATCTGAACCTAACTGGACTAATGTCTCCTTAAAAGAGAGTGTTAGGAATTAGACATGACTGTGCAAAGAGCAGAAAAACAGGTGCAAGAAGCTCATTTCCCACTTTACAGTTCTATGGAAGTGAACTGGTCTGATTTCATAAGGATGATACTGGTTCAAAATAAATTAGTAGAAAACAGAGCAAGTACTGATGAAATTTGCAGGCGAACCTAAAACTAAAGGCACTGCAAGTATAATGCAGGATCTAGATATCACTCAAAGAGTTGTAAATGCCTTTCAGAATAATAATAGCAAAAGAGCTGAAATTCATTTGTACAAAGTACTGTAGATTAATAACATGAATTTTCATCCTGACACAGAAGTTCAGCATTTGAGAATGACAACTGGAGAAGCCTGCATAATTAAAAAGCTAAAAAGTTAAATTTTATCTTCTGTGTTTCGAAGCAAGATAATTCCAATAGATTTAGAAAATATGAGTGCTGGACTGTGAGATGCTGATACCACCTTACCTGAAATAACTGCAGTATTTTAGAAGCCAGGCTTGAGAGACCACAGGTTCAAGCAGAAGCATGTGCAGAAAAGGATTACTGGGATGAGCAGAAAAATAAAAGTCCCATCTTATGGAAAGAGAACTAGAAGAACTTTGCTTGTTTGCTTTGCTAAATTAAGCCTCAGAGTGATGTGATTGCTTTCCATAAGCCTGTAAACAGAAAAGAGCTGAGACCTGAACAATACTGGCACAAGAACAAATGTGTATAAATTATCTATGAATAAATTGAGGAGGAAAGTCAGAAGATTTCTATTCATCAGAAGAGTGAGATTCTGCATCTGTCTTCTGGTAGGAATAAATAGAACAAAGAATCTCAACAGCTTTCAAACATGAATGGCAATACAGTGCTGGTCATCCTATCTGCAGAATTAAATCCGTTGCCCAAAAGCCCCTCTCCAGTTTCATGCTCTGACGTCCACTCACATAGCAGAGAGCAGAGATGCTCTTGAGGAATTTTCAAAACATTATTATAGATAGGGAACCAAATAGGAAGGAGTGCTGAGGTGAAAATTAAACTCAAGTGTGTTTACCTGTGTTAAGCATTACTCCCCTGCAAAGAAAATTACTGACTCACTTCAATGAATTTATTTCTTGTTCCATTTCATTTGCTGTGAGCAATCTTTACCATAGACTCAAGGGGAGAGCAGGCAGTCTTGCTCCATCACAACAGTAATTCAGGACCAGACAGGCAGTATAAACCAGGTTACTTGCTTTGTGATGTCAGACTGCGAGCAGAGCTGTTGTGGCTTCAGATCTCACACCAACAGGGCCCCCTAATATTAATTGTTTAATATTTCTTGCCACCAGATGTTGTCTGCAGGAATGAGAAATGACTTTTTGTGCTGCTGCCCAACATTTGTGCCTGGGCTCCTATCGGGCATTTTCACTCCACTTAACAGTTTTCCCCGGGTCCTTTCTGAAGAATTTCCAGAAGTTTGGCTCTACCCCAGGGTTGTGGGTGCTGGGTACCCCTGACAGACTGGCAAGTCTATGAAGAGGCCAGCCTGAGTGAGGAGAAACACACAGAAGTTTCTCCAGGCAAGAAGGAGAGTTACCTCTCTGCAGGGAGACTGCCTTGCTTAGTAATTGAACATTTTTTCCCAAATAGAAATGTGTGGATGACTGATGCTCCTTTTATTCACCAGCAATTCTTTTCTTTTTGTATGTCTTAGTGAAGTAAATCCAAGTTATTTGCTTTTTAATAGCCACTGAATTGAGGAGAAAAAACCTGTTTGGTTCAAATTATTAATTTCATTTAGGAAATCCTTGAGTATTTTCTACCATGAAGGAAACTGGAAAATAAACCATTGCCTTTCCAGGGGACTTGACTCATGAGTGAGGGAGTGAGTAGAGCAGTATGGTAGAATTAGGCAGAAAGGTTATTTGAACTAAATTCTGGATCTGTAGTTTTGGACGCAAACTTCCAGTATCTCATCCAACCTCTCTGAGCTCTGGGCACAGGCATAGGAGTGTGTTCCTCATTTAGAAACAGCTAGTCTGTCCAAAACTGTTAAATACAAATTAGAAAAGTGAGAAGCTTGAGTGATTTGGTAGCCCAATGGCTCAAGCAGTGGGAACAGCTGGACACTAGCCTTCATTCCAATTAGTGCTTACCCACATGCGTAAGTCAAATATTTTTACAAGGAGATGCTGAAAAAGCCTTCTAGTTAGACCTCTGATGGCTCAGCTGCTAGGGCACTTTCCTCAAAAATAGGGGTTCAGAAGTCTAAGTTCAACTTCTATCAACCTTCTGGCAGAAAATGCATTTGAACCATGATCCTCTCTACACTTGCTGGGTCTCCTGACACCCAGGCAGCCAGAGGAAAGCCCCCCTTGCCTTGTCACTTTTGAAAATCCACCCTTGAATTTATTTTCAAAATTGAAGCAATTTCTTCCAGAAGTGGCAAAGCAAGCCAGTTTGCATTTCAAACTTCCTTTTTTTGTTCCAAAATAATGAATGCAAACTGAACTCTCAGGTATTTTAAACTGTTCCATTTGCTGTTTTGAGGGATTTTGTTTTGGTCAAGTAACAAACTTACCACAAATATTTGCCAGTCTCTAACCTGGGAGTAATTTGGATAAAGTCTCTTCCCAGTCATGCCTGCCTTTTTTCAAAGCTTGGATCCCTCTTCTCCCCTGTTCTGTCTTACATGGACAGCCTTTGCTTGCACAGAGCTTTTTGGTTTTTATCTGCCTGTGAATCCAGAGCTGATGTTCTCTTTCTTTCCATCTCAAAAGCTCGTTGTGCAAAGACAGCAGTGTGCTGACAAATTAACAGGGGAAAATAGCATTATTTAAGCACAAACATCTCAAACTTTTGTCATGGTGCTCTATAAATACAACACAACAGCATACAGTGTCTGCTCAGATCAAATGTTTGCAATGAAAGGATGTCTGTGAATCTATTTAAAGGGGATTAAGATTTTAGCTGGCTAGATTCTGGGTCATTGGTTTAACGTCTATATTATTCAGTACTGTAGTATCTGTCTGCTAGACAGATTGCTTTAACATCTATCCTACGGCACACTGTGCTAATCATGCTTCCCATCCTCTGCAAGGCATTTTCAGTTCTGAGTCTAAGTGCCATGCCAGTGGCTGCTGTGCCTATGACACTTCATTAGCTGCCTGGCTTTTTCCTCCCACACCCCCTCACCTCCTGACTGCCATGCACAAGTCCACACACTCCTTTGTGAAGTCCTTGTAGGCACATCTCTCTACCAAGCCATGTTTTCATTTGCCACTCTAAACTGTTAGAGGACTCGGTAGCAGGCAGCAGCAGCAGCTGTTATTAGGCTGTTACTAAAGCAGCATGAGCACAAACACACGAAGAGCTGGCCCAATAATTTTTTTGTTTGTTTTAAGGGTCAATGAGAAAATCAAGGGGGAGAGGATGTGTAGGAGAGGGAATTATTTTGTGTCAGAACATTTCAATCAACCACGTATTTTTTGACCTGAAACTGTTCTGTTTTTTTCATGTGTTCAGATTATTTCTTTCTTTTCTTTCTCCTTTCAGCTGTGGACTGATTTATAGGATAAAAAAAAAAAGAAAAAAAAAGAAAAAGAAGGTCCACAGTTTAGCAGAGAAAACACAAGGACATATTTGTTATGCTGGTGGAGACTGCCCTCCTTGCTGGAGTTGTGGGGGGCAATCTCTTTTTGTCAGATGCAAACTGATTTCCCTCTAAGATAATACCCTCTCCCCTGCCCCCACTTGCAAAGGATTCATTTTCCAGCAAATTTGCTGCTCACTGAAGACACCCTGGTTCTTCCTTTGCCTTTTGCATTTCCCAGCCCTGTTGTATGAAGATTAGAGGCAGATGTGCCTACAACCCACACCCAGGAGCTTTGTATGCCCCTGCAGAAGCCTCTCCTGCACTCCTGCCCCCACTGAGATTTCTCAGGCAGAAAGGCATGTTCTGTTGTCCTCGAAGTATGGGAATAACAGACCTGGGATGACAGAAGTGTGATAAATAGAGAATAATGTGTCCTGCTAGACAGAATAATGAGATTACATATGAGCTGCCATATCATATCAATTAAACCATTGGCCCTTTTAGTCTGGCAAATCCATCCTGCCACAGTGATCAGTGCTTCAGGAGGAGTGGGGAGAGAGAGGGAGGGCAGGACTGACATAACCTGCTTAAAATAACCCAGAGGCTCCCACTGCTGCTTGCCCAGGCAGGATGGGTCTGGGTCTGGCACAGGGCATGGGGGTGCCTGCCGGGGCAGCCTAGCAGTGAGCAAGGCTTCCAGCTACACCAGGGCACTCAGCACTTGCTAACTTTGGGTCTCTGCCCCAAAATGGAAAATCAGGGGGTAGATTACCCAAACCAGCTGCTTTTGGAGGTTACAGAGATCCCAGAGCCAAACATGCCAGCAGCCTGAGGGGCATGGTCTTGTCATTCTGCCTGGATCTCCTGGTTCCAGATGAGTGGAGTGTTCATCACTCCTGGGTGACTGCTGATGATGTCCTGAGTGCTCTCAAGGCCCTATCTCGCTGTGACAATTTCAGTGTATGCAACATGTGCTCACCTAGCCTGCTCTTCACCATAACACAGCTGTTTCCCATGGAAAACACAATGCTTACCTAGAGCAAACCTGTCACAGGAAGACCCAAGCAGCAGAGTGAAGAACTCAGCAGAAAATGTCCCAACCCCTCAGCCTGTTGCCCCACCGGAGCTCTGCTGTCACCGTATTGGGCAGCAGCCCCAGCTGCTAATGCAAGGAGAGGAGTACCCCAATGCACAGGGTGATTATATCCTCATGCATGTGTTCTTCTCACACAGGCACTGTAGGTTTAATTAGACATGTTCTTGCTATTCACTCAAATAGTTACATAATGTACTGCCTTTCAGACACTTGTCATGACATAGCCAAATACATGGTCTGAGAAAGGGTCTCAGTGCAGGCCACTGAAATTGATTTTGTTTATAAGACAATATAAATGTCCATGAAATCAGGATCAATTGTGTTCCCATCTGACCATCCCTAGGTACTTACCCTAGAAATAGGATGGGATGTCAAAATTTTCTGTCCTTTCTCCAGCTGCTTTCAGCACACCCCTCGTTTAGAAAGATTTAGTGGATTGTTTCAAAAGCATTGAAAAACCAAAGCCTGTTTCCCTATTCTTTTCAGTCTTATGACTGAATTAACTGATATCTAACAAGACACAAGCTTCACATTATGATTTCGCTGGGATTGAAGTGCTCTTATTGTCTCTTTCCTGTGCAAGTCCACTGGTTACTCTGGGGTAAGATGCTACATCAAATGTCTCCACAGAAATCAGCTTTTTCTCCCATCTGCTGTGAAATTCCACCAGATGAAGGGCCTGGGAAGAAGTGAACAAAGGGAGAAAAGAAGTGGTGCCAACAGAACTGGTCAAAACCTCCTGTAGATTTGGTGGGGTGTCGCCAGACAGGCCATGAGACCAACCCTACACCACACCTGGATTTCCTGCACCATGATGTGCAATTCTCCATGCCTTGGCCACAGAGTAGATGCCCATGACCGGCTCCTCTGCTGTGATCATGGGTACACTGGCCACGAAGGTCCCGTGCAGAGCACAGATGTGTAATCTTCCCCTGTGCCCACACTTTAGTGCAGAAGTGGGTGTCCAGCAGTCAGAGGTAGAGGAGCAGAAAGCAGAGGGGACTGAGAATATGCAGAAGATTAAGCAGCAGGAAAAGAGTTGCAGTATAAGCTGATTTGAAGCGACCTGCAGCAAAGGGCAGGAGAAGAAAGATAAAGGGAATCAAAGATAACTCCTAAAGGAAACAGAGGATGAAAAGATGAGCTCTGCCAAAGAGGGGGAAAAAAATATTTCTCAGATGGGTTGGCTGGTGCCAGGGACAAAGTTCTCATGCTCTGATGTAAGGTGTAACTGAAAAAAAGGTTACATCTACATAGCAAAGATGCAGAAATGACATTGATTTCTAAGCCAAGGTTTTTTGCTACCTGAAATGGCAGCAATACTTCAAAGCTTCAGTAATATTTTCTGTGTTGTTTTTTAAACACAGTTCATACATAATTTTAAAGGCAACCATCGACTACAACAAAACCAGAGTTGCAATGAATTATCCTTTACCTCATGAGGAACTGTGCAATGAAGGGATTTAAAAAAGATTGCTGCCTGAAGAGTGGCAATGACTGCTGGTTTGGGCTGTCCCAGTTTGTGGAAAGATCCACCGTTAATATCAGAAAGTAAAATAGGCTATGGGGGTTAGATCAAAAGTATTCCTGCTTACCCTGCCTCTGATGGCAGCCCAGGGTAGTGCTGTGGGAAGCAGTGTCAGGGTGGTGCCAGCAAGCAGCCATCGCCCTCTGGCATGTCACTTCAGCAAATAAATGTACTTCTGCTGGGGCAGCTCATAGTATAGTTGGTTTTGTACTGCCATATAACTGAAGAAAAGTGGAGCTGCAGGCTATGGAGTGGTGAGGACCTTTGTGCTTCCATAGAGCTTAGGGCTGGGAATTTGGAAGTCCCTGGCTCTTCCCCACCTGGCCAGGGGTTCAGCCCCTACAAAGGGCCCCTTAAAGCATTAACTCTGCTGGTATTTCACTCCTGAGAAGTGCTATTAGTTTGGGGGAAGATGCCTTTTTTAGCACATTTCATATGGTGGGGGAAAAAGTGTTTTAGGTTAGGAGTTTGTTGGTGTAGAAAAAAGGCAGAGCTGGTAAGTGGTGGTAGTGGACACTGAATGTGAGCTCCTGGGCAGGTGCAGCATCAAGGACAGGTGGCCTCCTCAAGACTCAGGTGAGTGGATGTTTTTCTTCCCATTCAGCAACCAGAGAAACTCTGCAATATTTAAGTGCTTGGCAGGAGCAGAAATGAAGGGCTTAGTCACAATCTGGGCCCTGTGCAGAGGCATCAGAGAAGATGCCTTCAGTGCACCTCGCTGCAGCCTATCTGGTGACCCTTCAAAAGAACTCAGCTCCCCTGAAGTCAATAATGCCTGTGAGGTTTCAAAACAGACCACCAAAAAGGTAACAAAGGAGGCCAGCAGAAAAATACAGGCAAGAGACAAGAGATNGAGAGAAGAATGTCAATAAAATGTCGGAGAGCTGGAGAAAGCAGGGAAAAGCCTCGTCTACGTGGCAGCATGCTAATTTTGTAACTATACTCAATTATCATATCTAAAGGTCCCATCCAATCTAAGATTTGTCCATGCCCAGAACTTCCCTTGGTTCCGCCTCATGGCACGCCTCTCCTAGAATTGAGTTGGAGGTCTTAAGACCCCTTTGCCTTATTGGAGCTTCTCCAAGGTTGCTGGGCTTTGCTTTCTTGTTTTGACTAACATGGTATCTAGTTGCCTTAGCTCTGGTACATGTTTTCTTAGCACAGTGTTCTAGCTATTATCTGACTCTTCAGACAGCTAACACAGGGTCAGAGGTTGCAGGCTATGCTATATGTAAGAAATATACCTAGAAGTATAAAAATCTACAAATTCATGAAAGCCCTAAGGCAACAATCTGAAAAGCCATGCCCCCTTCCAAAATATTGCTTTGGAGTGGAGAAGAAAAGGTCTTCAGTTGATTCAGTGCTGTGCATCAAGTCAAAAATGCCTATGACATTTTGGAAATGCCGACAGCTTGGGGAAATGAAGTGACTTGCCATGACCTCAGTCCTGTTTGTCCCAGCAGGGATCTAAGCAAAGGCCCTATATCATCACTGGAATTGTTAATACTGCTGCTCTTCAAAGGATCAAGCATGCTCAGCTGCAGAATGTGCTGAGCCACTGGCTGGCTAGGAGGATTGGGCTTGGAGGCACTTGAAGTAGACCTCCCATATGGCAAAAGCTCATTCCCCAGCAGCATCCCATCTTGGAGGAAGGGGAACTGGAAAGACTGCTATTGCACCTCTGCCAGTTGTGTGGGCTCATACCTGGCTGCCCTGCAAAGGGAAGGAAAAGAGCTGATATTGAACAAGAGTCTGAAAAACACATTCATTTTTGCTCCAAGGGTTCGGGGACAAGATGTGAACTGTTCTTTTATGAAATGATTGTGTGTATGAGTATGTCTGCATCAGTACTATGCCTTGCTTCACTCTGAGTCATACCACAGTGGGGTTGACTAAAGATGGGCTCAGGCTACATTGTTCAGATGCAAATCTGAGTGGATTTATAGCTATTTGAAATACATGAGAAGAGCAAAGTTGTTTTAGCCCAAGGCTTTGATGCAAGGCAAAGACTCATGGCTCTCCACTGTGAATACCTCCAGGTTAGCAGGTAATACACATTTTTGTGGAGACACTTGAAGGAGCAGAGGCAGGGGCAGCTCTGTGCTCAGCCCAGCTGAAGAGAAATAGAGTCCCATTACTGGAGGGAGCCAGTCCAGACCCCATGGCATGGGACTGGTAACTCAGCAGGCAGTGTGTTGTGGTGTTTGAAGGGACCTGCCTTCAGTGTGGGAGCGTCCTGTGAGACCTGGATGGGCTAGGCATTCACTCAGAGTGGGAGCACTCAGCTGGGATGTGAGAGTCGCAGGTTCAAGCTTCTCACCCACCTGGTGGAGGTCTGGGACCTCACTCTGTTACAACAAGAGCAAGTCTATATTTCATTTATCTGAGCAGGTCTACATTGAGGATTTGCTTCAAAAATGGGTTTTCTAATGAAAAGAAAAAGAAAAAGGTATGGCAGCAGAAACCCACAACCAGGTAGTCAGCTGGCTCACCCAGAAGAGGACAAACCATGCTCACCACCCCAGCTGGATCTGCAGCTCTTGATACTGTAATAAACAAGTCACTCGACCCAGCCTTTCCTTTGCTTTATCCCTGTGACAGCTCTGCATGCTCTGCAGGCCAAGGAGGGCTCACAGAGACCAGGGACATTCCCACCCCATGAGTGCCAGTGGCTGAGATTGCATGGGGCCAGCCTCCAAAGCAGAGCCCTCAGGAAGAAGGGAAGGTGCAGCTGGCAGCACTGGTTTATTTTGGAGTAGGTTTTCCACTTGAGAAGCCAGAGACATGAAGTACTTTGAATGATGCATAATAATGGCCTTGCAGCCATCGGGGCAAATTCCTTCCTCACTGTAAGAAAGGAGTTGTGAAATCCTACATCTAAATTTAGGGAGAAATTTCTACGTCAGCTACAGTCTCTCAGTGAGCACGTTATAAATGATTGCCCAAGATGTGAGCAGAATAAGCAGTGACATTACAAAAGTCAAGACTGCTGTGTACCGTCTGTCCCTACCTGACCTCCTTAAAATCTGAGAAATACAAAGAGTTGGGGAAGTAATCTGAGCCTTCAAGGAAATGCTGCACAAATGAAACTGAACAGAGACACCAGCTCTGTCCTGGGCCCTTGTGACACCCTGCCATCTCCTCGCTTTTTGAGATTGCTTTACAGTTAGACACAGAGCCATGGCCCTGTTAGCTGTACAGGCTTCATGCCACCTGACAGGATGCACATCCAGAGAAATTCCCTTAGCTTCCGCTGCAGCTGCCAGATGCTGAAGAGGATGCTCAGGATGTCTATGGCAGCACGGAGGCATGGCCAACAGGACCCTCCCCCTTGGTTTACTGGAGAAGACTAGCGGTAGAAACTTGCTGGTACCTGCACGACCCCAGCAAAGCTGCCCAGAACTGGGAATCATCCTTCACCAAGGCACCAGCTTCAGTGACAGCTGCTGCAAAGGGGCCAGGAATTAGCCAGCAAGTTGTTTAAATATCTGTTCCTTTTATTTGTTTAAGTGATTTGATGGAGCATTCAAGACAGGCTGGGTCACATCCATAAGCCACAGGCAATTTATATTAACAGCAGGACAGAATAACAGCATAGTAAGACTGCTTTTTTAATTTGAAGTTCTTTTTTTTTCAATAATAATTTTTATTACCCTGAAGTTACAACCACCTTAGTATAAAACAGTCAATTTCTAAGACCAAGATTTACCTATCAGTCATCTTTTATACTGGCCTACTATGTTTCCCTTTTGGAGCAGTTAGGATTTTAATATCATTATCCTAATATTTAGTCAGAATATATATTTTATGATCCTAATAAAAATTACTTACAGTGAAGCACTCACCTCATAAGTCATGATGTGTTAGTCTTTTGACACATTACACAGTATTATTGGGCTTGAGGAAAACTAGACATTATAAGATGCAGCACCATGTCAAACCACAGAATATGTAAAACCTGAACCTCACATTCAAATGAGAGATGTTTTAATGACTGTCCTTTAGGCATTGAAGATTTTGCATATATTGGGAACAGAAAGCTATACAGTGCACAGCTGGGCATTCCTTTGTGCTAGGGACCAACTTAGACTTGTTCTAGGAGAAAATAAGATTTTTCATTGTTTTACCTCTGTTCCTCACCTCTCCTCCTCCCATACCCTGTGAGAGGAACTCTCCAGTTCCCTGCTCCCACCTCTTTCCTAGCCCTAAACACTGACTGACCTCTCTTCTCCCAGAGGAAAGCTTTGCAGCTGGATGGCTTCCAGAAGAGGGTCAAGCCTTGTTACATGCACTGCAGCTGCAAAGAAGTGACCTCTTGCAGGGCCTTTCTCTAGATTTTATTGTGACTGCATTATAAGACAAGAGAAATTATAATTGCCTTTTGTCCCAGAAGTAGACAGCTTCAAAAAGTGCCCCAAAAGGCCTTGAATCAGTAAACAGCAATTACATGAGCTCTCTCTCTGAGGGAGAGAGTGATGTCATGGTACTTTTGAATAAATAAAAGCACTTGAAAATTATAAGAGCCAAAGCAATTTTACATTGTCATCCTTTTAGATTTGACTATTTATATGTTGAACTTCAGCTCATTAAGGCTGTTTCAGAGGCAGCTGACTGCAAAGATTTGTATCTTTTGCCTTCATAGCTTTCCCACAAGCTGTTAAATTCAACCCACCATGCATGACCTTGACTTCCTCCCAGGTATCTTGCTTGGCCTTCACCCTCTGCCCACTTGAACTCTCTCACAGTACCCCTGATTCCCAGTCTTTGGTTTTTCTGTCAAGCTTGCCCCTCTTCAAGCAGAAGTCAAGCAGCTGCCCCAGCACAACTGGTCTCTGCCCCATGGACATTGGAAGTCCTTTAGGATTGCCACATGGACCTCCTCCACATGCCTCCTTCTTCCCTTCCAGACCATGACTCTCACTCTGCCTTTGGGGCTCCCTCACCCCGCAACACAGTCCCTGGGTTTCCCCCACCTCGGCATCCCCTGAGCCCCACAGATGACTAACCCAGCTATTCACCTAGGCAATTGCTCTCTACTTTCCTAAACTCCTTCTGGTCTCCATAAAAACTGCCCATTTGCCTCCTCTGCATATCTCTCTTCTGCTAAAGCGGACACGTCAGTGTGAGCCTCTTCAGTAATCCATTTCTCTATGACCATATCACTAGCCTTTGACCATAGCAGCTAAATTTCTTGATTGCTCATAGATTATGTAGTTGGATGTGATTGCTGTGACCATCTGGTCTGATTTCCAGCATAAAATAAGCCACAGGTCTTCTCTGAATTATTTTCTGCTGTCTTTTCTATAAATAGACCTTCAAAAATGCCAGCTCTTAGCTTGCTCTTTTCAATGATGGAGCCACCACCACAAGTGTTAGCTGTTTGTTGCTCTGCTTGCAGCTTACTATTAAAAATACATGCTTTATTTCTAGACTGAATTTGTCAGCTTCAGCTTCCAGCTGTTAGATCCAGTTACATCTTTATCTGAAGAGTTCTCTTTCCCATTTCTGTTCCTCAAATAGATGCTATGATTAATTCATCTCTTAAACTTTGCTTTGTTAAAATTAACTGTCTGAGCTCCTGTGTATTTATACTGTTTTCCCACCTCTGGCTTAGTCATATTATACTTGCACTGAGTGCACCACATAAGGGTACAATAATATAACTATCTAGTCCTAATTGATACTCTGTATATTAAAAGACAGTGTTTACTATTCTGCATTGTAACAACAGCTTGGGACAGATTTTCCCCCCTCCTTCTCGGGGAATAATTGCTACAATATTTAAAAGTGATCCGACAACGACAGAGAAAAAAAACTTTTATCTTTGCCCTTGCAAGATGTAAATTACCTTGAAGACTTCAGATACATATCAGTGAGGTATCCTGCTTCCCTTCTTGTTCCCACTCTATCACCTAAATTAATGCTGAAAAGGTTTTCAATGGGGTTTTTTTTTCTACACTCATTAAATACATCATAATTTCCAGCTCATTTTTAAATAAACTGTTTTTCTGTAAATATGACCTGTGTTCTTGTCCCCTATGTGTAGGACTTTGCAGCTGGTACTTTTTCCTTGCATCCAGTTTACAAGTGATACAAATCTGCCTCTAGTTATCACGTTTCTGGGTATTTTACTGTTTCATAAACCTTGTGAGGGATTATTCTACAATTTCTTCCAGATTAGTGGCAATTGTTTGGCATAGCATACATACAAAAGCTAAATTTCATGGAATAACTGCAAATACAGGCCTCTTTGCAAATGTTTTCTCATTTACAACTGTATTTTCAGAACTCCAAGTTAACTAGTTTCTCATGTCTTTCATCTACCATAAGAATTTTGTGCCTTTCTAATTTCTTACTCAAAAGACTAAGAGGTACCAACTGAACATCTTTCAGAAAATTGTTATTTCAACCTTGTTCTGTGTCAGTCAAACTTGGAATTTAACTGATTTTTAAGGAATAAAATCATATTCTTTAAATATAATTTTATTTTTTAAAACCTCTGTTTGTACTAGAGATACCTTTCTTCTTTCTTTCTTTCTTTAGGAATGAAATTCAATATCACCTACTTGATTATTCTGAAAAAGATCAGTTCAGTTTCACAGGACTGATACCATGGGATCATCTCATTTGCCTTTTTTAATATTACCATATTATTGGCTTCCTGCCAGTGCCCCGGAACTCCCCTAGTGTTTCAAGATGCATTGAAAATTGACATTACTGATGCAGAGAGCTATTCATCAGCTCTTCTGAAGCTGTTGATTACAAGTTTTCTAGATTTTAGAAGCCCAGGGAGAATAACTGCTGTTTAACATTATCCTTGGTTACTTTTGGAATAGAAGGTATCTATACAGCTTAAAAAATAACTGTGGTGTCTGGGTTTTTTCCAAATACAGAGGAGATACATCTATTGAATGCTTTTGTTTGCTTGTCCTTTCTGGGCAAGGACAGTGGTTAAGATTCCTTAAAATCTCTGTCTTGCTCCCATTGTTACCTTCTTTCTGACAAGGCCAACTTGCTGAAATGGCAGAATTTATTTGGCTAGAAGTCTGGCAGGTACATGCTTGCACTCAAGGGACACGGGTATGTATATCTCACAACAATGAACTCACTGATCAGTTCAGTTTAGCTCTAATATTCAAATCATTCCCATTTGAATCAAGAAACCTCCACAGATTGATTTTTGAAAAGAGATTTTTCTTGGCAAAAGAAAAAAAAAAAGAAAAAGAAAATAAAAGAGAAAAAAAACCCATTTATTTTTCCTAAGGAATTTTTCTGAAATGGTTCTTTTATGGTTCTTTTTGTTGAAAACTATGTTGTTGGCCTGATACTGAACCTTCATTCATCTATATTGCACATTCTGCATGTGCATACAGTACAATGGTGGCAAGTATGAAATATTCATCTTTGCTCAAAAGGAAAGCTGTCTGAAATGACTTTGTTTAAATCTTTGCTTTGGCTCAAAATGAAAAGGGAAGTTAAGACTAATATATCATGTAGCCATGTAGCACCACTGTCATTCTCAGAGACTAAAGGCAAAAAATACAACTGTCTCTTTTAAATGGTTTCTGAATCATTCTGAAGTATTGCAGCATATGTTCCCATCAGGAGCAGTGTAAGTCACAGAACAGTCTTTGCTTATGGAAGGTTCACATCTGAATTGCTTGGCCATTTGGATTAAATTGCATTTAACCACTTAGCAGAGCCAATGAAGGTGCTAAGGGAGCTGCTAAAATTCTTTACTGCAGTAGGAGTTTGCTCTGCTATGTCTAAATCGCTAGCATCAAAATCCTCACACCACTCATGGAAACACGGCTGGTTAAAAGGAGCTGTGGATAAGGAATTTTATGACTGCTCCAACTGAGAACAGCTATTTTGTTGCCTAATAACCATCACACATTTGTTAAACCAGGCCTGTGAGCCATAAGGAGTTTCTCTTCTGTGATGAGTGATAGGAATCAGCAATACAGAGATACGGTTGAGGGTGGAAGGAAAATAAAGAAAGGGAAAAAAACACCACAAAAACACTCCTGTTTTGGTTTTGTTTTGTTTTGTTTTGTTTCGTTTTTTAATATGGATGAGGATTTTTTTTATTCAGCTTTGTAACATAATAGTCACAGTAAGACATGCAATGGAACTGGAAATTTCACAAGTTGAGAGTCAGTGACAGAAAAGCAGATTGTAATGGAAAACCTGTACAGCCTGACATGCATCTCTAATGACAGCTTGAGCACTTGTAAGTGTGGCAGAATAGTGTACCTGAACACCCATGCTTTATTAGCATTTCATTTTTATTCTATTTTCATGTTGAAGCCCCACACAGAAGCCCCAGCTGCAACCAGTCTGTGTGCTATGTGCATACATGTATAATTAGAGAGAAATTCTGCCATGATGCTGGCTAAATAAATAGCCAGCAGAGCAGGGGAGAGGGGATACCTCATTACAGAGGAGAGAACCTGCTGTTTTGGCTCACCTCCCTGGGCAGAAGCAGGAGTTACAATGCTGGATGCTGAGTGGCAGTGAATGGAACAGATCGTTACCTGCCAGGGTTTCTTGGGAAAAGAGTTCTCAGAATATAAGGAGAAAGTCTGACTGAATAGAACAGAATTTTTACCTTCTTATTTAAGCAGTTGTCCAGCACAGTGAATCTCACCTCTGTAATTTTTGTGCCCTGTGACAATGTAATTATATACCACTGTTGTTGATCACCATAACTCTGGCCAAGGAAGTTTGTAGCAACTGAGAATACACACTGGCTGCTCCATAAAATGATTGGAGTTTCACAGTCACTAGAGTGCACCTGCAGTTCATGGGAATGTGAAATGTTGCACCTTGGTGGCTTTATGAGAGGCCCAGACTGACAAGCAGTGGCCTGAAATTAAAAAAAACCAAAAACTAAGTTCAAGTTGAACAGAACAGTGCCTTTCAGAGAGCAAAGGCTTAGCCTAGGCATCGTCCTGGATGCTGGGCCTCCCTTTGGACCTGGTGTTGTGGAACTGTATTTTATAAAGAGCAGACCCAGACACACATGGCAATAGAGGAAATGGAGGCATCAAGCTTTCAGGCTTGGACTTTAAGCAGGGCACTTGATAGAACAGACCTCATTTCTGTGTAGCCGTGAAATGTCTGTGGACCTCTCAGAGCCAGGACCAGACAGGAGCACTCGTGAGGGGCACACTTTTTGGATGTAACAGCTAGAAGGGTAAGGGCACCGAGAAACCAAATGACAGGGGAGTGCAATATGAGAGACATAAAGATATATGGTGAGAGTGTATACATCAGAATGAGCAGCAGCTTAGAGTCATTATGATGGCTTTTGTGATTTGATTTTTCATTTACTTGCAATGATGGTGAGGAATTTCCACAAATAAATCATCAGCCTCAAAGCCAAATAGGCATTTCTTGGTATAGGAAAAAGAGGCCTTTGCTCAGCCTTGTGCTCCAACCATCAGGATTGTCCTTCTCATGCTACACTTGAGTGCTGCTCTTCAGCATCCAGATCCTCTTCCTGCAATCTGGCAGTGCCTCCTTGACTTTTCACAGAGTGTTTCTGAAGGCAACGTCTTCTCATACAGATAATTAATCCTAAGAATTCAATCACCAACTTTGTACTGTCTGTAGAAACTCACAGTTGAAAATGTTGGTCTTTAGACCTTTTCCCTCTAAGATTAAAATACTATTTTATCTGTTATACAGTTGTGGGGCTGAATATCTGCAAACATCCTCAATATTTGAAAATACGCAGTTTGCAATATTGCAAATATCCCAGATGTCAAAGAGCTGAGATGCCTATATTATTATTTGTTAAAATGCTGAAGCACAGAGGACTGCATGGAATCCTACAGCCTGATTCAGAAACCTCAGCATTCTGCATCCAGACTTCTTGCAAATCAAACGTGAAGGGCTATGAACGTCAGTGGGTTAAGCCATCATGTAGTACTGCTGTGGAGATAGCTGCTATTTATCATTGCCTTTCACTCTGAGGATGGAAAAGGCAGCCTGAATGTCACATATACTGTATTTATAATGCGGTTTTAAGGTCATCTCCATGTGCAGATGCTCTAGACAGAGGAACATGCATGTACAGATGTATCTGTTGCGAGGCGCTAAATAGATTTGAGATAATTATTTTGTAAAAGCTGCATTTCAACGAGAAGCACTACTGCAGTCACCCTGTCCTTGGCAACTTTCCAGGCACCAACAGCTGGCAATTAACACTTACACAAAGATGCCTAAACTTTGTCCAGCCAAAGCCTTCAGTGGCAACATGCCTGGAGCTTTAAGGCTGCACCTATTTTACATAAAATGGAGCAGCTTGTGGTTGATTTAATCTTTCCTATGGAGCTGTGGCCCACAAAGGCTTCTGCTTCTGGCATGTTTTGCTGTACCCCGATCAAACTATTACCCCATTGTGGAATTCAATGGGCCACATTTAGCCTCAAGGTTTCATTCTGGTTTTCTGTGAATTATGTTAACTACTGACAAAGCACACAAAGCCCTTCAATCCAAGTGCGGAAAGGCAGCAGTTAATCACATCTCTTTGTACATGAAGAGGGGAAGAGACTTTGCCAAGATATAATAGAAGTTCTGATGATACAATTTTAACAGTAAGTATGAACAGACTGCTGAGCATTTTGCAAGAGAGAAAGTTTCTGATCTGACCTGAAAATGTACAAATTCATTATAAGGCAAGGAAAAAGTTCTATGCATCCAATTTGACTCATAAAACTCCTGAAGAAGAAGCCTGAGGAAGAGAAAATGCCAGTCAACATGAAAGACAGATGGTGATTTCAGTTCCCACCTGGAACAGTAAGGGATGATCCTTTCCTGGATTGCCCACAAGCTTGGTGATCATGGGGCTGGGTTCACCCTCCCAGGCTGGAGATGAACTGAATCCACAGCTCCTGCTGACTGCATGGGTGGTATATTGAAGTGAGGTGTAGGCACTCTGCTTCAGCCATATTTTTACAGAAAATACTGGCACTCCTCCTCCATCCCTCCCCCAGCTGTCCTGTTGGAAGGGATGCTTAACTATCTAACAGAAATGAGAATTACAGACTGTGAATCCTGGTCTGACAGATTGACTTCCCTGCAGTTTGGAAATAGATGTCTAAGCTCCTAAGAGAGGTAGGATTTAAGAAGCAACCTTTTCCTCAGTGTGTCCAAGTGGCTAGCCCAGACACCTCCTGGCCACAGTGCAGGCTGCTGGGGAATGGCTCCGGGACTGCTGGCTCTGCACATGGTCCTAATTCCTGTCAGCAAAGAAATTCATGTAGGCCAGGAGCCTGAGCTTGGCAACCCCAGGCCCTCTTTGTGTTGTTAAAAAATCTGTCACCATGCACAAGGGTATGCCCAGACACGTGGCTATGATAAGTTTAAGACAGGCTGGGTGTTCAGGGACTCTTACCTGTCTTTTGCTTGGTTTGCCAGATGTGCCTTTGCACACAGCCACCTCCCCAGTGTTTTCTTTTCCTTCTTCCTTTACTGTGCAGAAATATATGCAGATGCCATATTCAGTGCTGATAAATGTAAATTAGTGCACAAGAGAGAATGCACAAGCTTAATTCTGTGTGCTTACAATTGACTTCAGACTATTTCTACCTTTCAGGAATTAAATCTTGAGGGGAGAGACAGATCATTCCTGGAATGGCAGCTCATTTGGAGAGGTCAAGGAAGTAAATAGAACATAAGGAACTAGAAGGAAAAGAAAGAAAGAAGAAATCATAATCCATTTTTACTCTCCTGAATAAATCCAGGGTGTACTTGCATTTTTTAAACCGAGCGTACATCTGATGGCCCCATCAGCCATGGCAGAACAGGGAAGATTGCAGTAAGGAAAGCTGAGATGATGCAGTGTATGAAAAGGATGTGTGAAGACATGTTAAATATCAGAGGACTACTAGCCTAGAAAAAGGGTGGCTGCAGGGAGCTTGTAAAATTATTAAATTTCTCAGATGGGTCGTTTGTTGAACTCATCACTTCAAGATGTCCTTGATTACAAGAAAATCAAACAAACTCAAGGAAGGTAAGTCTACTGTGGGTTAGCAAACACAGGATACCACTCGTCACTCCTCCGGTCTTGAAGGTGCAGGTCACTGGAGTTGAGGACGACAAATCAAGGCTGTAGCTCTGCACATCTGTCCTATTACTGCATTCTTTCTCTGAGCATCTCTTGCTAGGAGTTGTGACACTAACAGCAACAGACACAGAGCTGAGCCCAATTTATAATAAGCCTCCAATTCTCTTTTGCCTTTCTTGAAAAGGCTTCAAAGGGAAATAAAATATCAGCCAAGACAGCTGCTTGCATCTCTTCCTGCATAATGGAAGAGGTTATTCTCCAGACATGTTCACCTTGGCTTGAATGTGTTGGCCTTGTGCATTGTTTTCTAAGGCAGACACTTCATAAAAGGCTTCTACATACAAACATTTCACAAGATTTTCTTTATCACTCCTTGTATTCCTTGCAACAATGAAATATTTACATATTGCAAAGGATCTCACAAAAGCTTACCAAAACAAGATCCCACTGTGCCCTGGGGGACAGGGATTCAGAATAGGGAGATAAATAGGGTGACAGGGAGAAACAAATACGCACAGAGTCTGTGGCGGAACAGGGGCATTCAGAAATTCTAACAGCTAAATTCCAGCACTGCCTCTTCCCAACCACTGCATGCAATCCACTTATCTTCCATCCCTATGTTTGGAGTAGACAGCCATTTATTTATGCCATTTATTTTGTTACTGAATGTGAGCACATGTCAGCACATGTTAAGACTATCAGTGCCTCAGACGGGTCCTTGCTGCAGCCCAGGTGATAATTGCACAATGGCTCCCTCCATGCCTCACCTGTACTCAGAGTGAGGAGCAGTCACTGCTACCACTGTGCCTAGGGTACCCTTACCAGCATGGGGCAGACAGCCCATACCAGAGTACCAACAGCTGTAGGCATTAAAGCCTCACACCCCGCTGTTAGCAGGAAATCCAAATTACCTCTGCAGCTGGAAGAGGTATGAGCCTTTTGTGATCAGAGCTAATTTAACTCTTCAAGATTAAGAGAAACTCACACAGTCAACTACAAGGAGATTTTTATCTCTTGTGAATCAGTGTGTTGGTGGAAGGAAAAGGAATATTTTAATGAATTATTCACTATCCCTCTCCCCTTTGGAATGGGCTAAGGAGTGGAGATAGGCTTCCTGCTGAACAGGTTGAAAAGAACACTGCTTTTCAGAAGGACTGAGCCACCTTTCTGCTGAGCACAAGTAATTCAACACCAGGACGTACATTAAAAGTATAGTGGTAAAAGGTGAGGAAGAAAAGTTACTTGCTAGCAGTGCATATCTTAAAGAAAAATAGAAACAAGATGATGATGCAGAGTGCAAAAAAATGGGTAAACAGAAATCCTCCACAGCTTCAAATGCCGTTATTGTTTCACCAATAATTGGATGAAAATGCATTGCCTTGTCCTGACGAAATGCTAAAAACCTTCCAGGGATTCCATTCTCCTACTAAAACTGATTTCTCCAGTGTATAACAGAGTCCTGCTTGCACCACGACTTCCCAGGGACAAGCTGAGGGCAGCAGTGGCTGCACTGCAGGATGGGAAGGGTGTCATGGGGGACTCTGGAAGCTGAACTGCTGGAGCAGAGACAGGTTGCACAGGCTCAGCCTCTTGTACGGAACTGTCACAGTGATCTAATTACTGGAAGTGAAGAGTGTGACATCTGGAGAAGTGCCCGAGCCTCAAAGTGACTCAGGCAGCCAGTGAACCATGCCCTGCACCAGTTCACCGCCTCTGCACGCACCTACCCACCCCTCAGCTGCAAACACAGGTCTGGTACCGGCCGTCAGACTAGGGCTCCTTTTGGCTGAAAATGTACTCTGTCATGCTCGTAATAAAAACCATCTCCTGCAGGATGTTCCCGTGCACTCTAGCAGGGAGACATTAATTAACGAAGGGCTCTGGTGTGATGAGGCCGCTGACACCTTCCGTGCAGCCGGGAGCGAGACGCTTATTAGGATTTCTCGAAATTACAGGCGATGATCTCCACATATCTCAGGAAAGGTATTGCACTCACCATGAGATAACTCTCTTCTGGATCTCATTAGGATGGGTGAAGATGAATTATTCACTTGTCTGGAAGTGCTGGTTGCCTAGGGATGGGTGATCAGGACCCGATTGCATTCGCTGTGGGCAGACAAAAGATGGTTGCAGTTTGCTTCTTCAAAAGGGCTAATTTCCCAAAGTTAAAAAAAATTATCAACGAAATTAATTGGGAGGGAAGGTGTAAAGAGAGAAATGAGAATCCTTCAAGAGAACTAATTAGCTGGCCTGAAAGCCACGTTTTCACACTCCAAGAGATAGGAGAGCTCTGGCTAACAGACCTCCTTGGCTCATCTGCAAACAGAATGCAATTAGAAATAACAAAGCAATATATCATACACAGAAAATAGACAGCAAAGTGTACAAATAAGTAGCTATTTAAAGCACAAGGTAAGAGACAATGGGAAGAACTAGAAGTATAATAAAAACAAACACATGTGTAGGCTAGAACCACCTGCTAGATAGGGATCATAAAATTGTTAGCAATTACATGGAAAAGGCAAAAAGGGGATAAACAGTCTGCAGGGGAAAAAAGCAGAGAATGGATACATATTACATGAAGCTGAGTCATATAACAGAGTTGTCAGGTGTTGTGTCAACATTTTTTTGGCAGATGCGGTATTAAAACTTTGCAGAGTATGAAAAAAGGAGCCACAGAAACTATTTGACAGTTTAACTACCAGGGCAATTTGATTACAAAACATTTTCTCATTTTGCGGGCATTAAAATTGCATTTATTTGTCAGAGAACAGTAAAACATGAATTAATGGCTAGAAACTGAGTGCAAAGTGTGTCTTTTTAACTAACCATTGAGAGAACTAGAGAAAATCAGTGATCCTCAGGAAGACGGGTTTTGGCCCCAACTATGCGTGCCACTTCAGCACTTGGCCAATACTCACTTGTCATTTAATACAAATACAGGTTTTGCAGGTGCCTGGTGAGAAAAGGGAGCCTGCCAAGTTCCATCGAAGTATCATTGAGAAAATAACATTCTCCAGCAGCAGAGGGAGGATGCATTGTGGTGTTTGGGTGTGTGGGGTGACTTAAGGGTCTTCTTGTGATCACAAGCAAAGACCCTGAAACTACAGGATCCGTAGTACTAAAGAGAAAAAACATCTCTCTCTGAGAAACCCAGAAGCTCAAAGCTGGAGGTCATTTGGGATGGCATGAATACTTGTTTGAAAAATGCATGTTTCTTTGAGTAGTACCTAGTGTACTAGGCACTGAGAAAGAAAATGCCTTTATTCATTTAAAAAGAAATAAAAACAAAGTCCCAGCTGTGATTTGGCTAATTGTAAAATGCAGCAGGGAGCTGGCTGGGGACAGGCCACCACCAGAGCTCATTTTGCACTCTCTGAAACTTCAGCCTTCCTCATCAAAGGCTTGATGATGCCAATGCATTTCTGGGTGTTCCTAGCTGGTTGGAGCCAGGTCTTAAAAGATTTGGGTTTGGTTGCTACCTAGTCTCCATCTGGTTCTGTATAAAAGGGAAACCTATTCCCATGGCTAAAACAACCTGACAATAGAAGCGTTTCCTCCTCCTTGATGAAAAAACCAGGCACAATAAACACCAGTCTTCAAATATTTGTTGTCTTCTCCAACAAACATAGGAACTGAATAGGTGCGTTATATGTTTACCAACAGCCATTATGAAATATGTTTTTTATAGTCCAGGCACATAAGCAGGCTATGACTACTAATCATAGTCCTGCTCATGAGCTGGGTGAGGACAGCATCAGCTCCACTCTGGGCAGTACTGTCAGCAAACCTGCACCACTTGTACAATTCATAGGCCATGATTTTACAACAACTATGTCAAAATTAGAAAAAAACCCACACCATCTATTTGCATTTTAGGGGAAGAAGAGGAGACAGTCTGATCTAAATGACATTGATGTTTCTGGGAGCTTTTCTAGTCGATTAAGTTGGAAACAGATAAGGCACAAGAACGAGCAGAGAATGCAAAACTAGAAGTATTTGGCTGAATAAAATGAGAAAGCTGATAAGGCAGAGGGTGAAGCATATTAAGTACTCTTCAGAGTGAAAAAATTAGACTTTTAATTAGCTAATGGGAGCATAAGAATTTTTTGTTTTGTAATGGTATTTTGTCATTTTATATTTAAGTGTGTTTTCACATGAAAGAACCATTATATAGCAATGTACAACTATACAAAAAATAAACTGCCTACCACTTCTAAAATAGGAACCCAGCATAGCAAGGCTATCTCACAAATGACCCGGCAGCAGGATCAACAACTACCAGTGTTTAGAATGGGTCCAGTCTGACTGCCTTGGACACAGAAAGGTGAAATCATGTCATTAGAAAATGTGCAGAATAGAACAATAACCTTTCCTCTCCTAATCTCTCCAATGCTTAGGAAAGGAAGATGAAAACCAGTCATCAGTTTTGTGTGTTTACACAGACAGGCTTCTGCTCAGGATATTACTTGTTACAGCCTCTAGCTGTGATTTCTAAAAAATTCAGAAAATAGTTTAGTGCCCTGACATTGAAAACACTGCACAAGCCGTAGTTCAGCAGTGGATCAGAATACTGCATAGCTTCAGTATGCAATTATCAACACAGTTTGTAATATTTTCCTATATAGACTTCAACTGAAAAGTGCTTTGCAAACCTTTATGGCCTGATTGTTATTATTTATTATGGCCCCTATCACATGTACAGAAACTAGTAATCTGATGGTGACTTGCAGTCCTTTGTTCTAATTGCTGGATCAGGGGTGCACTACACTGGCTTGATGAAATCAATGGCTCTGTAATTAGGAAGACATGCATTATCCTGGAAAATAGCTACACCTTCTCTGAAGAGATTCCTCTTCTGGGTGTCACTGGATTTAATTCACATCGTCTGAAATCACCCTGAATTTGATCCCATTGCTACCTTCATTGCAGAACTTTAACAGTTACTTTCATCAGTCATTGTAGGAGGAGTTACAGCCACACAAGGATGTCAGCACCTGGCTTGTGATAAGATGCAGCAAGGAAGTAAAATGAGGTGCAGTTATTGGCTGATAATAGTGCTCTTGACAATATAGAACTGTGGTGTGGCCAAACAAAATATGTTCTGTGAAAACAGGCTACTGTCCAGCGCCTAACGTAAATGTTTTTGAAGTGCTGGTAGATCTGATCTACAAAATACCCCAAGTCTGTGCAAGGAATGCTAATCCATACTGGCTACCAGGAGAAAAAAAAATGAAATTAAAGACTACGAACATTTTATTGATGTGGGAGAAAAAACTGGTTTTTGCTAATATTGTTTCCTATGTTGAGAGTGATCTATGTTGCCTTCCTCAATTTTCAGAATTGACTGCTGCTTCCCAACACTGAATCTGTCATCTCAGGTCAATGTAACACCCATCTCACCAGGCTAAGCCCAAATTAAAAGGGCTCATCAGGGTGTGCTGACGAATAATTTTTTTGTGCAGGGCAGTAATGCCTTCAGTAATTTCCCTGTTTTGTCAGTGTGATTACTACAGTGCATGTATACTGACCCACATTAATAATTGTTCATGTTTAAGCAAGTCACATTGGACCCCTAAAAAGAGTGTGAAGCTGCATATTTTGCATCAGGTTAAGCTCATATGGAACCAGAGATCACAGAGGCCGTGAACTGCATGAAAATAGACATGTTTACTCTGTCAGGAGAGGACCAATAATCACATCCAAGAGTGAGAAGGTTTTGTCTCTTCCAGCCCCTTCCAAATTAAATTAGTAAATATGAACTCAGGTTAGACAACATTGCTGATACACTCAGAGAGCTGCTTTCTCTGGAGTGGGACCACCATCAGTGGAAAGAAGTCAAGGGAAGTTTCAGGTTTAGAATGCAAGACTTTGTTTCATAAAAAGAAATTTAAAAATGCAAAATTATTCCAACTATTGCAATTATGCCACAAAACTTGTGTTTCTAAAAATGCATACAATCTGCAATACTGTCAGTAATATGAAGCTGCTTTCTCCAGCCAGGGTAAACTGGGAGACTTGGAATGCTACATTCTTCTGTATCTGTTACACAGGGCTAGCTTCAGTGACTGCAGCAATTATTTCTGATTGACACCTAAGTGAATTAGAAACATGCGCTGCACATTTTAACTGCACATGAATTATTGCATTGTGCTAAGCAACAAACTTGGAAACCCCTATTTTTCGCCCCATGGGCCTTTTTGTTGCTCCTTGAGGCTGTGAGCTGAATTTATAAGATCCCCTACGCAGTGTCACATCAACTGTTACAACATGTGACATCTCATGTTGTGAGATGGTGTCATCTAAGTGGATTTGGGCTATTTTTTTACATGTTTCTGGATTTCTTTTGTTTGATTTTGGGGTTTTTTTTGCCTTCCAGATCTGTGTAACCTCTGAAAATATCTGAAAAAGTAAGCTCTGGGCAGGCAGTCACAATGCCACTGTTGTGAACACCATGTGCTGTGGATTTCATTAATTCAGACACCTAGAGCTTTTTACCTTGGAAACTGAGCACCAACTCACATGTCATGCCAACTGCATGCCCATAAACCGTGTGTCCCAGTGTCTATAGAGAAAGGCCTGTGCCCTGGACAAAGTATGACAGCCCTACCCATGGAAGTCACAGTGAGACTGTAGCCTCAGGCAGCAGCAGGTCTCACTGCAGAGGAGAGAGTCAGTCTGAGATCTGAGGGAAGGAACCAGCCCTCCTGCACTGCAGAGTTAACTCAACATTAGCTGGAATGGTTGCCCCTGTGGAGTCCACCACCATACACAGGACTGTCCCTTTGGGCTGGGAGTGAGCTGAGACCTTCAGTCAACTGGCTGGTGGAGCCCCACCTTTGGCAGTAATCCCAGCATCCAGACATGGGACACTAATCTCTTCCTTCACCCCAGCTAGTAATGCTTCCCATTGCCCCACACTATTGCAATGGTAAAGCAAGGCTAATGCTCCAGGACAGACTTTGTGCCAGCCTGGGAAATGCTTGCACCCAGGAAGCTTTGGCAGGGTGAAAGGTCCCCACTGCTGAGTTGTGACAAGAAAGTTTGAGGTGGCTTCTGTCCTACCACAGGTGCAGCACCAGGTGGTGCCAAGCTCCTCTACCATCCCCAAGAACACACTGCTTGTGCTGCTCCTTGTAGGCAGGGAAAATGCTGTACAGGTGCAAGTGTTACACTTCTCCACTGAGCACTTTTGGGTGGCCTTGCTAGCTTCTATTGCCCTAGATCCCTCAGGTCCAGCCTGCCATCATCTCATGTGTGGAGGTTCTGCTCAGCAGGAACTCTTTAACTAGGATCTGAGCTTTGCCCTCTTATAGGATGTATTTCTCTTCTTGGTGAAATAAAAGGTATTTGTTATTTTGCCATTTTCCATCTGACCCATAATTTTCAATAGACCACAGACAGTTCAGATGGACCCTTAGGATAGCTGAAACCTTTATGGTAGAGAAAATAAATCAAATGCATCTGACTGCCCAGTGAGGACACTTAAAATTAGCCACAACAATTTGATGAAATATATTTAAACAAAAGAAGATTTAGCCTATAGGAATTTTTTGTAACATACATTCACCAAAACCATTTTACAATTATTGTGAGTTTTGGAGGGGGGGAAAACCCAAACAGTTTCTTTTTAAATAGAGAATTGGGGAAAAAAAAAAAGCTGATACATCTCCTTCTGGTATTTTTTTAATTAAAGATTCTAATGTTCATTCTGGAGTACAGTTTTAATTTAACAACTGATTCCATTTTAATGATTCCATTTTAAAAGGATTAAGTCAAACAAGGTTTATGAAGACCCATAACATAGCTTTTGCCCATAAAAAAGTAAATAAAATATGCCCAGTTTAAATAAAGTAGTTCTTAAAACTTTACTTGGCAAAAATCCCTGAATACTTTCGATATGCTATCAGTTGAATTCATTTTCCCCTCTTCTTTTTGTTTTCTCAGTTATGATTCTGAAACATCAGCTATTTGTTGCGTCATGCTGAACAGGGCAACTTATATTTTGGGGTTTTTTCACACATGTACTTAGCAGAAAGGCATGGACTAAACAAGGTCCTTTTCTCTAATTTTACATAATCCTCACTCATGCCCAGCCTCCAGTGTTTCTAGAGGATATTAGTCTGCATTGGGAAAATAGGAGTCTGCACAGCAAGACCAATGGCTGAAGGAAGCTTTTGAAACTGCAAATGTTGACAGTGTTCTGGACCATTTTCAGACCTTCTTTTACAATGCGTTTGTGGAGCCATCCTCTCACAATGAGCTTTTTGTGATTTATACCTAGAGGTGCCACTTGAATCAGTGATGCTACCCAGGGAGAATTTTAAATGTTTTCAAAATTATGTAGATGTGTATTTTAATATGACCCACATAAAAAGAGGAACTAAATGATAGAAGTGTCATGCTGAGAGGTCTTGTTCAGATGGAGTTTTCTCTCTTGAGGGAGAAACATTTAATGTATTTATTTTTTTAAGGTCATATGACAGGGACTTCGCTTTGGGGAAATGTGACAACTAACTTTGGTTTCTAAATCAAATTTCGGTCCTTGTAACTTCAGCTCCACAGATCTTTCTCTGAATAACAGGCCCCAACACTCTGTACAACCCAAATGGAAATACATTCAAAGCTGACAGTTCCTGCTAGTTACAGCCACAGGCTTGTCAGATTGATCTTGAAATCTGACCTGAGCATACTCAAAATTCATCCCAAGTTCTCCTAATGCTGCCTGATGAATTTTGCCTGGCAGCAGTTTTTATTACAAGGGGATTTCTTCAAGTATGAGAAGTAGCTCCAAGCCATCTCAATAACCATAATTATTTCAATGTTTCCTTGTTGCTAGATAGAACCCAGACCTTTGGAAATGTGCAAAAAATCAGTAACTTTGTGTCAAGACAGCATGAAAATGCTTTAGATTAATCAGAGAAAGGAGCCTTGTGTAAAATGTGTTAAAGAGTCAATGAAACACTTTGTGCAGCCCAAAACAAAATGTTTTATTTCATGCAGAGCAGTTTTTATTCTTGCAAGACGAATGTGGGTCAGTCCTATTTAGCAAATATTGTTTCAAAAGATAACAGAATAAATTCCCTTACTTTCCCATAGCTTTTCACTGGATGGGGGAGAGAGGGGTGGCGGGGAGGAAGAAGGTGGGAGGTGTGTGTGAAACTTCAACAAATTTGACTTCATTTGTAAATAGTTTCCTCTCATCTGAAACTGTTTATTTTTTAGGTGAATAAACATTTCTCCCAAACTGTTTCAGTCAGCTCTATTTGGAGTCAATATGCTGTGTAAGCATTCGTCATTCTGCCAATTGCAATGAAGTCCCCATGACTAGTTGCCCTGAGGGGTTAACCTAGGCTATCGATGATGTGCATGTGGCAGATGTGCCAGAGGACTGCTAATTGCCTGATTAAAGCTGTTTTCTTGATATTTGGGTCGAAATGAATGATCAGGTCTGAAAGGCTCTGTGGTGTAAGGAAAGAAGAGCAAGGTCTCTTAAGGGTTTCCTCATACCCATCTCATGGCCTCATGGCCTCATTCCTACAGAGGCTGATAGGGGAATGAGTATCTAAGGAATGAAGGACGACTGCAGGCTTTTTATTTTTGTTTTGCTTACAATTGACCAGACCTTATTTCAGGCTAAAAAATTGGCTGTAAGGAGCTCACTGTGTCAAGGTCAGAAGTACAAAACCACACGAGATTTCTCTGTCAAGTTTATAAAGTATCAGCGGCATTTCTTGGATGTTTTTTAAATAGCCAGCTACCTTCTTAGCAGATTAATTTAGCAAGGTGCCTCCCACATGAAAGAATGCAGAAGAAAATACAAATATGCCCTTTTTTCAAGCTGAAGTGGCTTCTAAAGCCATTCAGCTCAAGCATCTGTTCTTTGGTGAAGAATGGGGACAGGGTGTTGTGGACCACATCTCCCCTTGGGGCAGAACGGCTGGAGGCAGCTGACTGGGAGCCAGCTCGTGGTTGGTGAGCAAGTTGCCACCAAAATGCACAATGTGAAAACATCCCCTCTCTCACACATATCACTGAGGACCTTCGGTCTCACCCCATTGCATTGAGATGAGATGAGCTAAGCGAAGCAGCTGGTGCAAAGCAAAACATATTCAGTTTTATTTTCTGATTTTGCCAACAATAATATGCCAACAACATAAATAACAAATTTATTTACATATAAAAATAATAGGCTTGTTCAGAAGAAGCTGATAAGACTCTCAAAGGTTCATAGTAAGCAATATTTGCACCTTTTTTCCAGATGATTCATTAGCACAGTTTCTATAGTATTTTAGGCATCCTGCAGATTTCTCAGACTGACAAGTGAAACGGATGAAAAACAATTCTAACGGATTCTATTCTTGTCTTTCTCTAATGGCTTATAGATCTTGCTATTTCCATAAATGCTCTTTGAAGGGAAATTGTGCGGGATTTTAATGGCTTTTCGAGTTCATGTGGGTGTCACTTGCTTTGATGTATGCCAGACACAAAACAACAGTATGTCTGAAGGCAACAATCAATGGGGTTTAAGGGTGAATGGCAAGTACCATGTTTAGAATACACCTATCTTGGGGTTATTTCACCCTGATCGCAGGAGTAGCATTGAGCTACCACTCTTTTATGTGTAAGGAAGGGTCTCTTTATTGCATTTTAATGGGCACACTAAAGATGTATTATGCTTTTATAAGATTTTTTTTCCTACTGGTGACATGTTAATTATAACCTCACATTTAAAAGAAGTGCTTAGGGACAGTGACTGTACTCAAATCTAACTTAGAGCTAGATTTTCACAAGCCTTTTTATAAGAAAAAGTCATCTGGAGTTATCAGGCGAAGGGACAAAAAAGAACTACCAAAGTATTTTACTGTTGCAATATTCAAAATAAATCTGAGTTGTAATACATGTGAGAGAAGCTCTAAGGCAAAATTATACTGGGAATGATTCTTGAAGAATATTGTGTGAGGAAATAATTAGATTAAGGTTTTTCTTCCAGTCTGCTTTCTGGCTGAGAGGGATTTCAGCTCTTACTTGCAGCCGGACCCTTCACAGTATGTCCTCGGTGACTGTAGCCTATCCCCAGCCCAGCTGTATCCCTCACTCCACTAGGCATACCTGCACGGTATACTCACTTATTCCAGCTAGGTTTGTCCACAAGTATTTACGTCCCTGTATAAAATGTATCTGATATTTAAACCTAGGCTCATTCTTTCATTTTTGGTATCACAGTTGTGAGCTGTACAAAAAAGCTGGTGCCTATAGTCTACAGAGAGCAGGATGTTTCAGCTCCCCGACACAGAAGGTGAAACTTTCGGAAAAATACTATCCTGCTGAAGTTACTATTTTTGTTGAAACATATCCTCCCCTATTAGGTTTCCATGTATCAGGAACATCCAGACTCTGGTTGACAGCCTCAGTACTTTCAAAGTGTCCTGCAGCAGTTGTGTCTTTAACCAGGGGTTAGATGTAACAAGATCGCGGGGGTGTATGTCCCTCATAGGACAAACAGGAGCAAGGGAAACAGCACTGTTATCAGGAGAATGTGCATACCAGGCTAGACTTTAAAGGTGGGTCCAAGTAGCCACCGAGAAAGCAATTGTGGTCACAAATAGCAAATTTTCAAGCTCATTGTTGTGATTAGTCACTAAATATAATTCCTTTACAAATGTAACAAATTGAGAAGTGTATACGGACTGATAAGCAGAAGTGTAAAGTGCAAGCTCAGATCAAATCTCTGAGCCAAAAGAAGGCTTTGCTCCCTGTATAGGAAGGGAAAGGTGCCTTATTGCTCTTGGGTAAGAATCAATAGCTGTGTTTGTGTTGTGGGGCTTTTGGTTTTGGGATTGTTTTTGTTGTTGTTGGGTTTTTGTTGTTATTTTTTGTTGGTTTGGTTTGTGTTTTTGTTGGGTTTTGTTTGTTTGTTTGTTTTAATATGAGTTTCCTGAGTGTTAAGGCTATACTGAGAAGAGCAATCTCTGTGTTTGGTTTGGAGCTTCCTCCAGAGACACTCTTAAAATTCACTTTGACTAGCGAAGAATTTGAGTATTTCATATTAGTGGACTCACACTAAAAAGAGAATCCTGGTTTTTTTGTATAGACAATAAAAGATATTTTGACACATTTTGTGCAGGTGACTCAGCTGTTATATCCACTGAAGGACAGAAAAATGCTGTCAACTGGGAGAATTAACTAAAGTTGGGCTGTGATTTATGACTTCTGACAAAAGCCCTAAGCAAAGCTGACATAGCATATGATCCACCTGAACTGATTGATCCATTAGTAACAGAAGTCTTGACCCAGGGAAAAAAAAATGTTGATTACATGAAGAGGACACTAAAAGGTAGCCAGTGATTGCGTCAGCACTGACATCCATTCCAGCAGATCCTGAGAAAAGCTGAACTTTGTCAGCTTTCCTGGACAGCTTTTTATGTAGGTAACACCCCATGCATCTTCCTCTTGTTTACCAGACGCTGCTGGATTCCTGACTCTCACAAGGCTTTGTACTGCCTGTCCGAATTTCTGTAGCTGAAAGAATTACTGGTCCTTGCTCTCTGCCAGAGCTGATAATTGAATACTGCCAGGGAAAAATCAGCTTCATATTTTTATTTCCTTTTTTTTTTAATATCCCTTCCATTCAGCCCATTCATAGTTTAACCACGCCATGGTGCTACCAGCTTGAGGGCAAGAGAGGAGTGAAGAGCAGTCTAGTTGTGAACAGGTGATAGGCAGAAGATCCTTATAGGAAATGAATGTCCTGCTTTTACTCTGCATTTTGTGGGAACTGTGCTGCTTGGAGTATGTAGGTTGCTTACAGCAGCACGTCCAAAGACTCTGCAGGTGCCTGGCTTTGGGTGAGCTGCCTCAGTAGCTCAGCTTGCTGGAGGAAAGCTATAGGGTGAGGCCAGGCACGACAAGGCCTGTTCTCATGCGGTATGACACAAATTCATTGCACAGGCTCAAACCTGTGTGGCTTTGACAACCAGCTTCAGCTGAGAGACAGTGGAACTCCTGTGAAGAGGCATTAGAAAAAAAAATAGCAAGCACTGGTTGCCCTGCTAGGAAGAGTATTGATTTGGCATTACGAGTGTGTCCTCCCCCTTACTAAAGGAAAGTTTCCAAGAATCAGTGTTGGGATGGTGGTGAGCTGGGACAGAGTTTAGGAAGAGGGAGACCAGTCGCTACATTGTGGTAAGGTGTTCCCAGACAGCACTTGTCTCTGAAGGATGCTGGTTACCTGGCATAGCAATGAGTTCCTAAACCGGAGCTGGCAAATCAACATTGCACCAAACAACTGAAGGTCACTTTTGCCCCTGGATCTTCATGGCTGCAGGGAATAAGGGAATTGAAGCCTCTGTCCTTCTTCCTCAACTTCTGCAATGCCCACTTGAGGATGACATCTAAGCTGGGAGGGGACTGAGAAAGGCTGAGCAGCTCCTGCAGAGAACACCAGTTTCCCACTCGTGTGTATACTTTGGAGGGATACATTGGCTTGAATAACATCATTACTGAGGGAGAGCCTTTATTTTGGTCCTTCCTTATACCTTGTCCATTAGTAGCAGTTTGGAAAGTTTCCATGAAGTCCCACCCATATTTGGGATCTTGCAAGGAGAATCTTGGGATGAATGCACAGAAAGACTCATACCTGAGACGAGAGGTGCTGGTCAAGCCCTACTGCCAGTTACTGACCCTGCTTCCAGCCATCTCTGCAGCAGGACCTGGCTGCAGCAACAAGACCTGCACTGCACTCTCTCACCACAAACATACCTATTTTGTACCAGAGACAAAAAGTCCATCGGAGTATAAAAGCACATTGCCACTGCCAGTTACTCAGCAAAGTTTAATGGGTGGGCTGACGGAAAGGCTCCATCTTCTGCACTTGCAGGTGGGCTTGGTGCAGGCTGTGGACAGGTCTGTGTTAGCTGCTGCAATGATACTTCATGTTGCAACATGTCTGAAGAAACCCTGACAAAGATCCTGCAGATTCACAGCTCCTCTGGAGGTGTTTGCTGCTGCAGAGCCATGCTCAGCATCAATCCCAGGTGCTGGTTGCTGTATGAAAGCACAGATTTGTGAGAAGCTCCATAGTGCTTGGAATCAGCAGGAATTACAGACATGCTCCACAAATTTCTGTGGAGATAGGTGGCATTTATTAGAAGTTCTAGAATAGAGACCAGAGTGATTCCCTAATGCAGAAGTTTCACAGCCTTTAGGTGTTTCAGCTATTCTGTTGTCACCTCCTCTTGTTCTCTGCTCCACTCCCCACTTCTGGAGGCAATCTGAAGCCTCCAAAACCCTGCATTGGGGTGAAGTGCATGGAAGAGATGGGGCATCGCTCACATGGTGACACACCACCTTTTGCTCCTTTTCTCTTATCCCCACATACCACAGCATTATTTGTGCCTCTCGTCACTTCTTATTTAATGAGAGGCAGTGCTCTTGAGCCCAAGCTGGAAGAATAGGAAATTGTGATAAACAGAGAAGAATCCCATTTTGCTTCTCCCGTCAGTATGAATGAGGTGGAGGAGACAGCTGTCTGGAGTGAGTGTTTTCCCCAGCCACGTCCATCAAGGATCCCCGTCACCTCTGTGCTTCCCATCCAAGGGACAAGAGCACGTTTTTTTGTGCTCTGAGATGATAGGAAAGCAGACAATCACACAGGATGGTTCTGCAGCTACTGATTTTATATTAGATAAATTAGATGTGTCATTGCAGATGCTGGAAGTGATCCACACTTGTATGGATCTGAAGCATGAAACGGGGGCAGTAACACTTGGTTCAGACATTTCAGGGATGGTCCTATTGGTTCTGTGGTGGGTTACATGACAAAATCCGGGTCTGTGACTCTTTGGAGAGCAAGAGAATGGGACTTTTTTTGCAGGAGATGGGTTTGTTCCACCCAGGGGTGGAAACACAGCAGTGGTTCATTCTTTCCTTCCTCTCTTGTTGCCAAAGGCAGACACCAAGCTCCTCTGGGGAGCTGTAAATGAGTATAATTCAATACAAGGACCTAAGTGAGCAGCAGCACACTAGGCTTAGAGCTATCCCCGTTATGGCCAGAGGCAGGCATCTGAGAAGGGTGGACAGATGATCTGATCTTGTGCAGAAATCTCATCATGCTCCAGCTACCGTGCTCCACTTCACTGTAATAAAAAGTAATTTGATCAAATATTTTTGCACATTTTACTTCTGTTAAATAATTATTTGGTGCATGCCAGCCACAGGAGTCCTTGCACCTCTCTCACTGGAACGCTTGGGACTGGCTTCTCATCCTCTTCTCCATCTAGATATTGGAGAGCCTCCTACACTGGCAACTGCTGTGTGTGTGCAATAGGTAATTCTCTCCTTTTTCAAGGTGCATATGAGTTAATTTATGTCCAAAATTTAAAACAGAGGATACGCAAATACAGGAAACCTGAAAATTTTTTTCCACCTGTTCTTGTTCACTCTGGGGTACAGAATTCCCTTTGCTCATTTTATATTTAAACTCGGGGTTACATTAAATATAAGCAAACTAACAAGGTGCACCTACTTCACCACACTCTTTTTCAACAGTTTCATGAGGGGAAGACAAATCTCTGCCTCATTTAAAATCACCATAAACACTTGCAACATTACAGATAGATCAGATTTTTTTTTATTATTATTAATAATACACTACAACATGTCAATTTTGTAAAGGTGTACCGTTGGGCTTGCTGCTGTAGCATGCTTCTTAAATTAAGGGTTAGGTTTTTGCCCCCAGCCTTTCCTCCATCCACCCAAGGAAGGGTGGTCTATGGTGCAGAGTGATCATTCCTAATTGCATGTTGATAGGCAAGGAGCACAAAATGTACTGCATCCCTGCTCCTGCAGCTGGTCTCTATAAAACAAAAACCTCGAGTTGCTTATCTTGGAGAAGCTTGCTCTTTTTCCCAGAGAGAAAATAATTTATGGTCTAACTGGTCTGAGCACTAAATCTGAGCAACAAGGATCCAGCCAGAGATTCCTATTAAAGGGTTAGTATCCGTCATAATTGGCTGATGGGGTGTTTTGAAACTCATTAATCACCGTGCTGGCAGCAAGCAAATTAGAAACTCTGTGTTCTGCCGCTGACTTCCCATTTCACTGAGCAAGTTAAATGCAAAGCATGTGTTACTGGCATCAGCGATTTCAAAAGTGGGTGTTTCTCTGGATGTAAATGGCACTTAATAACGTTCCACCTTTGACTGAAACTAGGGCACGCCCTGCCATGAGGTTCTCATCATCTAATTGCACTTACTCAATCTGAACTCAGATCATGCAACTCAGGCTAAGTCTACCTGCCAGTTTAACTCTTCAGTTTGCCTTGACAGAAGAGCCGTACCCCAGGAACACAGAGTCACCTGGCAGGGTGCTGGGAAGGGATGGGGTGAGCTGTCCATGCTGCCTGCCCCATGGCTGCTGCCCTCCCAGCCATGACTCTCTACTTTCCCACCCAGGACAAGTATCGTGAAGAAAGCAGGGGTCGGCTGCTTCCAGGAGCCCTGTGTGTTACACAGACCTGATGCGAGCAGTGCCACAGGGCCGATGGATGCTTGAAACCAGTGGCTGCAATGACAGCCCTCAAGCATCACATCTTGGGCTTATCCACAAAAGTGAAAGGAAAATGAGATAAAAGCCGCTTTCTAGCTCTAGCAGGACATTTTGTACAGATAAGAGACCAGTCTGTGCTCCAGGCCTGCTCTGGCCACAGTCTCTGTGCTCAGGCTCTCAGCACCTCTCTCTAAAAAAAAAAATAACACTTCCCAGAGAACATTTATGAACTCTGAGGCCAACTGAGGTGCCACAGTTTGTTGGCTTGCAATGCTAAATTTTCTTAATTCTCAAAACAGGGTTACATTCTCCCCAACTTATGTTCTCTCCAGCAGCTGCATTGTGGGGACTGAGTAGCTGTCACAGGCCAAAATCCAGTTCCAACCCCAAATATTCAAGAGGTGTCTTGGGCATGCTGCTCTGAGCTGCATTCCTACCCTCAGACAAGGGAAAAAATGCTCCTAATCCACCTACTTCCACTGATGCTGCTAATGGTCCCTCAAGTGTGTCCTGCTCTTGCTCACAAGGCTTTTTTTTACCAGCAGTTTGGGATGCCAGAGAGGAGAGAGAAGCCCAAATGAGAGCACTGTGTGTCTCATAATCACAAATGACATTTTAACTGATAAGACTCTCTGCTCTGGTCTTCATCTTGCATTTCAGCTGTTATTTATGAAGCTAATGAAAACTGTGGTTCACACAGCGAGCAGGCAGGTTCTCCAGAGATTTTCTTCTTTCTTAATGGTTCTTGGTGAGTAAATGCCTTGTCACTGAAAGCCCCAATGTCCTGGCACACAAGAGAGAGGGTCCCAGTTGCCATGTGCAGTGATGCTGCTGGCCATATATGAAACAAGGCAGCACACAGCCCCCTCACCTCTCAGTTCCTAACTCCTAGGAGGGAAAGATCTTGACAGAAAGGTGCAAGGCTGGAGAGCTGTCTCTCTTGGATTATTTCAGTTTTAGCCACATTATCACCATGACAATATTTCGTAATTACATCTTGCATTTTCATCTATATATTTCAGCTGAAGTTATGAATGTTTAATTACACATGTCTCATAAATACCTTCTGGGGCAGGTCAGCATTCAGTTGGTATCTGTTTTCATGAGGCGGTTGCAGGGATGTATAATCTCAGGGAAAATCAGCCCTGCAGAGTGGTTTCAGACTAGACACAGCTAAGCCAAGGTGGTCTGCTCTGTGCACAGCCTCATGGGCCCTGTGGAACCTGAAACCATGTAACTGCCTGCCCATAGCAGGGGGCAGCCTGCACCTCTCAAAGTGTCATCCTCAAAGTAGGGGCCAAACTCTGCCTCCCTCATGACACACCTCCACTGCCACCCCAGCATGTACCAAATACTATATGGTGTTGGCACAATTCCCAAATGCATAGGGAGAGGATTGCCAGGGACTGCAATGCCACATAAGAGATCTGCCAAGCCCACTGTGCCTCTGAGGCTCATTCGTGCGCATTGGCCAACTATAACATGGAAGGTGTCTCTCCTGAAGGATTAAGTCCCCTGTGTTAAACAGCAAACCATCCATCAGCCTTTAATTTTCCAGTCAGGCATTTCTTTGCACCAATTTTCAGGACCTAATGACAAAAGACTGTCAATGCTGCCACTTTTGTGTCTCTTTTGTTTGTCACCTTGAATAGCTGAAAAAGAGTTATTCGTATCTTCATGTTCACTGCTGAGGAAGGTACCATAACTTTGACTGAGAAAAATCCTTTGCTTGGCATACACTGCATCCACGCTGGAGCAGAGTGGGGCACCAGACAGCAGGTCAACATTAAGATGGCTAAGGAACACAGATATGCTGTGGGGTAGTTTTTTGTTTATTTTTTTTCTGAAAGTTCATCTGTATTGTGAGAAAGGAGGGTTCATGTCAAATATTTGTTGGCCTTTTTTAGTATGAAAGAGCTAATGAGCCCATCTTGTCATCTGCTCTGTAGTGCACAGCGAGTGAAGAGTCAGCTTGCTCATTACACTGATCGCTAGGTTATAAAGGGCTCAAAAGAGCTGGCAGGGAGGACTTGCTGCCCTGGGCACGAGCAGAACTGTATTAGTGTGCACTGCAGAGGGGCTCAGGGCTTTGTTTAGACCAGTACTGTATTGCACCCAGTTCGGCAAAGGCCCAGCTACAGCAGGTAGGCACTGAGCCAAAAAAGGTGCTTTTATTACCATATGATGAAATTTAAGCTCTGATGCCTCTTGACCCCTACCCATGGGCTAGCAACTGTGACGCTGGGAGAAACCTGCTGCAAATAAACTGGGAACTTGCAGTGGCAGAGAAGAATTACTTATAGAGGTAAGCACGGAATGCAGTGGGCACAGAGCAATGAAACAGAACTAGCAGCATACAGAAATCATGGGCAGCAGTGATGCAGAAGTGTCACTGTGTGATTATGTGGATAGCAAGCAAGAGAAAGAAAGCATTCATTTTCAAAACTGAAGCTTTATGATACAGGATATGCATAGGTAGGCAGATTGTTAGGAAAAATATCCTACCTGGCAAAACTCAGAGACTATTTCAGGGAAGATCTCAGAGCATCTGCAGGTATAAGTTTCAGTATGGATGGACACCCATTCCTACAACCCCAGTGTGAGCCAGAGCCTTCCCTATAATCTTCTTTCTTCCTATCTCATCACTAATACAAAAGCATTTTAGTGTTTCTGAAAAGTTCTGCTGCTTTTAAGTTCAAATACTCTACAGCTATAAAGGTAATCAGTATTACTGTTCATATTAAATAACTTTGAGCTATGCAAAGTTTATTATCCCGTATGAGGTGGCAAATTGAGTTACTGGCCATTTGTGATAAGGCAGTCTTAATAAACACTGCCCACAGAAAACCCAGAGTTTACTTCTTTGTCTTCTCTTCTCCAATGCTTTTCTGGTCCCCTTACCATAACTAAATCTGAGGCAGAAAAATATTTTGTATATAGTTATTGCAGTTTTGCTAAATCACAGTTTACATGCAACTTTTAATGCCATCTTTAGTAAACAAGCATCTTGACAGGCTTAATCTGCCTTGTGTGTTTAATATACTATGTCCTACTGGAACAGGTAAGATTAAACTACATTTTTATGACGGATCAGAAAATGTTTTCTTGCTAGAGTTTAAACCACTGGTGGGAGAGGAGTCAGAGCTGAGCTCCTGGCAGAAGTGCCATTGTACAGACTAACTGGGAGGTACTGACTGTGCTCCGCACTCTGAAAGCAATCTCAAGCAGCCGTGCCCCACTGCCAGCTGCCTCTTCAACAACAGGAGGCCCTGAAGGCAGCTGGCTGATTGCCTGGGGGGACATGCCTGAAGGTGCCTTGCTCTGGTAGGCAGGCACTTATGACAAGGGTCCCCTGGGTTCCCAAGGGCCTCCTGCAGCCCACGTCAACATTTTTACCACCATACTGACAGTTTTGAAATCTGCTACCACACCCAGTGCCTTGCTCTTTCCAAACCTACCTCTGAGTGTGCTACTTTTCACACAGACACAGTAATAATCAAGCCTCAGAAATGCAGCAGGAAGCATTTGTGCTGACATCCTGCTCTCTGTTTCATGCTCAGTGCATGAAAACAGCATTTCTAAAGATCTCCCCTTACAGCCTGAGCCAGGACTACAGAGAGCAATGGCTGTGGTCTCTAGTCATGCTTGTTTCCTTCTCTTTCAATACAAACACACACATTTTAAGAAGGAAGGCAAACCCCATGCAGCATGCTTTGTACCTAGTGTCTTCTCAGATATTCCTGTGCTAGGGCATCAGTGTCATGTCTCTGTTATATCATAGTGCAGGGCCGTGAGTGGTTCTGGTGGCCTCAACCACTGATGCTGAGAGTCCAGTGATCATGTTAGACATCCTGATGCCTCTGCATTACATTAGGCAGGGGCCTGTAGTCACTGGCAGTGGGAGCACTTCTTTACTGCTTAGTTTCATCTGAAAGGGGTCTCATGTGCCCTGAGACCACTCTGCAATATAAACCAAAGAGCAGGCAGTAGCCAGGATCAGAAGATTTGCTTCAAAAGCTCATGCCTGAACTGGATTAAAATATTTAGGAGGATTCATCTTTAGATTTAGGTTAAAGTTAACCTGGAAACCAGGTCTGGATCTAAACCTGGACTTGGCCCACCTCCAATTTTAGTGTTGAGGAGCCAGGAGCAAGGAGAAGGCATCAGAAACTGCCTGACCAGTGTTTAGAGTGCTCATGAAATTTACTGTGATGTACTGAAAAATGGTTGTCAGGGCCTTTTCAATAATTTTAGCAAAAAATATTTTCTCTATTCTTATTTGTGGACCTAGAAGAAAACCTTCCTACATGTATCCTTCAGTAGGAACAACTGTGCTCTGAGCTCAGTTCAACCACTTCATGGTTGCAGCCCAGACCTGTGTTTAGTGGGTAGAGAGGTTCAGTCAGAGTTCTTTGTATGTCATGTGTACTCTTCCTGCTTTTTTGTTTTCCATCAAAATATGATGTAATGACAGACTTTGTGGATCTCCAGTATTTCTATTACTGCCTTTTTAATGGATTCCAGCTATTAATTTGAAATTGAATCTGCCTCATCTTAACTCTACTTATATACATTCTAAGTATGCTTCAAAGTTCATTAATGATCTTCAGTAGCCTTAATAAACCCAGGCTGTGCCATAATTACAAATGTCTAAATCACTCACTGTGAGTAGTTCCGATCTCTGCATTCAAGTGCAGATACTCAAAGGCATACTGCTGTGTATGGATGCAGCCACACACATACATACTCATTTCTAGGGCTGCTTTCATAATACTTATGGATAGAATGAACTCTGAGCCATGAAGTTGTTTTAGTGGAAACACAGATGAAATCATCTTTCACCTCTAGGTCACCAGTGTGATTCCATCAAAAAACAGCACTGCTGACTGAAAGTTTTCAGACAGACACTGAGAGCTTAAGAAACCTCATGATCTCAGCACAGCTGTTAATAGAAAGCAAACCTAACACTAACTCATGTCACTTTTGGCAGCCACAGCAGAAAGGCCAAACTCCCAAATCAGCATGGGGGCTACACGGCTCTTTTAGCTCAGAGGTAGCTCCACGGTGGGCAGTGCATTATCCTGGCAGGGTGGATATTGGAAAAACTTATATGGCAACCCTTTGTACCATTCCTGCCTGGGTTAAGAAGAGGTCATTTTTAATCTCATTCTGTTGGCTCTCTATTTATAGAAAAGGAAAAATATAGGGAAAAGTGGCCAAAAGAGTCACTTGCAACTTCTATTGTATGTATTAGAACAAACCAAATTCTGAAATAAGGGTTTGAATTTCCTGGACCTGGATCTGGAACTTATTCATTTCATTCAATCTGTGCTCAGGTAGGAATTATCAGTGACCTGACTAAATCTGGACCCTTCACAGCAAAATTTTGTCTTCACATTTCACTGATAAGGTGTCTTCTCTCATTCATTTTGCTGTCGTGCAAAAATTATTGCTCTTCTTTGAGTTAATCCATCCACACTGTTTTGCTTAAAAATCAGGGCAAAAATTAAATTACAATTCCTCTGCTTACCAGCCTCTCAGAAGAAGGGAGCTCCACTTTTCTGTTGTTCACAGAAGTGTAAAGATGTAAAGCTACCAATTTATAATGACGATGCAGGAATAAGGAGCATGATTTTGCAGTTTTGGCCTCTCCAAGAGTCTGCACAAGGTGTAGACGCCAGCAGTTTTCTTCAGCTGGCTGAATGTAAAGGTGAAAACAAATGTGACAACCTTTCCTTGTCAAGGGAGGGAAGGTAAGGGTTAGAGAGATGTAATATTCAATAGGGAGTTTATTTTCATGCCACATTCAGAGTCATCCGGGCACCTAGTTATCACAAAGTTGACGAAACAAATGGCACTGGAACAGGGAAGAAAGGAGCCTGCAAAGAAGTCAGTAAGAAGAACTGGAAGAGCTAAATCTACAAAGTTAGGGAGTAGGATGGGAGTCAAGGTCTGTAAGAACTCAAACAAGAATTTTTTGAGCGCCAGAATGAAGGACTGATCTGTTGCAGATGTGCAGTTCAAGGCTGGCCATACCCTTGGGTAGCTAACATGCAAGCCATTGAATTATTGTGTTTCCACAGCATCTGAAAGAAAATTTTCAGCACTTATAAGGGCCCTTTCTAAAGTGTAGTCACTCACAGCTAATAGGGAGTCAGCTCGCACTGCAGCTTTGTTTCTGGTGTCTTGTCTTTTTCTCACACGTGTTTCCACAAAACCTGTGAAAACTTAGTATTTGAATCCATTAAATGTTGCTGCCCAATAAGTTGGAAAGTCTGTGGATACACTCATACATACACATAAAACAAAGTACAGCCTAAGCCGTGCTTTCATAGAAAATGAGGCTAAAAGAACTTAAGGATGTGAAAATGAAAATTCTGTCATGAAGTGCAAAGGTGTTTGGTTTCCTTGTTGGGTCATAGAATTTGAGAGAGCTTGGCAATGTCCTGAGTCATGCCAGCTCTTTGGTTTCTTTATTCCTTGACCCACCTCAGCCCTCAGACAGGAGTTCCCATCATGTGTCTAGTAACACGTGCAGCTGAGTTTATTTATGTTTCATACCTTAAAGGATGATCTTTTACATCTTAAGAGAGGGAAGAAGTTTGTGTGTGAAGCTCGAGAGTGAAGAGGTTGCTTAATGGCTAACCTGTTTGATCAAAGTGAGTTGTACTATGACCACATTGTTTGGGAAACTCTCGTGGAGGGAATGCTGCAAACTCCCAAAAGGCTGGGCTTTCATGTGGGTTAACCTGTGTGGAAGAGGGAGGGGTTGGTATTCATGGGTGAGCCTGTAATGAATGTGTCCCTCTGATGCTGGCCTTATTGAAGGCCAATTCAGACGATGAATAACTTTTGTTGAAGAGAATGACAATGTAATTGTTTCCTGAGGAAAAGTGTCTGTGTGGGTGGTGGGAAGGGTGGAGGTGATGATCTCAAATAGGGCAAGTAAATGATAGTTCTGCTCTGTTGTCCAATCTCACAAACTCATAATGAAGTTAAGGGAGTGATTGGGCTGTTTCCCATTTTGAAGCTTCACAACGGTGTAGTGACACCATATTTAACTAGGTAGGTTATCTTCAAATTCTGTAATGTTCAAGTCCCTGCAGCTGCAGAATGGTTGGGAGATGGAAAGGTGAGGGGAAGACGCGTAGGACATCTTAAGGCAACCGAATTTGTAGGATTTATGTGTCTTTGCCTGTTCATCAACCCAACAGGTACTCAGTGTTGATTGACTCATCTGAAAGAAGTGTTAGAAATATGTGGCAGGCAAAGCAGTAACATCGTGCTGCAGCTGGGTGCCTTTTTGTCGGTGTGTTCCCTTGGTGACCCAGGCAACCAGAACAAGTCACCAGGATGTTTTCATTATTGGGTTTTGGTGCTGACTCAGAGTGGAGAAGTTAAAGTCATATAGTAGCAGCTTCACATTTGAATGTGTCTTTCTTTCTTATTAATACAGGATAAATGAGGCATGAGTTCTATAGGATTATTCTTAGCTGCTTCTCTCAGCAAACTTGCCCTTCTAACCTAGTATTGCTTCCTCCTGCATCTCCTTCTCAACATTCTCTGTTCTCTCTACCCTATCTTGATAATTTTTCCATATTCAAGCCCAGCTAAGATGAAGAAAAGGCCTTCAAGTAGCCATCCATGTAAAAGATACAGTACTTTAGGGGAAAGTGCAGTCAGAAAAGTCACCTTATGCAATGCTGGATTTGGGCTTTTTTTTTTTTGCTTCCCCTATGGGTGGCTATAAAGGGAAAAGGGAAGGTATTTCCCTGCAATGAGATGTTCTCCTGCTCCACCATCCTGAGTGGTTTTATTAATCCCATTTGCTATGAGTCAGTTCTGGGCTTGTGTGCCCCTTTCTGCCTGCCAGGAAATCAAATACTGTGGCACAGGCATTGGTGATGCACAAACCATCTCTGAACAACCTGGAGATGAGGAAACTCACATAGGAAAAGAAGAACAGGTAGTGACTGGGCCTTTTCTCACCTCCAGTTGAAGAAATTGGATCTGAATAAGTGATCTTTACCTAGTAATTCAGGAGAAGCTGAAGGTGAATCCAAGGCCCCTATATGTTCTGCTGGTGGCTCTTGTATAAATCACTTCTCCAGCCTCTATAAAAGCATTATGCTTCCCTCTGTCTCCTGTGGCCATCATGCCTTAGGGCTGCACTGCAAGGAGAATATGCACCTTCTTCATGCCAGCAAACCTCTGGCCTTAACTTCAACAGACAGAGAGGGATATATATTGTACTTCCAGAGAGGGAAACACACTCCTGGCCTTAGGCACCAAGGAACACCAAACTGCTGGCTTATCCCACAAGGTTCTCCACCAGAAAGCCCAGCTGGGTCCAGCACATATGATTAAGTGTGCAAGATTCTAGCCTGTCACAACAGAACTTCTTTTGGGCTGTTTTCTTTACTGCCAGCTTGGGAAAAAGCTTAAGTAAAAAGGCCTCAAGCAGAGTCCAGCACATACAAGGGCCAGCAGCTCTGATAACCATGCTGGTCTTGCAACTCAAATGGAGAAACTCTGTCTCTGCATGTAGTACAGTGATGTCCACTGCAGACACAGGAGCATAAAGTCTCTGCCATGTTAGCCTGCTGGTGTTGGATAGACACCTTGCACTGCAGCATATGATGGGCATGTGACTGTGAGGACAATGCTGGGTGATAGGACTAAGAAAACTGGAAGACATTTTCAGGAAACTCCATAGGAAATAGAAGGTAGTGGTGTTGCTGAAGCTTCCGGGAATGCACTGGAGTGAAAAACTCTCTGGTACAGAGAGGAGTGTACAGCAGGCTAGGCAAGGAAGGTAACTCTACCATGTACTGCTGTTCTAGAGCTGCAAGCAGCAGAGCCATCCGTGGTGATGCTTCACCATGCTGCTGAGGTCTGTAGAACAAGACGCCCTTGTGGCTACATTGTTCTGCATCCAACACCACACACTTAAGCATGCTCTGGAAAAGGTAATACAGGAAGGTTCAGTCAGCTCTGGTGTCCTCAGAAGCTTCAACTCATCTCAATGAAAACAAAAGATGGTGGATTGTTCACCTGTTCATCCTCTTATCTCTAGTGATAAGCTCTTTCAAAATATGCATGAAGCTCCAGGCTATATTCATCTTTTCTCTCCTTCACTCCTCTCTAGGTTTTAACTATGCTCAGGTCTGAGATTATTCTAGGAGAATACTTGTGACAATGGCTCCCTGGCAGCTCATTGACCAGTGAAACTCTGCAGTAATCCACAGTACAATGGTGTTTGGAGAGGGGTGGAAGTATGGCTGGCAAAAACGATCCTAAGTAATCTACCCTAACACGATGTTCTGGGAGGCTCAGAAGCCCCCCACGACACAAAGTAATTACTTCGGGCTCTGGAAATCCCAGAGCCCCAAGCTGAGTATGGAAGAATATGAACAGAAAGTATCTTGGCTTGTCTAGTTCCTGTCTAAGTATCTGCAACTGCAGTATATGGTACCAGCTGGATGAGCATTTGCTATTCTTGTGTTAGTGTTTTTATGCAAAAAGCTGCCTTTCAGTGAAAAAAAGAAGGTAACAGCCTCTATACAGTGAGTTGTTTCTGCTTTCCCAAAGTACTGAGAATTTGAGCTAGAGGAGAGAGAAAAGCCAAGCTTTCCTTTGACCTGCATATGTAATTGTTGGGTACAGTAACCTAATAAACAAGTGCAGGAGTTTAAAAGGATTGGCAACCTTAAATGCCACTTACAGTGAACTACAAAATGCTGAAAACTGCACACCAGAACAGTCTCACCAGAACAGCATGTCTCTGGATCTTCTGGAGGAAACCTCTTGGCCTGTCTGAGAGCAAACCCTGGAAATTCCTGTGTGCTTAGCAAACAGGTCTGCTCACAACGTGCTATCCTGCTTGTTCACAGGGTGTTGGAGATAGGGAGTGGTAGATAATGAAGTCACTGGGATGAAATAACATATCTGGTATTTGCATTTGGGGGAAGAAGGGTGGGAGGGAGTGATGCTGCAGCAACTTCCCTTTTCCCAAGCATCCAGGTGAGGGGTGAGCCAGCCCAAATACACCATGCAAGTGGTCTTGTATCCTGTGTTGGTAGACTTTTGTGACCCTGAGAAGCACATGGCAGGGCTGCCAGGCTCACAGCCAGGGCCCTGGGAAAGGCCCTATTTCATGACTGAAGCAGTTTTGGACCCTTTTCTCATAAATACCAAAGTAGCACATGGCAAGAAATTGGTATATGGAGATTGGTATATGGTATATGTGACATACTAAGCTTCAAACTGGCTTTAGTTTAGACATGAGAGGAAGGGTCAAATCCAGAAAAGTATGTTTAGGAATGTAAGTGCACCATTTTTTTCAAAGTTGTGATCTACTGATTACAGAGTGGAGCTGTGCCTGAGTATTTCCAACTTTCTGAACAGAGAACTACTGTTAGACTGGGTATACACCAGGCTGATATATTAACTGCCCATCTGTTGAGCTCTCTGCTGCCTTCGAGGGGTGGATAGGGAAATTGGCAGAAGTCCTCCAGGCTGAAAGAAAGAAGAGGTTAAAATGAAGGCACAAAGCAAAACGCAGCTTTATTTGTACTGTATTTGTAATCTCTAGGTAATCCCATCACTGCTAGCACAAAAGCAGCAGGCTGACGTGTTATTTTACCACAGCAGAGGTGTGGGAGCTGCAGAATCAGCTGTCACAGAATTATTTTGTGGTTTCTCTGAGATCACGGGCTCTTCAGTGCTCCCTCTGGTTGTTTGTAGGGCCTGAATAAGGAGTCCAATACATACTCAGATGAAGTGAGGAGATGGAGGACAGCAGGCGATACAATGGGAAGAGCAAAGAACAGAAACAGCTCTGAAACCTGACCCCTGCCTCAAAGAGAAGACCAGTTATCCAGGCTGACTGGGGGCATATCCTCAGGAGCAGTGAGGAGAGGTCACAGCAGCTCACAGCTGGGGCCTGAGTCATCTCAGAAGCAATTCCTTCATTTGGTAGTTGCATTATCTGTAAATGAGGTATCTTGTACAAGGCTTGTACAACAAGCCAAGATTTGTGGTAATGAGCTATGGGGCACATGCTGCATTTAAAGACTAATTTTAACAATAATGTATCTCATTAAAGCCGCTGGCTTTGTGTGTTTTGTAGGACATGTTTGCTGCCATATAGTCATAATATATTTATCACAAGTGAGCCTATTGCTTGTGTAGCTTGTCTTCTTTCTTTCCTGACACTGAGTGCCTAAACCCATTTTGTATGCACCAGAATTTCTAATTTCTCTGCAGCCCATGGAGGAGTCAGGACATAAAGCACTGGGCTGTGGAGGCTACTAAGACAAACCTGTGTGACAAGAGCTCCTGCAGTGAGGTTCCTTTAGAGCTTTTATTTAAACATCATAACTGGAGGAAGAGGGGTTGAGTGCTTTTTTTGTGCTCTCCCGAACAGATAGTCTAGTCTTGTGCTGTCTCATGGGGCAGCTTGAAGACCAGATTCTTAATCTTTGAAAGAAGATTTATAAAATTATTATGGCCTTTTGACTAAAGGCCCTGGAGGTATAAGGTATTATTATGATGCTATGTAGTCATAGAGATTTAATTGAAGGTATTTAACTGCAGTGGCTATAAAACAATTGAAATTATACTTAACCTCCTCTTTGGAGCAATGCTTTTAGACAGATTAATAAGGTAAGTGATGCTCAAAGTCTTTGTGTCTTTCCTGAGGTTTTCTCCAATACACTTAATGGAGTTTTCACAATGCAGCCAGACTGGCAGGTATAAGGAATTCTAGTAATTATGCCTCCTGAATTCCTTGTATTTCTTTCCAAACTGAGCATCTCTAGGATCAAAGTAAACATGATAACAACTCTTTGTAAATGACATTCTCTGTAATGACATGCAGAGAATCTGGCCTGGAAAAAAAAATCAAAGAATAAGTGGTTTTCCCAGTAAATCAGGGCCAAGATAGAGTCCCAATAGACTCTTACTGTCAAACCCTTACATGCATATGTTTTACAGGTTACTTATTCAGTCACAGGTGTAGAAATTCATGTGGTCTCCCATCTTAAGAGGTAATAACAGGCCAACAAAAAAGGCTTGTTAGTTTAGTCTAGATGCTAATCTGAACTTCAGTTGAACCTACTTGCTCAAGTAATCTACCCAGCAATCTCCAGGAGAAGATACTTTTTCTCATGTAGAGCCAGTTTAGCAAAAATGTAAGCTAACCTCTAACTGAGATGATTATGGAGAAGATATATTCCCTGTGAGCAATTTTTCTATGTATGGAGGAGCAAGCAGGTACCTAAACAGTGTCTTTTTATTAGGGGGGTTCCTTGCCCAATCCCCTATATTGTGGGACAGGCAGATGGAATTGCCCAGTCACAAGAATGTCCCACAGCAAATGGGGTTGCCAAGGTGCATCATTTCTCCCTGTCAATGTGCTCCTGCTTGTGCACTTTAGCTTATTTTGAATTAGGAAGTAACTGAGTGGGGATTTATGCTTAGATCACCTGTGCCTTGCTCAGTCTCACTCAGGTACCTTTTAAAGGACCTGAGATTCCCAAAGTAATCCAGAGACACCACCCTGTCCAATGACAAATTGTGCTATGAAAGTGAGGGGTGGCTGAGGTTAAGAGCTAGTCCTTGTGCCCCAGACCTTCCTTTCCTGATAGTCACCGTGCTCCTCCTTGAGCAGCAGGTAAAGCTAGGAAGGGTTTCCGGGGCTTCCCATATGTCATGCAGGAGACATGGCCAAAACCAATGTCAGAGCAGATACACAGTTCCCCATGGAACATTATTCCTTTGCTGTACAAAGAGTGAACTGAGCTCTTGAAGTGCAGGTTAGGGGTGATGCTGCCATCAATGGCAATAAAGCAGGGCAGGGCCAGAACCACCTATTGAGCTCTGACAATTGGCCACAGATGACATGGCAGGTGTCACCTCTCCCCAGTGTTATGTGTGGTGGAGTAATTTGCTGATGCATTCTTGGAATAGTTTAGATTAATTTTGCAAAAACCTGTTTAAATAAAACATTAGATACACTTTTTCTCAAGGTTTGAAGAAGGGTTATGATTATTTTCACTCCCAGTAATAAGTCTAAGAATAATGCCTTACTCAATCATCCTTGGCAGGAAGGGAAGCAATACACTGGCTTTAGAGGCTACAGAGTTACCTGTTTATTTTGAAATAAATGTTTCTCTGTGCTATTCCTGACAGAGCATCAGTTTTCCTGTTCCACCCTTACAATTTAATGTAGGAGGGTCACACACTTTTGTCCTAGTTAACTCAAGTCCTGCAACTATGTAAGTTTGTGGCATTTTATTTAATATTTTTTTAGGTCAGACCAGCCTCACATGATTGTTTAAGTAAATAAGCAGTTGACCAAAAGCCACTCATCTTCATGTACGGCAGGTATGTGAGGCAATGGGAGTTGTTCAGTTGTTTGCCCATTATTTCTTGTGAAGTCATTATTGCTTTTCTCCCGCTGCCCTCATTTGGGGCCAAGCATTGCCTTGTTCCTGACTTGCAAAGTGAAAGGAAACAGAGGACGCTAGGAGCAGGGGAATGAGTCTTTCCTCATTCCTCTGGCACAGATCCACAGGACGGACTTTCTGCTGTATCATGGTTATGTGCAAGGAAGACAGGAATTGGGTCTGCTCCTGGCCCTGTCACAGGCTCTGGGGACCTATTTCTTGGCTGCCTGGAAACTGACAGGTTCACCTTTCTCTAGTGGAAGTAGCAAAGGTGCCATTCACTGCGTGGTCTATGTGAGCAATATTTCCATGAAACAGAGGCACCCAGCTCTCCTTTCTGGCACCACATGCCACTATAGAGTGACTTGCAGGCTGCACTGCTGTGTTTACAGCTTCCAGGTCTGCTAGTATCTTCTTGTACTCTCTGCTGAAGAGAACTTTTGATAAAACAAATGCATGTACTTTAAAAGGACACACTTGAACAGATGGCAAATGGTCAGGGAATGAGAAAATACTTGGTTAGATTCAATGTGATGACTTGTAAATTTTGCTCCCCTTGTGATTGCTAGCAGGAATGGTCAAAATGTTTCTTTCTTACTCCTTCTTCCTCTGCCTTTTCCTACCTGAGGCTTTTTCTCCCTCTGCTCTAACAACTCATTGCTGAACTCAATGCAACTTTCTAGGCATGAAGCAGTCAGTGAGCATTTCTCCAGCACAGTAGTGTTTCTGCATCACTCCTACCCTGCTTCTGTGTCTGCTTGTTGGCACCTCAACATGAGAGGAAGTCTCCTGCTCTCCTGTCTGCTGAGAGAGCAATGATGAGCTGTTCTGTGGGACTGTGTGTAAGCAGGGAGCTGTGCCCAATGTCATTTCACTTCACGCAAGAGCTAGAAGAGGAACACATCCTTCTGGCAAAAAAAAAAGCAAGAGTTCAGAGGTGTTCCCTACTTCTGCTTGGGATGAAATGAAAAGCTTTCCAGGTATTTTCCCTTCCTGGAATGAGGCAGAAGCCTGCTGGCTGGGACATTCACTGGGGATGCAGGAGAGACATACCCAAATCATTTGTGTGAATGATTCAGTCACTGGATGAAGCTTGGCTTTCCCACATCTAAGACAAATACCCTAAACAATGATTTTCCTCTGCAGTGGCTGAAATTTGTTTTGACATTCTTGCATCCTTGGTGAATATGACACTATCAGAGATCTCATTCGCATGACTCCTGTTAAATAAACTGTTTTCCTGATTGGTGCTTCATGCTTTCTCTCAGTTTTGCACCAAATATAATTGCTTAGCTGGACAGTTTCGTCCTGTTACTAGTACATATGTGGTTACCTGGGCCACCAGTATTTGTCAGACACTTTGTGGCACCTTGCTCTTGACCAGAGTGCCACACTGAGAAGTTTCCATCACTGGATCCTCCCCTCTGCTGTGAGCAGCCAGGCAGCCTACACTGTCCAGCCATCTTTCTTTCAACATGATATTGCACCACCCAAAGCATTAGGTATTCAGGTAAAGTTCAGACACTTGAGTTTTCCATCACTAATCTTCACAACAGGTTTTCATGCTAGTCCCTGCATGGTGTTCTGGTTTCCGACTGTGGCTTAGCACCAGACTTGGCTCTCATCTGGCCCGCAGGTAATAGGGATCCGTGATCCCACAAGAGCCCGTGTTCTGTCATCTGCTACATCTTTTGTCATCTTTGCTCTTCAGCTCTCTTGAGTAAAAGGCAGCAAGATGGAATCTCTTCCTCAAAAGTTGTGTAAATANTTTTGTTTGTTTGTTTTAATATAAAGAACTCTAACAAATCCCTGCTCCAGATGAACTTCAAGCGTATGCAGTAGATCAATGGCTTCTCTAGAAACAATTACTCATATCAGTTAGTGTTTGTACCAACTTTATCTGAATTGCCTGAAATAGCCCTCCCATCATCTAAATTTAGACTTTAAAATACAACTAAAGAATGCATGGTGGCCTAATGAGTAGGTAGCCAGTCTTTCACAGGATTGTGCCTCTGAAAAATGAATTGTATGTGAGCATTAATACTGCATCTCAAAAACTCATTCAGCTGCATGCCTGGTCAGCTTAAATTGGTTTTGGCTATTTCTCTTTGGGACTTTTTTTATGCTGTAAAATCTCACAAGATATTTTCTTGTGAAGTGGTTTCTAGTTTTGGCATAGGTAATGACAGCTATACATCCTGAGAGATGACAGTAGTATATAAAAATGAGAATATGAATTATTTGGCAAGAAAAAAAATTTCTGATAGATGTCATCCACATAAGTTCCTTTACAGCAATAAAGAATGAACTACAGAATCGAGAGGCATATGTTATATATGGTAAGATTTCTTTCTTTCCCTGAGGATTGTGGGGATAAACATAGAGTAGAAAGCAGAGGTGTATATTGGAAGTGACATGACATTTCTCTCTGCAAAAATTCAACAGCTAAAACAAAAATGAAAGGGAATAGACCTACCAGATGCTTCGATTCAGCAGTTTCACTCCTTACATGCTCTTCAGTAAGTTTCCAGAGAAGAGTGGGCTTGGATTTCTGTGAAATTTATCTTGCTAAGATTAGGAGGGCGGTTGGGAAAGAAGGAGGAAAATCAGAATTTGCCCACAAAATAACTCCTTCTCCTCTCCCCTGCCCCATTCCAGAAACATGAGATATGGCAGAAGGTCATGCAGATAATTGCAATATTATCTCCTGTGCCTTGGGAACTTGGCTTCTCTCAGAGGGAGGGTGATAAATTAGACCTTGTGAAAATTCCATTAATGGAAAACTCTAACATTGCTAAATCTAGAACCGGGGCAGTAAACTCCAGAACTTTCCAGAGAAGATAAGTTTGGAAATTTAAGTTTTTCCACAGGGAAATGCTTCTCCCTGACTGAATTCTGCATGTTGTTTGTTGGGGGGCAGGGAGTTCCCTTAAAAAATCAAGCAGAACCAAGTTCTTATATGCCTGGGAACCTGGAACTCTGAAATCCCTGGCCTGAGCTGGCTCTGCAAGTTTCCAGTTTTCTGAAGTACCGCTGTGGGTGTGAAAGTCCATTTCTGTGGTAGGGTCTCCATGAAACTGGGTACTCTGGAAACAAGGCTTCTCCGTCTGCCCAATGGACTAGCAGGAAACCTAACTAAGTGTCATTTTGCCAACAGAACTTCCACAAAACTGAACAACTACTACAAAAACCTTTTAGTTTTGATTAGTCAGATTTGAAATTCCTCACCAGATATAGTTTAGATCTTTCTGTGACTTCTCATCAACCCATTGAATTCAATCCACATGGTCAGGACTTAGATCTGCCTTTTGGGTTCTTACTGTTCTCCTTACTGTGTATTGCCTCTGACATGTAAAAGTCCTACTTCACACATTCCGCAAACTGTGTACCTAATACCCAACTAAACAAATTGGTTTTCAGTGGTAAAAAGATAGATAAACATTTATCATCAAAACATGAGACTGGAATTGCAGAGAAGTCCCTCACTGGGGTATAGATGCTCCTATTTGGTATTTCCTGGGAAACTGAGGCTTGGGATGTGAATGAGAGAGGAATAACATGGTTATTTCAGTGGATGGTTGGGAAGGCTTAAAATCCATTAGTATCTTTGGTCAGGTGAATGTCAGCAGTGCTGGCAATTTCTATTTCTACCAAAAAACGTAGCTGCTCCTCCTCCATTCACTCTCAGGATCTGTACCAAGCACTGCCCAACATTATGGTGCTCCAGACCACCATGTCTTGATGTGTCCTTCTGGAGATGCCAGTAAACTGAACAATAGTATTTTGTGTTAATTACTTTTTTCCCCTAAATCAATGAGCAAGGTATCACCATAATAGAAAAATGATACAGCACTTGGACTAAGGCCTGTTTCTGTGATGGCAAATCAATTGAAATGCATCAATGCTGAAATTACAGTGGGAAATATCTCTACATTCTTTGTGTGTTACTGAAGCACATTCCTGTAAATTAGTCCCACTGGCAGTCATTTTGCCGATTCAGTTTTAAATGTCAGAATCAAAATGTTGCCCTCGATGGTGGAATTTGGAAGTCAGGATCTCCAAAAGCAGGTTTTTTAGACATACTCAGCAATTAGGTAGGCAATGGTTTCTAGATCCATATTAAAAGAGGGGTGCATTTTCTTGTAAATAACTGTTCCTGTTTCAATGGTGACATGAAATGCAATGAGTTACATTAGTTGTCCCAGGCAGCTTTCATTAATCATCTGCATATAATTTCTCTCCATATGAAGTATGACTTTAAACTTGTGTCATCTCCATAAACCACTTAAAAGTTTTCTTAAAATCCCATGACCTTCAGAAGGACATTGACTAGTCCTGGAATGTTAGAAGGAGGAAACAAATAGAAGGTGTTCCAACTCTGCCAGCAAAGAAGCAGCAGTTTGAGTACAACTGGCATCCAGGCCCTTGGAGCTGGAATGGGCATTTCCCAGGAGGAGCAAGGGTGCAATGAGAGGGGTAGTGCTAGGCCATGTGGCACCATCTCGGAGAGCATCGGGGGACACCATGGTGGCCCCCCATCCCTTGACAGATGATGGGGTGCTCATGTGGTGACTCTCTGCAGAAGATGTAAGTGGTTCAGCTCAGGGCAGGTCTCCCCAGGGCTGCTCTGCCTGTGTCTGCCCTGCCAAGAGAAAACCTGCAGGAGCAGTCACACTCTGCTCCTGGTCACTGCAGTTTTGCATGCTCAGCCCTCACCCTCTTTCTTCAACAAAAGGCTGTATTTACCCCTACCGCTCCCATCTGGCCTTCAGCAATTAATCTCTGTGCCTGTAACTGCAGCACATTGTGTGATAATTCGTTATGTTAATCCCATGTGTCAGCGAGCTACTCAAAGACTGCCCTGCTTATCTTTTGGAAATATTCTGGGTTTTTCAGTGATGCATGTAGAAAAACAACTGCATTCTCTGTCCTTCAGATACACAAGGCTAAAATTTGAATGTTCTTGTGCCTATAGCACTATATTCTTATGTAGTGTCAGAATTTTGGAGTAATATAATTAAGGAGACCAAACTACACATTTGAATCTCCAAGCCCCCCTCCATATTTTAAATGCAAGTCTCTAGGGTAGAAGCAATGAGGTATTAAACATATTTACACTAATATAAGCCACTCTGAGAGCAGCAGAGCTAATGGAGCTTGGTTTTGACCTGTCTGTACCCAGGTGCTGATGCTACTGGATCTTTCAGGAACATCTTTGAGATCATTGCTGCCATGGGTGGTGTTTAAGATCATCCAACCACCTAAAATATTGCTGAGGGGGCATAATGGATGACAGACAGATAAAGGGGAGGAAGTGAAATCAATGACACAGCTTTTTCTCATAGAAGAAAGCTGGAACCCCTGTCACTAGGTGCAGCAAATTCAGTCATCTTGCATTATCAAACCTGAATTCTGCTCCAATTCCTGATCCTTTCCCACTTAAATGGGGTTCTAGGGAGGCAGGGGGCAGTTTGTAAGATGGTCTGTTCTGGTTGTGGGTGTCAAAGAGATTTAGGACAAATAAACCAGTACAGCCTGAAATAGCCTGTGTTTTTCTGGCACGGATGGGAAGAGCTTGTTGCTGCTCTTGGCACTCTTCCCATGCAGGCAACGCCTCGGTCTCCTACAGGTGAAAAAAGCAGGGTGGTGTTGACCCAACTTGCAAGCACACATTTAAAGGAAGGAGAGAGGGAGTGGGTTCTGAACATCTACAGGGAATAGTGTGTGTTTGGTCCCTCCAGCCAGTGCCTCAAAGCTGGAGACACAAAGCCTGAGAGGAAAGCAGCTTGAGCTGCCACTGGCTCTGCTGTCCTCAATGGCCAGTGAGGATGGCTGGAGGTCCTGGGGCACTTTTTACAAGCATTCGGCCACTCAGAAAGTCTGAAGTTGGGCTTCAGCTGCCCACAGTTGCCTGAGTATCATTGAAGATCTGTAGTGAAACACATAGTGTCTCTCCTAGTGTTAAAATCAGCTCTCCCAAAACCTGCAGCAAACCATGGATGTCCTTTAACTGGGTCACAGCAGGTTTAGGTCACAAGTAACAGTTGGTTTTTTTCAGTTCTCTGGGTAACTGAATGCTACCCCTCTTTGGTCTATGACAAAATGAAAAAAAAAAAATGAAAGAAAATTATGAAGCTAATCCAGGACCTTTTATTTCCTTTTTTTTAGATTTTTCTCTCTTTGCTTTCAAATTTCAGCTTAGCTACGGTTAATTTTAAAATAGATTGGGAACATCAGAATGCTGAAATAATTTTTTTCTCCTCTTCTTTCCAGCTAGATCAGTTAGGCCACATTCTGCCTGAATTGACAAATGTTTTCAAGCGTTTCAAACTTGCACTTTTTCTCCTTTTTAATGGAATGAAATATTTCTCTGGCATAGTGCTAATCGAGTACAACTAAACAATACAACAGCATGTTTCACTTGCTTCAGGTAGTCATTGGCATAAAGATAGTTAAGGATCTCTGTGCAACTGCCTCTGTGTTTTTGTTTTTAAATTAAGATTTTCTCCTCAGGGCTATTGCACCATTGGTATTCTCAGACTGGGAAGAATTGCATGAAGGACGACATAAACCTGAGATATTGCAGGAGGAGCTGTGGGCTGAATAATATGTTCCAAATATGCTCTGTAATATCATAAGAGTAGCATGTTTTCAATTCAGAACGAGGAATGGATTTGCCAAAAGCACTAAGCTTGGGCCCAAAAGCTGAACTCCAGACACAATTAAAATAACAAGTCTGCAAGCTTTCCTGCAATCAGCTAGCGACTTCAGCTCTTGCTGCTTTTAGCTTAATGTCAAGCTTCTCTACCAAGTGTTTACATGTCACTCTGCTAATCAGGCAAACACAGAGGCTGCAAATCAAAGAGCAGCATCCCTGATAGCAGTGTCTAGCACTTTCAGTTCGGTCTGTCCACTTCAAATGGCTCTAGGTCTGCTTTCCCAGCCTCCTCCTTGCCTCTTGCCCACGGCTCAATGCAAGAGAAATAATGGCCTGCTCCTTAAGGCACGCTTCCTTAGCATATCCTCCCTCCCAACCAAAGCACTGCTTCCATGGCTTTGTTTTTAAGCCAGCAATAACCTAGTGAACAGAAGGGCTCATTAATCCGAGGAGAGGCTACATGCCCAGTAGGGACACAAAGCAAGCTGGGTGGCTCCCCGGCCAGTCTCATGGAGGCTTCAAAGACCAAGAGTCCTCTGACCTAAGCAGGGGTCCCTGTGTGCCCTGGGAAGCAGCTGGAAACCTTGCTGGCTGAGAGGGCTCAGCTGCCTACACCACCACAGGGGAAAAGAAGGACTTGAGACAGAAGCTTGCTCAGGGCCACTGACGCATGAGGTGCAAGCAGGCTTTGTGAAACACCACGCTCCCTCTGAGCTCTTTGAGCTTAAACTAAGGCAGCTAATGAAGCTGAAGAGGAAGACAAAGGGAACGGAGAGCACTTATCTGAGCTTCCCTAAGCGTACCTAAATTGCTCAGGTAAGCACAGCTTTGGGTTCAGTCCTGGCTGTAGCTCTTCCCACCACCTTCTGGGGTGGCACCAAGGCTGGCACTGGTGCCAACACCAGACTGGGCACTCCTCAGGCTGTTTCAGAGGGAATCAGCAGGATTGGGGCTCACCCTGCAGCTGCCTAGACTCCAAGCACCCACCCATCCTAAGTCAGCTTTTGTCCTTCTGCTTTCAGTGACTATCGTGGTGTGCACCTTGTTTGGAGAGCAGCGCTGACTTCTGCCAAGGCACAGCAACGCCCACAGGGTGAATGCAGATCATCAGCACTATTCTCACATCTGAGCCTGACCCATGAGGCAGGGATAGGCAGAAAGGTTGGTTAGTTAGGTCTAATAATCATTAATGAAAACCTAGACCTGTTAATGAGCTGAAAAGAGTTTTCTTACATTTTTAGCAAGAAACAAAAGTCAGCAAGACATTTCAATGCAGGTTGTAAAAAGACCGGTATAAGCCTGGTGTGGATTTCTTGGTATTCAGCCTTTGTAAACAATACTGACGGTGCATCATCTGATTTATGAAGAAAGCCACGATCAGATGGTTTTTGGCATTCTGAATGCTATCTAGACTTTTCTGGCTTTCATGCATGAGAAACTGAAGGTTTGGATCACAACTTCAAGAGGCTGGCAAAAAGCCATAAACCTACACACACCAAGAGACAGGAATGAAGTCATAACTTGTAATGATGCTGAGTATTGCAAGATCTTTCAATCAACAGCCAAAAGAGCATGCTGGAAGAAAGAGGTGGTACAGGAATGAATCCTGAGATGGGAATGCAAACAAAAATCTTATTTCTAGGAGCATAAAAGTGTTTGTCTGCTGAGGACTCAGTCCTGACTGACCTTTCTTCTTTGTTTTTTCATTACTTCATTGCTGCTATGGAGCAGATTTCAGAGAATTCTGACACTGCTTCTCTGGGAAAGCAGGAAGATTTATGCTGAGTTTATTGCAAGCAGCAGTTATGATTTCATTACAGAATACTAAGATTGTAATTTTGTGTGCTTACACAGAGTGTTTAATGCCCCCATTAAGCTAGATGCATTTTATTTCAGTTTGTAAAGCAGCCTAAATGGCAAAACAGTATGATACGCTTGTTTATTTGGCATTAAAGCTTGGATTCAGTGCTTAAGCATCTTGCTGAATTGGGGGACCAAGCTGTGATTTAATGGTTCAAATAAGAGTCTTGTTAGTGATCAAAATTCGTGGATCTGTAAACTCAGAAAATTTTCAAACTGGTGGGAAATAATACTGTACCAGCACATTAACCTTGCTGACCTTTACAAACCAAAAGAAGATAATTTTAATGCGGACTGTAGATATTATCACACTTTTCACATGTTGTGTCGGTCTACAGACTGATAATACGAAGGTTATATAGAGAATTGTACAAAATTTTAGAGTGAAATTTACTATCAAAAAAAAGGCTTAAGAAAACTTAGATTTCTCCTACTTCGGGAACAATTTTTATTTCCCTTTATATTATTTAAAATTGATTCCTCCCCATTTAAAATTGATGTGCTGCAAAAAGTAGATATTTAAACTGGGTTATTTAATTCCAAAGCTTACTAAAATATCTGAGCTGATGGGGGTTTGGAAATAGCAGAACCATATTGTTCTAGTTACTACACAGCTACTAGTTGGGCTCAGGAAATACAGTTTTTTAAGAGCACATAAAAGATACAGGTTTTGATAGCTTTTATTTTCATAACTCCTTAATATAAGATGTGAGGCAATGTATTTCATAATGTTGAGTTTGTTTTTAAAATAGATCCTTGGATTAAGAAGATTTGTTTTAAGAAAATGAATTCATTTACTACTATGGGGAAAATCATATAACAGGCAAAGCAGATTCTTGCTGTGCATTGGCTCTGTATTCAAACAGCAAGGTTACTGCAATCCCCCAGGTGAAGGCTCAGCTCTCTTCCCTTCCCCCTAGCTATGCAGTGACAAAGGACAGTACAGACTGCAATAAATTAAAATTAAAAAGGCTGGACAAGGGATCCCTCTACCCTTTCTCCTTCACACTGGCTGTCCTGAAAGATCAGTAGAAAATTCAGCATCTGAGGACTATAGAAACTTAACTATTTAATGGAAAGAACTATTTCAATGTGATGCACCCAGCAGGATCAAAATTATTTAGCAGAAAAGAAAAATATTAGTTTTAGCAATAACCAAGGTTTCTTTTTTCCCCTGAGTCAGTTGTATTGCAAACAATTGTGGACAGCTGGTTCTCCCTGGACTGCTTCTCCTCAGGACAGAGTGGTCGTGCCTCTTTTAGCTTTGAGGCCTTCAGTTTAGCAAAGACTTGGTGTATTTCCTTATTTAAATAACAAAGCTGCTGTTATTTAAATATCTCACCTGTGCATTTTTTCCTTACTTACCTTTAGGTTGATTTCACCATTGTAGAAAATCGTGCTGTGACTATTGATCAAGAGCCACCCTCAAGATGCAGTTACCCACTTACCAAGGACTTTGCAACTTGATTTAAAACATAGGCAGGAGTTGTTTAGGCTGCGAGACATGTCCAGACCTGTAGAACCTTGCCTGATAGGTCTCTATAGGCTACTCACTGTTCTTTGTCCAGCCTATGCTGACCTTACAGGACATCTTTGTGTCTGCAAAAGGCTGTTGTCAGCACAGTTCCTCCTACCTTGCTGTGAGCTATGAGAACCCCATACAGAACTGCTTTTTTTGGTGACCTGCTACTTGAAGGAACAGTTGTATTGCACTCAACAGCAGTAAGGGTGCTGGGAAAATGCCCAGGAACCCTAAACCATTCTTTCTTATTGAGCCCTGTCCTGGCATGGGGTGGAAGGAAGGGTGCAACCCATTCTGCAGGATATTCTACTCTGCTGTCAGGAGATGCCTGCCAACTTTTCCCCTCTGGAGAAGATCAGGATAGAATGGTTCAGATAATGAGTATGCTTACTTCCCTGACACCCTCTTCTCCCTTTTCTGTGAACACCCACTGACATTACCTAGCAGTCTATTCCGAGGGCAAATATGGGGATTTGTAACCTTAGAGTACAAGCTGGTTATAACACAAAGGACTTCCAGCCTACCTGTCCCCACTACCTTGCCCCTGGCCCCTCAGCTAGGCAGCTCAGGAAATGCAGGTTGCACATATGCAGATGGTAGACGGTACCTAAGGGCACACACGTGTAATTCAGTTTAAGGAGGATGTCAGGATGTCATCTGCACCCAGAGCTCAGCTTCCCAGGCTGCTCCTGAGCCTGGACCATGACAGCATTATGAGGTTTCTCCTGTGATTCCAGCTATGACTTACGACCTCTCAGTGGTTTCAGCTCCCTAAGCTCCTATTATGCAGCATATACAGCTCTCTTAACTTAATGTAATGAAGTTACTGGGTAACTATTTATTTTTGTGATTAACTTTTACACCTGCTCACAAGCTTTTAATTACTGAATTCCCCATATAGTTCTTCAATTCAATTTGTATTGACCTTTCAGTTAGTGGAGAAATAAAACAAAGGTGAAATATGTGTTATGCCACTATATTCTGGCATTTAAAGCTGGGGAAGAGGCCTTGGCAGCAGTGAGCCAGGGCACACAGTCTTAGCTGCGAGAAGGTTGCAAGACAAGAGCATTGGTTCCCATAAAGAAGATGGAGTATTTTATCTTCTCAGAGGAGGTTTTGACACTCCTGCTGCTGATCCCAAAGGATACATAGCTCTTAGCCCTAGATACCCTTTGTTCACATTTTTTCCCCAGAAAGTAGACAACTGACACTGACATTTTTGCCATCCTTGCCACCACAGGCAGCTCTAGCTGTGCTCCAACTGTAAACACATGCCACATGAGCACAGCCCTGTGCAAACCTACCATACCAGTCACAGCAGTGGGGCAAGGGATCACAGAAAAAATGAGCCCCAGAGACATGAAGAACAGGGAGAGGTTGCTGATGTTATACAATAACCATCCCCAGCTGTTTGGGGAGCTAATAGTTGGCTTCCCCTTGAGGACAGCAGATGTGCTGGCTCCAGTGATGTCTGTGCCAGCAGATGTTTGGGATTCCACAAGGAATATTTGATCCAAGTCCAGCCAACCCAGAGGGTTATGTGTCTACTTGAAGTATTTGCACTGCAAGGTGCCAGATTAATGATTAGAGAGATTAATATCTACAGGTGCAGACTGAGTTGTGCCAGTGAAATCTCCACTTGGCTCTGCCAGTGGACCTGAACATTAGTCCAAAGGGCCACATCTAAGGGTAAGGCAAATCCAGAGGGCCATATTTAAGGTGCTGGCTACCCTGTAGGTTGCTCAGCACTTGGCTTTTCTACTGAGAATACCAACAAGATAACACTCAGTGCAGGCTGGATGACTGACCTTGGAATCTGTCCTAAACCTGACTGATTATGCTAGTTTAGCTTTCACTGACTCTTGATGTAGGGGGCCAAAAAGGCCCAGGGGAGGACATCAGCAGCAACAAAAGGAGAGTTTAGATTATTGTGCAGGTCCTTCATGTCAAAACAAACCCACCCAAACAGCTTCATTTATCTTGGTTTTATTACAGGAAAACTTTCTAAGCTTTGGCAAAGGTGAGAATTATCCCCTAAGGGTAAGCTGGAAGACTTGCCTTCACCATTGTCACAACCTTTGGTGTTAATAGTGGGGGAAACGGGACGTATACTCAATCAAACTAAGCAGGGACGTGAATCACCAGAAAGCAATTGCAATGAGTCTGAAACTGAGGCCAACGGTGCTGATAGGAGCAGAGGAGCTATTATCATGATTCCTGAGGAAATTTTCTGAAATTAGTAATTTAAACAGGCATGGGCAGCATTCATATGGGTACACTTCATACCACTGTCAACATAGAGACTGACATGACTTCCTTGTCGTACAAGGACCTTCTATTAGTAACAGGCTTTTGTATGTTGTTTCTTTCCCAAGAAATTGAAACCCAGTAAGTTGCTTTAAATGGGTTTGAGTCCGGTGATGTCAGATTCATTTTAAATAAATTGGTCTAGACTATAAAGTTTCAGTAAAAGTCTGATTTTTAATAGGAATCCCGTTTTCCAGATTGTACTATTAGGGTCTAAACTAATTTCATTTTTTTTCTTAGTAGGCTTATGAATTCTGAACATTGAAATAGTTTCAACGCATACAATAACTTAATTCTTTATTATACAGGCATATGAAGTATGAATAATGAATTGAAAGAATTGGAAAGAAAGAGCCTTGAAATTAATAGTAAGTCTGTTTTTTTCAAATATTGTCCTATGTTCTCCCCTAAGGAACAGAGAAAATACTCTGACTCCACATGATGGAAAAGCTTTAATGCAGAGAACTCTCCACAGGACTGTTTTCATTTTGTAGTGTATTTTAAACATATGGACAGGGCAGATTGTTAATTATTTCTTCTCCTTTTGGCTCAGTTCCATGTACAACTCAGCAAAAACAGAGCTCTACAGACTATTCAGCGGACAATCAATGGCTCTGCATTTGCTGAGTGCTGAACAAAATCGATGAAAGGGTGTTGTGACTAGCTCTTGAAGCACTTGTTGGTCCACAAAAACACCCATTCTTGCCCTCTCTGTCCCCAGCTGCTGCATCTTGCTCCTTCCATGTTAGTTCAGAGGGGAAACACTTTGAGAAGAGATAGTTTGGTAATCCTACACATGATGTCAGAAAAGGCTATTCAATGGGGTGATGTGAAAGACTTTGCAACGAATAGGTCCCATGTCCTTAAATACTGCTGAATGCAACTTGAATGCAACATTACGTGACCAGAGAGCATCCATGGCTCCTGAGTGATACATGTAGGAAAATCTAGTTGCAGAGACAATGCAGCCCATGGCTGTGTGCAGGGCTCTTTGCTGTGCACTGTTGACACTTGAGCAGTGGCATCAGGAGAAGACCTGTGTCACTGTGTATGCTGCCTCTGGCTTCTCCTTGGTAGTCAGCAATGGCACTGCCATTGGCAGGTGTGAACCAGCAGACTGCAGAAGCAACTCTTATAACCATCTGCTGCCTCAGTTATGCTACTCTGCACCATGTCTGCAGTCTTTGGCTGATAATATCAAATAACAATAACAACAACAATAATAGCATCAACAATAAGAGTACTAATAGGACTACTACTAGTGCTACTACTACTCCTCCTAATAATAATATCATTGTCATATGTAGAGAGAGTGGTAATGTCAAGAAAACACCAAAGGTGAACTCTGGCATAGTCCTGGGGTTGCCCTTGCCCATGGGCTCAGTTGCCTCTCACAAAGGAGCAGTTTGTGCTGGTCTTTCCCAGTCTGTCCTCCCTATGGTGTCTCTCTGGTGCCTTCAACACCCTCTATTTCTTATCTCCCATCAGGATATGTTGTGTGCTGCAGCAGTCTGGTGCTTATCTTTGTGTCTGGAGACCAAGTAATACATCTACTCTTACCACTGGGACGTAAAATTCAATGAATGCTAAATTACTAGAGTGTTTGTTCTGTTAGGAATACTTTTATTCTGTTGCAAACATTTTTCATATAATGGGGGTAAGGTCTCTGTCTGATATGGTTTGTAGTCTGAATGTGTAGCTCTAATCCATAGAAAAAGAATGAGCAGAAACAAAGTGTTACAGTAATGGTTTTAAGACAACATAAAGGAACGCTCGAGGGTTCCTGGAATGAGAACACATCAAGAAGGAAGGGAGAGCCACGGATTATGGAGCTATTATTCATTATTAATTATATATTTTACACTATTACAACCACCCTGAGATCTAAGCATACCTTGCAACCAGTAACAAATTAAACTGCACTCTGGCCCTTTGATAGTAATCATGGAAGGTGGAGAATTAGGTACCCCTGGCCAGGATAGACTTTGGTTTGCTTTCAAAGAACTGTGGGGAAGGTTAATACCAAGTTTAACTTAATTGTCCAAATTAGATGCATTAGTGGGATGGTGATAAGTATGAGTCACAGTGCTTAGATCTGCCTCAGAGATACCATCTCTTCTCTCTCCTGCCTTTCAAGACAGAAAGAAGTGGTAGCCATGTCAGATTCAAATTTTTCAGGGTAACTGGGACTCTGAAAATTATTCTCTGTGGCTTTCCTTGCCAAGAAATGAAATGCAACACTAAATAAAGCAGATGGAGGTCCTTCTCCTGTCCTCCTTTCAGTCACTCTAATATTTTTTTCTAGGCCCTACTGGTGTGTGTACTCACTGCTACTGCCTGACAGGTACCCTGGCATGATAACAGCAGGTTTCCAAGGATCTCCTCGTGCCCAGGGAGTCAGGACTATATTTGATAGCCATGGACACCCCAAGCCCCTCTTGCCACTCTGCCAGGCTGCATTGGCCATGAAGAGCTGGCACCATGACCCACTGGGACCAAAGGGCCAAGCCCCAAACCTGCAGAAGTAACTTACCTGGAGCAGTGCCAGTCTCGGCCCTGGGGCACTCTCTCAATGAAACTTACTGGTTGCTGAAAAAATGGCATGAGAAAGACACAAAAAAGATTATTTGAAGTGCGAAGGCCCCAGTTATTCCTCTGTTCCAAGGAATCTCCTGCACCCAGCCTTGGCAGCAGCCTACTCACTTCAGTGGAGCCATGGACATATATCATCTCATGCATGCCTGCAAATGCCCAGTATTTCCTTGCCTAACTAACAGGAAAGCTTCTACAATGGAAGCTATGAGAAAGGTTCACATATTTACTCTGTTGGCCTTTGAGTCAGACACAACTCCTGAAAGCATGAGAGGGTGGATCCTGTTCAGTGATGTGCTCAGGCTGTTCCCTTCAGCACCAAGCAGAAAGAGCAGGCTAGCTTCAGCTGCACTGGATCACCTGCTTTCCCTTTAGACAAAAAGTCCCTCACTTTGTCCAGCGATCTTGGAGAACACACAAGGTATTTCCTACTGGGACTGCAGAGATGCTAATAGCATTTGCTGGATATGTTGATCTTGCCTCGCATTCATTTTCCTGCAGGATTTCACTGTGAAGCAGTAAATGAACAAGGTTTAGGGCGAGGTTCCCCTTTTCCTCCCTGGCAGGGCTGCAAGGCAGGCTGCAGCTTCCCTGTGCTGGGTAGGTCATGGCACGGCAGGGTGTCACGGCACAGCTGAGGTGCCTGCCAGAGGGGGATGCAGATGGGGAAGCATTTGCAACATCATACCCTCACATCATTACAGCCAGACAGGCTGGTGATTTGCAGTCCTGTTCTTCACCGTACTTTAGCATCTCACCCCTCAAGAGATTTCAGGAGAAAATAAAAATCAGAAGCCTGAGCGCTGGCAGGCGGAGCTGGCAGTGCTGAGCAGCTGCCCTGCAGTCTTCAGCGCTGTCCCTTCCCCCAGCTGCTGCAAACTGATGTGCCAGTCTCATTTTGATGCTGCCTGCATTCAGATTTCGCCTTTCCTCCCCCCTCCACCTCCCAGTTTTTTACCCTGAGGCAAAATTTAGCTCTTGCATTTGCATGATGCTGTGCTCTCCCCACTCTCAGCACCTGGAGCTCTCACTGACAGGGTGCAGCCATCAGCCCCAGGACGGCTGTCACCATTCCTGCTGAGGGACGATGAACAAAGTGGCTTCCAAATATGTAGGGCAGGAGTTTTGGATTGGCAACAAAAAAGTATAAATGTAAGATTGAATGCATATTAGTTTGGAGCACTGATTAGATCCAGAAATAAAGGGGTAGATTAGCCGAATGTTTTGGGGAGCCAGAATTTTGTATCATTTATTACTCCTCAGCTAGTTTCAGTTGGAATAGGAACTGACTGAATACTTGAGTATCATGTTGCTGCATACTAGTGCTGTTTGTGTCAGAGGTTTTGGCTTAGGATCTACAAACAATTTGTCAATTAACGCAGCTAGCTAAATATGACCTTTTTCTGAAAAAAAGGTGGCCCTGGGGTATCACTAAGGGGATCACAACATGTGTGAGGGAAGCTGTTCCTGTTTCCTTTCAGTGCTTCAGCTGCATGGTCCTGACTGGCTGTTAGCCCCAGCCAGTGAAAAAGCATCAGTGAAAAATAAAGATTGAGAAATCTTCATGAAAGACTTCTGTAAACTTAAAATGGAGAGGCTCAAAGAGAACACTCTAGTCCAACAAAGGTAATATCCAGCTAAAGGTGATTCCACAAATTTGAGGTGAGGGAGGAGTCACTGAAGAGGTGATGTGCCTAATGCAGATGGGGGAGCAAGGGCTCCAGGGGATGCGAGAGAGGCAGGAAATGCAGGGGAGAAGTAAGAGCATATGCTCAAAACTACCCAGAGCCAACTTTTAGGAAAGACCTGCCTCCTCCTTCTCTGTAGAAATCTGAACTCAAAACACTCGACTCCCTTCATAACATTGGGTTGGGAAGAGTGGTATATGGAGGAAGCTCTCTGGAGAATGATTTCTCTGCTAGAGAAATGTAGATGTAAAGGCAATGCCCAAAAATGCATTAATGAAAGATTGCTGCATGGCTGACCTCCTCCATGGCTTTGCTTGTGCCCCCTCTCCTCACTTAGTTGCTGACTGGGACTTTTTGAGGATTATCTATTATGTGCCTCTCCACCAGCTTCTGCAAAGCCCACCCAGAGCAAGGCTGCCACATCAATTATTATTACCACCCACTGAAAACAAGGGGTGCAGGGGACTCTGCTATTTATATCCAGAGTTTCTCACTCTGAAAACATCTTTCTCACTTCTCAAGAAAGTGTCACTGGATAAGGATTAGTACCACTGTGACACTGGGCCATCTCAGCCTGCCAGTCCTAAACTATTAGGACAATCTGGAGAGAAAAAAAGGTGAGCCTTGCTTAGTTTGTGGTCCTATGGTGTCAGTCGGTGGAGGCAAAACTATTCTTGGTTTCATTTTTTTTTTTTTTAAAAAAAGGAAAGATGGTGGTAAAGAGCAAACTGTTCATAGATTTCCTCTATTGAAAAGGAAAACAAATGCTTCTCATGGCATCCTTGGTGAAGACTGGGCTTAGCAGAGTGCTATGGAAGAGATTCTGACGTCATTATCTACCTAAAGACTTTCAGCAGCACATGAAAGTTGTTCCACTGGTCTTAAAGTTATGCTAATGTGGTCCCAATATTTATCATCATAGATGATATATTCCATTCTGTGTAGAAGAAGATTGGCTTCTGATAGTATATATTAGGAAGAAGGGTGTAAAATCAATCTTTAAAAAGAGATTTTTATCAGCATATTCTTAAGGATACAGAATACACCTAATGATACGCTTGCAGACTAGGTATTTAAAGCATCATGTGCAGGCATCTTGCATTACAAAACTCTGGAAAAGGGATTGATATATCTTGTTTGGTTTCCTTTGCTGGGCAGCTGGACCAGCCTCAAACAGGACTTTCAAACTCTGTAATCATATCTACATCTTTCATTCCTACAGAAGCCTGTCAGATTAAAGGATGTGATATAGACTCTTCTGTCATAATATAAAAGGGCTTATATGGGTTTTGCAATAAAGATATGATAAAGCTTTAAGAGGGTTGTACAGTTGTATGCTAATCCTTGGCAAACAGATCAATATCAAGGTAAAAGGCATAATGTTTTTGCAAAGGGAGGGATCAACATGGATGTACTCAGATGAGAGGCAAGGCTACAAACAAGTTGCCAAGTGAAGCTTGTAGTACAAAATCAAATAAGGAAAGATCTCTTTTTTTCAGTTGTGATAAGATTATTTCTCTTCTTCAGGAACTATAAATGTTAAAGCTGGAACAGTCACATTTGATCATCTGACCTATATGAATTGTTTAGCACATCAGGTTTCTGAGTCGCTTACTGCTCAGTGTTGCTGCATAGAAATTTATATTCCCTGGAGAACGCTCATATACACTTATGGACATCATTAAAAAATTAAATAACATTTAATCATTATGTCATGCAAAATTCATCAGTGATGGTGGATATTTCACTAAGTAGGTTTTTCTCTGCTGTAAATCACTACACAGCAGTAGAATAAAACATAATAAGTTGAGAATGATTATCTAGTGTGGAGGGAGCAATAGCAATCAAAAAATGATTGTTTCTCGACTAAAAACAATTGGATTTTGCAGACATGCCCAGAATCTGCTATATACTTGTGTCCTTGAAAAATATATTGATGGGATTACTGACTGCTAACAAAATTAAGAATGTTTCTGATCTACTCCATGGGGAAAAGGAAAAACCACGAAGAGGACCTACAGGAAGGAGCTGGTATGGATGAGGCACTCCATGAGTTGTGTGATTCTGTAGTGTAGCTTGATACACAGTGATGAGATGAACAGGGGCATAGTTTAATACTGGCCTTGACATAACAGATTCATTTTGTAGGCACAGTAGATTATCCTTCTGTAGCCCTGGACTACTTTCTCCCTCCCTCCAGGAAGCCCTGCCTGGGCTGCCTGAAGCCACCATCCTGCACTCGAGAAATTGCCAAGAGGAACACAGGTAGCAGAGGGCACTGAGGAGCCGATCAGGCTGCGAGGAGGAGGAGTAGGAGGAAGAGAGCGGCAAGCAAGGTGGGCTGGGTGTGCCAAAGGAGCAACAGGATCTGGGATCTGGGCCTTGGGCAGAAGGGAAAGGCAGCTGTGGCCACCTCTGGCCCTGCGGAATGGCAGGGCTAGTGCTCACCACCTGCCCCACATTCCCACATCAACCCTGCTCACTTGACAGGTCAAAAGCCACCACCTAAAATTTCCCCTGCTAACCGTGCAAGGTCGCTGAATGTGAAGCAGGTAATGCAGCCATCTCCATCACTGTCAGGGCTGAGACAGGTCTGAAGCCCTGGCTTTCTCAAGTTCTCCCTGCAGAGCCATGTCAGACAAAGGGGAGGGGCTGGGTGCTGCTCCTTTTGTTCTAGAGCAAACACTTCCAAGATCCCATCAGATACACATCTGCAAACACAATTACATGTCCATCATCAACTTAATTTGAACAGAGCAGCACAGGTGTGTGAGAGGCACCTGTAGCCTGCACCATATTGTTTTACTAGTTTCAGCAAATACAATTCTCCCTTTTCCATGGGAACAGTAGTCAAGTATTAAAATGTCTTCCCACCAATATAAGCATTTTCAGGAGAGTTAAATACTTTGAATTTAGGGTCCAATAAGTCTGGGTTTATGTGAGTTTTCCTTCTTTTTCAACATACAAATTTTGTCCAAATGAGGAAACTAAAAAGGAATTCAGACTTTTTCCAGATTTTGCAGATGTCAAATAAATTTTGTCTCATCAGACAGCTTCACACTGACTCCAAAGTCATTGTATACACACACACACACACACACACACACACATACACACTCTTACACTAACTATGCACAAGGGAGACCATCTGTGTCCACGCTGCCCAAATGGCATCTACTTCCTAAGCAAGTGCTACATGTGGTGGACACCTCTGATTTACCACACTTAGCTGTACAGCACACATGATATAGGTTCAGTTTGTTCCAAACTCTTCAGATTTATCATATATTTGTGTGGGATAAGTGCTAGAGGTCTGAGATACCTAACAGGCTCTGCACATGTCTTTTGCATCCCCATTTCCACCCAGGATTCCCTGCCTGGAGATATAGGGGCCATTGGTGAATAGACTGGCTAAATTACAAGCACAGCTGACACACTACACACACTGTTCACCACATCCAGTCCATAGCATGTGCAGGGCACCACAGGGGACTCTGGGCAAAGGCATAGCTTGTGTTGTCAGTTATCACTAAGCAACCTCATTTCCTGAGATCTGCGAACTGGAGATGGTAACTGCTAATAAGCAAAGTGCTTACTTAGTTCCCTCCACCCTTTTAGTTAAAAAGCAAAGGGAAAAGCAGAACAAGCAGTGCTAGGTGTATGATGATGGGGTTAGCTAATTGAGCTCTTTGGCAATTTCAGAGGTACGCAACTGCACAGCCTTGGTGGTGGCATGCAATCGCATATTTGCACAATGCGTGAGCCAGCAGAAAGCCACCCAGATCAGAATTTAGTTACGGGTCTCATTTTGTCAGTAAGAAGCTTGTTTGGTAATTCTTTGTAACTCCACGATTTTACATAATGTTTTCCAAACTCATTGTTCTTTCCAGGGAGGTCTTTCTGACACCACCAGTGTGCTTTACAAGGAGGCTTTGCCTGCAGAAGTCCTTGTGTAGTTGTATTCACTAACAAAAAAACTGGCCTCCTGTTCAGCTATGACTGGACTAAATTAGGCCCTGAGTTGGTAACTGCCCCCATAGAGCTGGACCCTTAAGACTCTGTAAGAACCACAGCCTGCTTCTTTCCCCACAGAATCACTGGCATGAATGGGGCTTCCAAATCCAACAACTCACCAACTAACCCTACAAGAAAATCCAAATTCCCTGATAAAAGAAAAATGTGGTCCATGTGTTCCTTGTTCTAGCAACTCAGAAAGCAGCGAATGAAAGTCTTGTAAAGTTATACCCCAGACCTGCCATGCCAGCTGCAAATTTCCATGCTCAGCTTTTAGGTGGACACGTTTTACCCCAGAGAGTAATGGGTGAGCAAAACCAAGATGGTTATGAGGAAGTGCATGTTGCCATTCTAAATAAAAGGGCTAATGTGGGGAAAGCTGACAATTAGATTTACACTAGAAACAAGGTTTGTACAGGCAGGTGTCAAATTCAGTACTTGACAACATAAACCTCTTACTCTAGGGGAAACCAGCATATCCCCTAGTGAAGCTCTGTTCAAAATCTTAGCCATCCCTTGATCTCATCTTTGAAGGTAACCACTATTTGCATCATTGGCTGAAGGATTTGAATCTCAACAACACAGAATACCATAAAGTCCAAACATCAGTGTTTACATCAATATTTCTGCTGGTCTGAAGTCTTTTCATGTGCCACTATTCTCAAGCTCCTTGAGCGGCCTGAGGACTGCCATGACCTTGTTGATCTTTTGCTGTTGACTCTGTTTTGGGAAAACAACAGTAATAACTGGGTTTGAGAACCACTTCTCTCCTAAGCATTCAATCTGTCTTTGCCCTTCAAACAGGGTGGATGGGGCACATGTTTTATTATTGTTATTTCCAAACTATCTCTTCTAGGTGTGTCTCCTGCCTTTTGTAAAATGGGAGTGTTATGTCATGCAACTGAGCAGTTATCTAGATTTTAGAATTTTTTTCTGGTTGCTCATGCCTGTGGCACCTCAGCCTGAGCATGAGGCTCAGCCAGACAGAATAAACTTGTCTTTGTTCATTTCTTTTGCAATGCCTCCAGTGGGTCTGAAGATAGAGGATAGAGGTCTGAATATGTGGGGAATGGATAAAACTGGAACGGAGGAGCAGAACATAAAGGATAACACATTCAGAAAAGGTCATGCTCTCTTCTGAGTCTGAGGGACTGAGTTTTTCAGTCTGTTTCCCAGCCTCTGAAAGATAAATGGCTTATCAGTGTGGGCAGGATCCCCCACGAGGAGAGCGCATCCTGGCTGCCCTCTGGGGATGCTACTGCTCTCCTGGCTGGGACAGGACAGGCAACAGCCCAGCAGACCTTGTAGCTCTCAGCCTGTTGTCATCCATATGGGTACTGAGAGACTTGCTCAGCGAGTTCGACAACTCATACAGCTTCCCATAAGATACTAGAAAATTGCTGCTGGATTGTTGTGCGATAAGTGGGTAAGATAACAGGACTATTAAGTACTGTTTCATCACCACTCCCAACTAGTGTACCAGATACTTCCTCTAAAAATACTGTTTCATCCCAAATCTAATAAACATATCTATTCTAAACTCCATCTGCTGTTACAGTGGGGGAAAATAGCCAGTGAGATTTGACAGCTCAGGTGTTAATTATCATGTAGTAGGATCTGTTAATTACTTGGAAAAAAAGTAAGAGGTAAACACTTTGTATTTTCAGTTTGGACAGACATAGTAATGATTTTTTCCAAGCCTTCAAGACAATTTTCTTAAACTTTTCCCCATAATGCATTAAGATTCTCATTCACGGAAAACCATAAACACATGCATAATCCTGGTGTGACAACGGGTAGTTCTGCCTGCATTAACTGTAAGGTTAATGCTTTGCTGGAAGAGTGTCTGAGAGACGTAGGAGCAGCGAAGCTCAGTAGACTCATCTTGACAAAGGGAAGCAGTGGCTGGTCACTCCTCACAGCTGCTTCAGATTGCAGGTGAAATCCCACCTGCCAAGAGCAGTGGGCAGCTTTAGAGTATGTTTTGTGTCTGGAGGGTCTGCTACCCCTCTGCACCTCCAGATGCCCTGTTGGCATCCCCGTAGAACTGAGGATAACAGAAGCTGGAAATCACCATTTCAAAGCTGGTTTTCAGCTACAATCCCCAGCACCCTTCTGTAGCTCTGGGAAGGTCAAATCATATCCTGCCTCAGAGGAAACAAGAGGGATACACAGTGAGGTCACGTCAGCAGCAGCTAAGGGATCAGTGTCAGCATCTCCCAGCCGCTTGCCCTGGCCTTGGGCCAGCTGCTCAGGGCCAGCAGTTCTATGGTTTCCCTTGCTCTGTCACTGTGCAGCATCCAGGGCAGGACTTACCAGGAGTGATCATGAGCATGCAGTCCTCCTGTGCCACAAGTAGATCTTGTACAAAGTGGTGGTTGTGTTAGGCAATGCCAAAATGGCTGTGCTGCTGCCTGGTACTGACCTTGCCACTGTGGTTGCACCCGTGTGTAACATCTGTGCACAAAGCATTTTGCAGGAGACTCTGTCACTATCTGTAGTCTCCCAAACTGCTGGGAAGGTGATGAAGGGATTGTTATGGGTTTAAATTCAATACATGGGCTGTCAAGATCATTGTCTTTGATTAAACCATACATCCTGCCAAAACTCAAAACCACAGATTATTCCAAGTTGGAAAGGACCCATAACAATCATCCAGTCCAACTCTTAAGTGAATAGCCCATGCAGGGATCGGACCCATAACTGTGGCAGTCTTAGCACCCTACTCTAACCTACTGAGCTAAACTCATAGCACAACTAGCCAAAAGACTGGAAAGCCATAGTTTCACTTGTGGAAAACCTTCAGAAACTTATGGGACCTGGTCCATCTTTGAGTTTTGACAGTAGTGTGGAAAGTCTGCAGAGCAAACTGCTGCAGCAATGTTAGCTGATGCCCTGTGGCACTTTGCTATTGGGAAAGTGCTTTTTTTGATATAGTTTGTTTCATTTTAGGACTTGCAAGAGAGCTTTTTACTGTGTGTCCCTAAGTTAGATTGTACAAAAAAGTCAGTATCCACCTTTCAAGGACAAAAACGATTCTGTGAGACATTTTAATCTTAGTATAGGTCTGCTGGATTATTATCACCTACAATTAATTCTCTACATGCTGCGACATTCCCTGCTGGCAGCCTCTTTTTCATCTGTGAAAATACTGAAGAGTTGTAGGAAGCAGGAGGGCTTGCCAAGACATCTGTATCAAGGTTGTTAGTGTAGACAAGGAATATGTGTGCCACACAGGAGGTTTGCTGTATTTAAAACATATACATTCTGTCTACACTACAACCTCTCCAGGCAGTAGTATAATGTTCTGTTTTCAGCACAGGCTTTAACTCTATTTTTTGGTACAATAATGTATGTTTCAAACCCTCACGCATTTTTAATTGTAGTTGGTGAAAAAAATTAACTACCAGAGAAAAAGTGGTTTGAATTTGACTCTGTAATTTTCACTTTTAGTGGTTTGCCCTGCTTCTCTTTATACACATCTAAACACCCTCTGAATCTGGACCAGCTTGTTGCTTCCTGTGTCTTAACACCCAGCACATCAATTATAATGAGCATTTTGTACCAACTGAGCTTAACAGCAAACATATGCACCACAGTGAAGCAGCTGAATTCAAATGTTATGATAAACAAGCTGCCACAGGAATGGCACCACTTGCCAAATACCCCACTAGACTGGGTGCTGGGCTGCAAAAGAGGAGTGCAGAATCTGAGAGCTGTTTAAATTCCTGCACCATTCTTCATTCCCATTACTGGCTTACACCACACACTTGACCCATAGGACATCCTGAGAAGAGCCACGCCCTTTACTTTAGCAGTGGTCTCGGTGACAGTAAGGCAAATTGCTTCCCCAGAGGCACAGAAGCTGCTAGGCCCATGTGCTAACTTGAAGGTATGCACAAGCACATAATGGGGTCACTGATATGACTTTGCAATAGAAAACAGATTTGCAGAACTTAGGGGTGAGATCTGATTTTGTCTGGCAGAGAGGAGTTCTTATGAACTCTGGAAGGTGGAAGGGGACCTTGCCCTTCACTGTTTCTTCCCACCCTTTCACTAGTTTGGATGAGCTGAGTATGGCCTATTTCACACTTATCTGCCATGAACTAACATTAGATATCTTTTCCTGTTAACTTAAATAGCAGCCTACCTCCTTATAATGCAGATTATGTTTTCTTCCCTCTTTGCTGCTCCCTGAAGGCAGTGGTCATGTTCTACCTACACACTGGTTCTGCTGCTACCAGCATCAGACTGGACCTGCTGAACACATTGCTAATAGCATTTGCATGAAACTTGCCCTCTTTTAATCAGACTTATGCAGAAAAGCACACTTTACAATGGCAGAGTGAATTCTCCAATGTATTTAATGTCAAGGCAGGTCAGTCTGAGTAATAGTAGTTCTAAGTGCCACTCCAACTGTTCTTATGTTCCTCACCTGCATCCCCTTTCCTGCCTGAGACAGTATAAATAATAAAAATATTCTCTCTCTCATCACATTGGGTCATTGAGTACATTCAGCAGCAGCAGTAATTTGTGGGCTTGGAGAGGGCTTGACCCAGGTATCACTCACTGAGTCTATGATTCAACATTCATTACTACCAGCTCTGTATCTACCAGATCATCTGGCAGTACAAGTCTAATCCAGATCAGAAACATGCCCTCAGCTGCATTTCTATCAGGTTAGTAATTGTGTACTTTAGGGAGTCTCTGCCAGCTTGCACCACAATCATGACCTGGCAGCCCTGGTGTTGTGTTTACCCTCTTTTTTCTGTTGCTTTCACATGACTGAAGAGTGTTGTCCCAGTTGCATCGAGGGATGCTTGGTCGTGGCACCCCAAGGGACCAGCCTTCCTATGTCAAGGACAGGTCACATGTGTTTCCAATGCAGTCCTGCAAAAGGTGTTCAGGAGAAGCTCAAGACTATTGTCAACAAAATATTCCCAAATCCCATTTAAATGGCAGGATTAATCCACACCCAATTGCATCCTTACACTTGGCAGAGCTGGTTCACTTAGATACTGTTGTTTAAGTTAAATTTCTGATCCCTTGACTGTTGGTGAATACAGCCTAAGTATTAAGAAAAGTGTTATCCACCACACATTGCTACTCTTTTGATGCCAAAAGGTTTGTCTGCTGGTCTGGCAAGCTGCACAACAGCTTGATTTCCACAACTCTTGCCTGGCTAGTGCATGTAAAACCAGCACGGGTGCTCCTACTATGGAGAGCAGTGAAGTAAACGGAGACAGTTTACTGTTGGTCATCTTTCATGCTCTTCCGTCCCTCTCCTTTTCAGAAGAGATCAACTGCCTCTGAACAAACAGGGTAAGAGATGCTCCCAGAAAGCATCTTTGTCGTATTTAAGGGCTATGCCTATGTCCCAGCTTGTAATGCAGTCCAACTCCTTTGTCATAAGAGAAGCAAAACACTACCGCACATCAACACTGTTAGCTTTTTGTAGGGCCATCTGAGTGACTTAAACCAAAACAGCTTATACAAGGTGCTGAAATAATTTTGTGGGGTGGTATGACAGACTGTACTACTCCATAGGTTTCAAGAGACGGCCAATTGCAGGGTCTGATGTCCTGATATGTCCATGCCAGTACCTCTACTGTACTTGGGTTCAGTTAGGATCCAGTTTGGATGTGTGGAAGTTGGATTGTGTCTCTGAAGGTGTAGACAGAGCAATGGAGCCACATTGAGTGAGTCCAGACACTAATGTGATTGGAAACTGAGGCACGTTGGCAGCAAGCAAGGAGAAAGAAGTGTGATCATGGTTCATGCCTGGTGAGTGTGCAAATAGAAGAGGAAGACCCTGGGTCCAAATGTCCCTGCTTACAGAGCAGTGCAGCAATAGCCTGAGACCATGACCTTAATGTGTAGATGGCAAGAAAAGTCTATGAGAGGTCTAGTCAAAGACCTACAGACAAAAAGCCTTGCAGATCTTCTAAGAAAATGTTATCAAACATGATCATTCCTGAATCAGTAGAGCCTCTTTAGACTGGTAAACAGACTAATGTCCTGTGGCTGTCATGTTTTTGACACCAAACAGCTGCCAGGCATCCGAAATTCTGTGAACACACAGAAGCATCACCCATGGGCAATCCAGAGTAATTGATTTGGATGACATTATCATTGGACCCAAGTCAGCTTCTGCTTTAGAAGCAGAGATCAGACACTCCACGGCCCCAAAAATCCAAAACATAAGCAGAACTCAGTAATATAAATGTTAACTGTAAAATACATAATTAATCTAAATGCTGGGAGTAGGGAGTTTAACATAGAAGCTTAGAAAAGGCTAGGAGATAAAAAGTTGCTACAGCTGATTACTAGGAAGAACCAAGTGTCTTTTCACCAGACTTTTTATTTTGGGTATTTTTTAGAAGTAACTCATCAGATCATGTATTTAAATGTCAGAAGAAGGCTTCACATCATTCCTCCCATCTCCTCAAAAAGGAAGAAAATGGACAAGCAAGGGAGGTGCTGATAGGATTTGCAAGTTCATCCCTGACCTTCCACAGTACAGTTTCACCATTGTGCTGATTACTGAAGGCTGAATCACTGGTAAGTAAATGGCCCTTGCCAAGAACTGCAAAAGAACTGCAAATGTTTCAGCCACTGTGAGAACAAAAGTATGCAACAAAAGCTCATGTCCAACTCTTTGGATAAAGGCATACCTTGAAGGGGGAAAGACGACTTAAGAAGTGATTTTTCTTCCATGGACTTTCCACTGAGGACTATTAAATACAAATGCACCTTCCCTTCTTTATGAAAGCCCAGAGACAGAAATAATGGGAAGCTGGAAAGTTATTTTTTAAAAAAATCACTGTAAGCAAGTCCCTAGACACCTGCCACTGACTCTTGTCCAAGGCAATGGAACAGGTTGTGGTGATACCTGGTCTCATTCAGTGTTGCTGCTTTTCTCTTCCTGAAGCAAGGAAATCTAATTAATTTCAATTTGAGACATTTTTCATTACCTTTTTCCTGTTAGGGAGTCGAGTCTCATTTATTGTGTCTGAAACAGTCTTCAGCCTTGCATGTAGCCCCAAGCCTGGCAGAAGTCAGGAACCTCTGAGCAATCCAGAAACATGCAGGGTTTTCCAACTTAGTCCAGAATAAATTAGTCTTTGTGGGATTTCACAAAGACATTCATGGATACATTTCTGGGGATTTTTTGCTGTTTTGTTTATCCTCAAAAATTTAGGCTATCTTTGCTATGAACCTTCCATTGATCATCGCCCTTCCATTTGACTCCACTCATTGCACGCTTACACAAAAGATGGAGTCAGGCTGCTGTTGCAAGCCTGTTGGTTTCCCAGCTGCAGAAAGTTTCAGGAGCAGAAAATCAACAGGCACACCTGGCATGGACTTATCAGGAACTTCTGCAGCATTAAGTAAAACAGATGAACTAGAAGCATGCTCTTAGAAAACTACTGAAAAACCCAAAAACACAGCTAGCCAAAACCCCCCAAAACACTAAGCAGACCTTGCAGTGTGGTATTGAATAACAAAACCAAGCCACCCTCCAGAAAGAGAAGTTTCAGAAACCCAAGTGATTATTCCATTCAGAGAATGAGGATATTAAATTGACAAATCCAGAAAAAAGAACAGAGACAGCTTGTCAGCACACAGTTATGTAAGCCTGTCTAACCCACTGTCTAAATAATAATCAGCAGGGCATCTACACGTAAAAGGCTGGTGTTTACCATTTTGCAAGGTGGGAGTCAGCAGTCTTAGTGCACATACCACAAAAGGGCTTTTTCTGGATATATATGTACTTCTCCTCAGAGCCTTCTCCAATGTAGCTCATTTCCAGCTACCTTGTACCTTCACTATCAAAGATCAGCCCTTAGATAATTCTTACCCTGCCTCCCTTAGTACATTTAAGATAGGCAGGTGTTAACACACTAGGTGTTTTCAATAATCTTCATTTTTTCTGACAATTGTAAAATGTGTATCTCAGCCAAGTTAATGAAAAATGGCGTCCTGTAGAACAAACCGTTCTCAAGAAATTATATGCCAAGAACCTCAAGGTTTAGAATCTGGAAAAGAAACATGTCAAATAAAATGCCATAGGTAGATTACTGCCTGGTGTCTTTCAAGATCACTCCTTGGGATGGCATTGCCAACTGGGATTTTTACTGGGAATTTTTTTTTCTTTTTTTGCGGAGTTTTAGGTAGAAAATTGGCCTAAAACCTAATTTTAACTACAGAGTGGCTCCTGCTACTCTATGACATTTAGGCTATTTGTCTTGGAGCAAGCCATAACGAGGCTGCTGGAAGCAAACAGCAGAGCAGGTCAACAAAAGTTACAGTCTCTTTTGCAAATAATTTCCTCCTCTTTTCTTCCATATCCATCTATCCAAGAACTAATTCTGAAATTCCTGGAGATTTTTAGAAAAGATTCCCCACTACTACGTAAGGAATGCTTATTTCAGATGTCTTAGTTGCCAGCTCAACTGCACTATGACATCCCCTAGAATGTTTATTGTTTCCATGCAAAGTTTGGTTTTGAAGTCACTTTTACTTATGTAAATAAATAAATACATAAATATTATTTATATATTAAGTGTGTTTCTATATATAAGTATATATTTTAAAAAAACTTTATATATTACCATTCTTTCTTCTGCCTATAAAATGTCATCACTTACAAATTTTGCAGCATGGCTCTGCAAAACTTGTGTCTGTTCAGAGAGGACAGGGGCTGAGAGAATTAAAAAATGCACAAAGTCCCCAAGGGCTCACTCCCAGCCATAATTCATGCAGTTTGCTGCAAGTAGAGATGTGAATAACATCTCCCATCTTGGCTCCACCCCAAAGAGTAATGACTTTCAGTTTTCACTGTGTCCTGACCTAGGTTTCAGACACTGGGAAAACTGGGAGGAAGGTTTAATTGAACTAGTTCCCAGTACATGTAAGGATTTTGGAAAATAGCCTCTTCATCAAGAAACAAGGTTTGGTTTTTTTTTCCTAAGCTGAATACCCAAACTTCAGTACAACACATAGTCTGAGTCACTTCACATCCTTTCTTACAGCATGTATTTTTTGTCTTCATTTAACAACTTACAAAGTTAATAAATATTCTGAGGTAGAGTAGGTTACATGGACACTGTCCTGTGCCTTTACTCTTGTGTATAAATACACATGCACATATCTGTACACTATGTATATATACACACACACACAGATGTTAAGATAAGTAATCAGTGTGTCAGTATATGAGAGAATCTAAAGCCTTAGCAATTGCAGTAGAAATGTAAAATATAACAAAGCCAAGTTTGCTTAGTAATTTATCTCAGAGTGCAATTAAAATTTGTATTTGCTTTCTTTTATAAGACTTTTGATAGTAAAAAGGAATAAAAAGATAGTATTTCACACTTGAATTTTTATATATTTGTTAGCCATAAGGTAGTATTGGCAGAAAAAAACCCAATCCAAAACAAAAACCAAAAGGCATATCTTCTGAAGAAGACTCAAAGGTGAGCACAATTCTGCAGTCAAGCAAAACTGCCAGCACATGCTTTCTCCGTTGTTCCCAAAATAAGTGAGTTGTCAGTAAAATTCCAGTTCACACAAGGTCATAATGAGTTCCCCCTCCAGAAATTACACCATGACTTTAAAAGAGAGAAAAAATCCATGTCCTCTCCTTGACTGTGCCTGCAGTACTAAGAGTGTACCACAGGTGATGGTCCTCCAGAACATAGACCATCACAGACAGTAGGGCAGGTTTTCCTTGGTTCATTCAAACATTCGGAGTTCATACCACAGAAGGTCAAACTGAGGATTATGGGAAGACCTAAGGAAAATAACCAGCTAGGCTGTCTAAAACTGATTCTGCAGTCTGGACAATTGTAGTGCTATAATAAATAGGCTGCTTTGTTTTCACATCCAGACTTTGTGTCCACTGCAATCTTTTTTGAGCATTCCATTATTAGAAGCTTACAAGATTTTCTATCCCACTGGTCCCCATTTGCTTTCTTCTTTGCCTGCAGAAAACTGCCTGTAAAATATTAATATGCTGTCTGTAAAATATGGACAAAACCCAAATAGGTGCAGGTGAGACCATCTTGATAATTGCTTATTATAGTAAAGACCCAGTATAATTTCATTTAATGTGATAAGCACATAACTTCTAATTTTCTTGACAATTACTTATCTGGTATTTCAGTTCTACTTTTCTTCTTTTAATATTCTTTTGAGTTAAAATATTATTTTTGTCAGATCCACAGTGGGTGGATAAGATCAATAAAATATACATACCATTCACAAAAGTGCCAGGCTTTACTTTTATTGAAAAATGTAGTAGTGATGTGTAATAAAAAGCATTCTCCCTTTGTGGAGGTGGAGAAGCAGCTAGTAACATTCCAGAAGGCCTTGTTTTTCTGTACTCCTTCTGCATTTTAAGAAGAGATTGCATCCATTCTCACTTGTTTTTCAGTTTTGATTGAAGCCAAGAGACACAGGCAAGGAATTAAACTTCCATAAATCTGACTCTGCAGTGAAAGATTTGTGTATATCACCAGCTTCTCACTACAGTTTGGGAACTGTTCCTGAATACAAAGTTGATCTCTGTAGTAGTCACTGTCAATATAGCTGTTTTGCACATATTAATTATGTTTTATTTACTGGATCCTCTTTATTGTCATTGCTTGGTGGGTTTTATAATGCTATAAAATATGCTAGGCATAAAGCATTGTCACATAAGCATTCCTAAAATTACCTTGCCTTTTGGAAGCTCCCAGTTCTGCAATGCTGCCTCTGTTGGTTTTTTTCACCAACCTTTTCTATTTTGACTAAAGTATCAGTGGCAGTTCCTGGAACCAGCCTCTCTCAGGTCTCTCCACACCAAGCAGCACACAGAGGCACAAGTTGCCATACCAAATCAGCAGCAGCTAAATATGAATCTCCTTCACATGTTAATAAGGACTTGTCCCTAACTCCCCTTGTGGCACAGGGGTGTGTCAAGATGATGCAGTAACATTTGATTTCCAGTGCATCCCATCTGGCTGCACACAGGTTGCAATAATGGATGTCAAAGCCCTGCTCCCTGCATCTCCAGGGGATCTCTGCAACCATTCCCAACCAAATATCTCTTACTTGGCAGACTCCTTACAGGCACATCCAGGAGACATTAGCATAAAGCCAAAAAGCACTGATGAAACAAGGAAATTAAGGAGAAAAGAGCATAAAATTAACAGCCTGTACAACCACACTTGGCCCCTGCCCTTTCCCAGCCTCAGTGCAGGCAAGCCTGTCCATTTTATTTGCATAGACAGTCAGGGGTCAGCACAAAGCCTATAGATCATTTAAGACCTTGGGCTAGCCTTCTGGGTAGGGCTGAATTTTGCTCAGCCAACATCTTTATTATCTTGAAGTAATCTCTATTCTCTTGGGTTAAGGGCCACATGGAAAAATACCTCTGCTGGGAGAAAAAAAATCCTCCCTGATTATTTGAAAGGTCTGGCTTGGGCAGAATTCTGTGTTTTCCTAAAATTAGCCACATGATATTGCATTGTAATTTTGATCTATATCTGTTAAGGTTATATTTCTGCTCTCACCAGGGTTTGTGGCTAATTCTTCCTCGATTGTAGGAGAAGCAAGCCCTCAGTCTGGAGGGATTTTAGACCTCCCTGGAAAGAAAAGCAATTATAAGAATATTTTAACTTCTTATCTATGGTAATAAAAAAGAACAGATCAGATAAAATGAATTAAAGGAATATCAAAGCTTCAGGTCTGTAGGCAGTTTATGGAGACTATTGTGTCTTTAACAGTCTCTGTCTTAAATGATAGACTAGGAAATCAAACTTTGATCCAACAGTAAATCAGCTGGTTAGCATAAAATCTGATGCATTTAAAATCTGCCTTCATAAAAGTGTCATTCACTGGTGCAGTATAGAGAGACTGTCTGGTCTGTCAAACACCTTCAAGTAGGTCATCTTTTAGGGATTAGTCTAAGTTCCTGTCTGTTGACATTTCACGTGTGACATCATAAGCTTCTTAAAATGAATGAAATTCTGTTTCTTTTCTTTTTTTTCTTTTTTCTTCTTTTCTTTTTTCTCTTTAAGGCAAATGATGGTTGAAATCTTACAAGGCAGAAAGATTTGCAAAATGAGTTAGTGATTTTGGCTGTCTCACATTTGAAGTATCCACTTCAAGAGAATCTGAAGAGTCTGTTTAATCAGGAAGTGAGTTTATTTTTTTTCTGAAAATCAGACCTTCTGTCTCAAACTGGAACTCAAACCATGAAACATTACAGTAATGAAGAGTGTACTCTGAAAATCCCTAGCCATCATCTTCCAATTAATGATGTATTGCTCTAGTATTTGCCAGAAAAAGATCAGTTAGGGAGATGGATGTGAGTTTGGTACTCTAAGTTTCAGTATCAGTTCTGCTACTTGTGTGCCCTGGAACAAGTCATCTGTGTTAGGCTCCTGAGGGGTGCTCACTGCTGACCTGATCCCTTGTGCAGTCCGGTCTGCTTCGAAATGATCTGTGAAGCTTCCTGTGCCTGACTGTCACTGCCTTCACATCTGAGGCTCCTGTTGCAGAGGAGCATTGTGTGTAAGGCACCATCCATGTATAAAATAGACCAGTGAGACCTACACATGTCTACAGGGTATTATAACACACACAGATTTTTTCTTTTTCCAGTTTACATTTCAAAAACCAGACAAAAAGACAAGAATGTCTCTGAGTTGGGCTTCCTAATGGAGTGGCTGAGAAGCACAGAGGGCTGCAGCTTCCTTTGGTTGCTCCTTTCCTGTTTGTCCCCACAGTAACCGTGGGCTCTGGTGTTGAGGACAATGAGAGAAGTTGAACTACACTGGGAACCAAGGTTGCTCCTTGCTACTACTAAAAGGAAAACAGGATGAATTATTTTTTTTTATCATTAGTGAGAATAATAACTTTTCTGAATGCATTAATTTAAAAAGAGAGACACTATACAGGAATGTTTATTTTTACTATAGGGAAGCAGCATCTTTTTCTTGTGTGTTCTAATGCACAATTGTGTTTGCCATCCTGAACACAGTCAAGGAAAATATGCTTATGGAAAGGCCTTCTTTTAAACAGTAACTGGAGAAAAAAGCTAGTATGAATAATGGCATACAAGTATACTATTAATAGATGCAATTTATTTATACATCCTTTGTATATTTGTGTATTCATTGAGACCTTAATTTCTCAAGAAACTTATCTCTATATCTTATTTACTCATTCTGGAGTGGCTTCCCCTTTCATACCAGTCAACTAAACATATAATTGTTTAGAAACTCTACAGACTTGCCAAAATATGAACTCATGCGCATGGAAGGGGGCAGAAGTTCAGATTTCAATCTGGCCATGTAGGGCGGCACGTGCTGTCCTAAGCTACTCTAGTGAAGTTGTTCATCTTAGTTGCTCTCCAGAGGCTCCTTTATTGGGAGAGAAAAAAGATCTGACTGCCAAGAAGGAGGACGATGCTGCCTGAGGAGATATATCAAGGCTCTAATAGGGAAAACAGAGTATTTCTTTTTCCCTCTTTCTCCCCCTGTTCTGAGGAACTCTGGCAGAAAGTATAATCCAAAAAATGGTAACTTTGCAGGGCCACATTTTTTACTCCAGGCCATGCTCTGTCCTTCCAACTCACTGTGTTGCGCCACCAACTGCCCCTTTCTGTTTGATTTCTTTGCCACTGGAAAGGAGCCCCTAATTCCTGGCTCACATCCTTCTCCTTTTCTTCTGTGCTTTTGCAGTCTGTCATTCACCAGCCAGCTGTAGCCAGGATAGCAGAGTGCTTTACTGACACACAAATATTTTCTTGCATCTTAAGCATAACTCATAAGCAATATGCCATCATACAGCTCTATAGTGGAACAAGACACAAAACATCACTACTTTTTTCCTTGGACACACATTCAGAGATCTAGTCACCAAGAGAAAAAGCTATGGATTCAAGAAGAAACTATGTTTTTCACCTTTCTCCAAAAGCAAGAAAAATGTTTGTTATCAGCTGCATGGAGCAGGAAAAAAAGGATCTGCTGGTTTTGATTTTAATTGCACAAAACTGCGTGAAATACAAATTACTAAAGAGCACCCTGTAGCTCTCCCATGACATTTAGTGCTTTGGAGGATCAGCTTTACAGCAGCCTGTGAGCACACAGAGGGGGAGATCACATTTTCTCCCTTGCTCCCACAGATCCAGGGTCATTCTTTTAGAATGCTGAACAGTACCTGTGCTGGGAGCTTCCAGGTCTGCCACGAAATGTGGGACCAATATCCCTCCAGGTGAACTTAACCCTGCGGTGTCGTGGCAAACCAAAAGGTGGCTGCATTTTTCCTGCCAGGTACACCTCGTATCATTCCAACTGGCACCTGTGGTGAGCAGCAGCCATGCTGCCGACTGGCGCAGCATTGATCCAGGCTTTCTGGTTCGATCAAGTTGCTCAGTGTAAAATGCCAAAGGATGCTGCTGACCTAGAGTCAGCCAGAGCAGGTGGTGAGGCAGATACGCTGTGACTCCTGTGAGCTGAGGTCTTGAGACGCTGTTCAGCAGCAGCTGTTTTGTGCAGCTTCAAGGACACGTCATGATAAAAGAGCATTAAAGCATCTTCGAGCCTGACAGCACAGCTTCTTTGCCACAGACAGTTCAGTATTCAGGCAGCATTTCCCAGCGCTTTAGAAGTCAACAAACTAAAGACAAGCATCCTGCAAGCATGCACAAGATGCAAAGGAGCCATGAAATGTAAATGGCACACAAGAAAACTCAAGCTACCCTTCATTCACCCCATCATTTGGATGAGCTGGAATAGGTCATTGCAAGGAAACCACACTGTGAGAAGGCCATTGCTGCTCCCTTCTACAGAGGTTTGCCATGTATTATGGCTCATATGCCAAATTGTTCATCTGATTGAGTTTTCTCCCCTTCCTTGGAGGATATATCCCATCCCTTCTGCATTTGTTATTGGCATTGGTGCATATGGCAAGGCTTGGTGCTCAGAGGGGTGGGAGGAGGTAGGTGTGCTGTGCTCAGGTGCCTCCTCTGGGCCAGCATGCTTGCGAAGGCTGCAGGCAAACCCCACAGCATGGAAGTGCTGTCTGGGAAGAAGGCAGGATGGCATACGATGTAGAGTTGCTATTGGCATGTTCTATAAGATATGTGTCTTTTTGACACATTTTGGGAGATAGTGCAACAGAAATGCATATGCCACCTAGCACACTTCTGGGAGCATGGCAGCAGTCCAGTGGAGTTACAGATTAAAGCTAAAATGGGATAGGATGTTATTGCTCGTTTCAAAGATATGTATCAGGCACTCAGGTCAGGCCCTCTGGGTAAACTTTGTAACTAAAAAAAAATTCTGCAAACGATTTTGTAATTTTTCTTGTGTTAATGATGACCTGTATTTTATCTTGATCAGCAAATATTTCATCTCAGACTAATTATGTACTCCCTGAGTTCTAGAAGGGATGCAGAATCAAACTCCTGAAGAATGCACCCTAGCACTTTTAGGGAAGAGGTGGGGGAATGACGTAGTTACAGGGACATCTGGGTTATGCTTTCTTGGCTTCTGTCAGTTACATTGATTTCATGTGCAGCATCTGAACGTTATTTTGTGGGCAAGATTAATAAAAAACGTGGTTGCAATTCACTGCAGATATACTGGGGGGTGTGGGTGGGGGTGTGTGGTGGAGGGGAATCTCGAAATCACAGCCACAATTCAGTTCTTTATCAGAGCTACCCTTTCACCACTAAGTGCTCCAGTCTCTTACCTGCCAATATCTTCTAGAGGGAGAAAACTGTATGGACAGCTCTCTGTAGTCTTTCTCAAGGTGTGACACAAATTCAAAGAACATCTGAAATCTGATAGAGAATCTGTATAAGGATCCTGACAGCTATTCTGGTTTTACACCTCTCTGATGTGTGTCATTATGCTTCCTTTCCTCATGTATCCATGACTTCCACACACGTGCAGGTTTACAGTCCTTCTAAGAGCATCCCACCAAGAAGGCAACATCTGAATTACCTGACTGCTATTAGAATTACTCTCTATCCTCCAATTCTACATTGCTCTTGATTGATTGTTGGCGGGCTGGCTGGCTGAATCTAATACATAGCTTGTTCATCACCTTTAACTGACTGCAAGTTCATCATCCATTGCCCAGTACCCTGAGCAGATTGCTATTGATATTTACTTATTTCAAAATGCTATTTATTGCTATCTTCCTTCTCATCAACTTTTCCTTTCCCTCTCTTGTCCTTTTTGCTCTTCCTTTACCCCATTTCTCCATCTGTCAGCATCTCTCCTTTTCCCCCTATTGCTACCCTGCTCTCCTACATCCCAAACCTGTTTGTCACCAAGTGTATTGGGTCTGGCTGAGATGGAGTTCCTTTCCCCCTTGCAGTCCTCACAGTGCTGTGCTTTGCATTGGTAGCTAGAAAGGTGTTGATTACATACCAGTGTTTTGGCTACTACTGAGCAGTGCTGGCACAGTAGCAGCACTGTCTCTCAACATTCCTCCCCCTGCAGTCTAGGGCAAAATCCTGGGAGGGGACACAAGTAGGCCAGCTGACCCAAATTAACCAAAGGGATATTCCATACCTTATGATGTCAGCTCAGATATAAAAGCTAAAAAAAGGAAGAGGGAGCAGGGGCCATTTGTTATTTAAAAATGTTTGCCTTCTGAGCAGCTGCTCCGTGTGCTGAAGCCCTGCTTCCCAGGAAGTGGCTGAACGTTGCTCGTTAATGAGAAGAAGAGAATAAACCTTGTTATTCTCCTCTTTGCTTGTGTGCATGCAGACTTTCACTTTTGCTTTTCTAAACTGCTTTATCCCAACCTACAAGTCATTTTCCTTCTTATTCTCCCCTGTCTATCTGGGAAGGGGAGTGATAGAGCAGCTTGGTGGGTACCTGGTGCCCAGCCAAGGTGAACCCACCACACCATGGTCTTGGTGAAACTTGTGCTTACCACAGTCTCTCTTCTCACTTCTATTCTGGGGGAGGGAGCAGCTCTCCTTACCTCCTGCCACTCATGCCCACAGCAGCTCCCAGGAGAAATAGATGGGTTGTCAATGAGCGCAGTCCAGGGGACCACAGGGACCTGAGCCCATAGCCGAATGATATGCAGTCCTGAGCCCTTCCTCAGGGGCTGCTCAGATGTGCAACTCATGGCACACCAGAGGAACGAGATGAGAGTGAGAACAGGCAAGGGTTAAAAGCGGGCATTCCTACAGTACAAGGAGTAAGATAGTGAGTGTCTGTGCTTTGGAGCACTGGTGATTTGACAACCCTTTTGCTGCTCTGCACTGTGGCTGCCAGTGTAAGGGCACAAGTCCTGGTGGGAAAAAAAGAAACTACAAATGACCAAACAGCTTATCTGTTGGGTAGTGACCCTCTTGCTGGTGTGAATGAACAGTCTTCTACATGGCAGTGGTGCATGTGTGTAACCTCAGGAGGTGACAGTCAGTGGGACCATGGACAGCATTATGCTGGTGGACACCCACTGAGAGCCGTGAGCATCCAGTATGTCCTGCTGCACTTGACAAGAGCACAGACAGAATGCAGCTCGGAGACACATCTGTCTTCAGCACTGCTCATCAGCATGCAGAAAGAGCTATGTCTGCACAGCAGGATACAGCTACTGAGAGCTGAAGCCCAAGAGAGGGATGCTGGGGAGAGCATGTTCAAATCTGACCCACAGCCTTATGCATTTCATGGGTCAGCACCAGGGAGATTTGTGCATCTTCTCACCTGCCTTCCCATTCCCACACCTGCTTGGTAGTCACTGTGGCCTCCTCCCAGGCAGAGGCTGTCACTGCAGCAATGCAATACATGGATGTTATTTCACAGTCAGGAGGAAAGGGCACAGGCAATTTGCCCTCAGCACTCCCCTTTGGCTTGTGCCCAGTCCCAGTGACACTACAGACCTCAAAGGAAAGCTACCAGGGAGACTCAGAATGCTCAGAAAGAAAAACTAACAAAAGAACCCAAATCCCGCCCCCACCCCCCATCAAAAAAAAGCCCCCAGAAAAAAAAAAGGCACATTTTAATAACTCAAAGCCTTGCACTCCTGTATGTCCTAGAAGAAGCTCTATTGCTCTCCAACCTTTAAAAACAGTCTTGTGTTTGGAAGTCATCATAGCGCAGATCCTCCTTTACTGGAGGGTTGATAGCAAGGTGTGAAAAAAAAAGAGCAGACAAGAATCTGGAATCAAAGGCAGGGAAGCACTTAGAGACATTTAGAGACATGTCAAGAGGTGCTATATAGATGCCACATTGAAAGGACTGACAGATTTCTGTCTCAGCTGTTCCTCCTCCTGGATGCATTCATCACCCAGCACAGTGCTTCTTCATCCATCCTATTCCTGTGACTGTGATACAGCTTTCAGAGAAGACCATGTTTTGACCAGAAGCATGCAGTCCTAGCCATCTTCTGTGTTCATAGGTCCTTATCTAAAGCAGCAAAGTCCAGTCTTTGGTCCCTGACCTGTGCAGTGAGGCAAAGGTGCAGATGGCATGTGGAGTGCCCCTAGTTCAACTGCATGTGTGTTTTACTCCTCCTTTCAACCCACGATGAAAATAGGTCAAGATTTACTTCTCATGCAGAAACTGGAAGATATCAGTTCATAGGCCTCAAGCAAATACCTCAAGAAATGTGGGGGGCCAACAAGACAGTCGAGAGCTTTTTGCTGTGGTGGTGGCACCTCACATGCCAACACACTGCTGCAAGGCAGTGCTTCGGCCACGCTCTTAGATGAAAAAAATTGAAGCTGTTTCTCCTGCCCAGCACATGCCAGAAAAAGCACAAATTAACAGTGCTACTTCCAGTTCATTTGATGGAAAAATTACATCTAATGAAGAAATGGCACAGGTGGGGCTGTTGAAATGAAGGGTGTGAGGAAGGAAAAACTGCAAGAGGTGCCTGGGCAGGTCACCTCAAATCTGTGAGCGGCAGTGGAAGAGCAAAACCTCCCTGCACCAATCCCCACATCTGCCAGGTATGTGGGGACTCCCAGAAGAGGAGGGGATGGCACAGTGCTCAGTGGGCTGCTCAGGCCAGGCAGGTCACCCTGGTTTCAGTGGAGGGGCCAGAGCACGTGGCTGCTGGCTGTGGACCACTGCAGCTCGCTGGCAGTGGGCACCAGTGTGTCACTGATGAATTTGGCAGTCATCCCTCTGCAAGCAGCAGGTAGAGTCAGAAGGGAATCAAAAACTCATCTTTTAAACTGATCTCAGAAGATATGGCAACGCAAATTTTGGATTAAAAATCTCAGTTTTGACAAATTAAAATTTATGAAAATGTGATTCATCGTTCTTATTATTTAACACTGAGGGAAGATGTAAAATTCTCTGGAGAGAAAAGACATATAGCCAAGTTCGGATGTGATACAAAGGACTGTAAATTACCCTTCCTTTATCTTCATTTTTATCTTCTTTTAAATTAAAAAGATCATTACTGGGTTTTTTTAAATCAAATTGGTAGAATTTAAGCCTTGAGCAGGACAGAAGATAGACACCTCCATCATAAACAAAAGATGATTTGTGGAAGTTTGTATTTGACAGCTGTCTTCCAAAAGGTAATCAGATTAAATAAATGTGCCAGGTACTCACTATTAGAGAGCTAACAATTACATACAGGAAGATGTGACACAGTTGGTTTTGATGGTTTCCTCTGTGGTTTTTACTTCTCTTTTTGGTGAAACTGAGGCAACTGTGATTTCTCTCATTTCTACTCTCTTCAGAAATTGTGAAAGTATCCTATCTATTCTTCTTTTTACATCAGCATCTTTGTTTTGATGTCAATTTAGAAGCAAATACAGTTGTACAAACAGATTAAGGCTGAAGTGAAACTTGGCTAGAAAACAGCATTTCCCTCAACCAGTGTTTTATGCATAAAATCACCAAGTTACAGAATGACAGAACAGTTGAAGCTGGAAGTAACCTCTGGGAACCTTCTACTTCCCCCCTTGTTGCTCGAAGTAGCTGACATATGGGGACCAAAAAATAGGAGTGTGCTCTGCCTGTCACTTCAGTGAAATGCATGTCACAATTTCTGTAAAACACTAGCACTTTCTTCGTGCATATAATGAACAGCCCTTGTTTCGGTATCTTGGAATACAGATGGCATTCAGAATTCATAAAGCAGGCCAGAAGCACTAGTCTTCATCCAGGAAGTTATCAACGCAAATAAAAAAATCAAATGAATACTTGTATACTCATGGCCCAAATTATAAGTTTTTGACATAACAGCACGCCAATGAAAAAGTACTGAGTGACTTTCCTTTAAGCAGAATGAAGTATGTTGCTTTTGTGCTTGCAAGCCCCTGGCTGTGTGAAGACTTCTGTCTTCTCACAGTTTCCTTAGCCACCAAGATATAGGAGATGCACTCTCTCCATCAAGGTTTAGATACAAGGAGCAAGCACAGTGATGTCTTGGAAAGAACATGCAAAGGCAGCTGCATCCAGGGTTTATCTATGGGTACACCCGGGCAGCAGCACAGTGACAGTGGCCACGACCTCATTCTGTGTCCCATTCTGAGTCACTGACCCCTCTCCTTGCTCTCCCTAGGCAACCAAGCCCCTAAACATTGGTTTATTTGCAAGGTTTTATACATCCTGGTTTAAGTCACCTGAACTCTGTTGGATCTAGCTCTTCATGTCTATCCTGTGGGAGCCACATGCCACTGTGGGAGCTAAGGCCACCAAACATACCTGTGCTTGTGCTCACGCATGGCTCTGCATGAGTGAGCAAAGGGAAGATCATTTGCTTTAGGGGACAGGTGGTCTGCAGCAAGGCTCTTCATCTGGAGAGTGTCTTTGCCATTTAATCCAGCAGCACCAGACTTGTGTGCAAACCCTTTCTTCAGGTTAAGATTCTGTGAAGTCTTTTGTTGATATTCCCCTCACAACTCACTGGGAGATTTTCTTGCCCTCTGTTTCTTGCCACCTCTCTGCCAGCTGTCACCATCCCCATAGCAGAGTAAGGACAACAGGCCTTAACCTCTGTTTCAAGGGTGGACTGTTCTGAGGAATGACACGTGAGAACATAATGCTCTAGATGTCTTCCCCATGCCCACTATACCTGGCCCTGTGCCAGTCATTAATCAGCTCTGAGCTCCTGTTACTTCCAGTTGAGCAGTAGAAAGCAAAGCCTCATGGATTTTGACTTGCTCAAGACTTCCCTTTGTGAATGGCAGCAGTGGAGGGTCTGTTGCACAAGCATCACAAACAGGACTACAGAGGCAGTGAGCAAGAAACTTTGTGAGTCACACCAAGGGAAGTGTCTCAGCCAACCTCATACATCTACACTGGTGCCCAGTGATTTCACTGTCATGTCAATGGACACATGGATGGGCAGCTGGACACTGCCTCCAAACACTGGTGGGTTTGGCATGTCTTCTCTGTCCACAGCTTAGGTGCAGTTTCAGTCTGTTCCTGAGAGCCTTGAGCAATCTTCAGCCTAATGCAGAAGACCTTACATTTAAATATTTTAAATCAGAGCTTTTTACTGTTCTTAATCAGACTTAAAAATGACAGCTAAGTTCAACAACCAAAATGCACTAGTTGGGAAAGTCCTAGGAAATCGGATGGAGATCAGGAAAGCTGGTCAGGTGTTTAGGCTGACTGACTGACAGCCTAATAGGTCCCAAGTGCTCCAAGAAAGGGAACTCAGTGTCTACTCTATTCATTAATTCAGGTACTTAAAAAAATGATAAAATTAAATATTGTTCTAATCTAATCTAATAATTTAGAATTAATTACAAGTGCCATACCAAACTCAGATGAGCCTCAATATTATACAGGAATTTAGTCATATGACTTCAAAAATAATCAGATCTTACCTTATGCATTTTAAAAAGAAGAGGGAAGTCCTCTGTTTAGAAAGTAGGAGAATTTTGACAGCGCCTGTAAAGTTGTGATTGAAAAAGTTAACCTTCCATGTGCTGAAATAAAACTGACAATCTGATTGTCTTGGGGATGATGATTAAAGCTTTCTTCTTAGAATTATGTTGCTGAATGGTTGAGCACTTAAACAGACAGCCTTCTTTGTCCTTTTGAAAATCATATTGGCAGCCTTGAAAATCTAGTTGCTGCCTTTCCCTGCATCTCCCCTCAGAGATGTTTATCAATTTTATAAGAAGTTTGAAAACTTTTACCAAGAATTGTAGATAATTGATTCTTTTCAGACCTTTAAACATATAATACACTCTAAAAACCAACTTTATAAAATATTATTTGAACAGCAAAGCTTTCTCTAGATTGACTTGACGTGCTCATATGCATGCATTCGATATGCCTGTTTTCACACATCAGATTAAGGAACATAATAACACCACGGCATTTCACAGCATAGAAGAATAAAGGGGAAAAAAAGGAATAATAAATTTCTGAAGATAGCTGAAGCCTGAGAATGTATCAACTCTTTCAGGCTTCTGGATTTGTACAAAGTAAAACCTAGGACTGCAGCCAGTAAGGCAGATGGTGATCTGCTGGACATCACATCTCTTGAACAGACTTTTGCTCCATTCAAGATGACTAGCCACAAGCTGGTAGGGGTACTTTTTAGTGCTGTGACTTTTCTCTGCCCAAGGCAGACGGTCACAGAGATTTTAGAACATTGATTTTCCTTTTTCATTTTGGGCTGATTCTTTTTGCTTTCCAGAGAATCTGTCCAAACTGTTTAGACAAATCTGGTATGAGGCCTATCTTGAAGCCATGTAAGTTACCCAAAACTTTCTGGTCAGCTCCCTAACTAAACCGACTTTTAAGAATTCTGCTTTAAAAAGTAATTTAAATAGTCAGTGTTCTTCCCACAGTGCCTCCACAACCCAATTAAGTACAAAATCCATAGACAGACAACCATTTTTGAGGAAACTGGCATGGTCTTATCTGGCTGAAAGGTTTTGAGATAACATTGTGTCACTAGCTTAGAGAAAGTTCAGTGTAAAAATAGAAGTTGCTACTTGAAAGGAGCTATGATAAACATTCATCATCAAGCATTTGCCCATCCAAGGTATTTAGCTTGTTTATTCTAAAGACAGTTTCACTGTGGTGATTTTTTTTCCCAGAAAGAGCCGATATACAATGTTTTATAAGCACACAAATGGGCTCCAAGTCAAGCTGTTTGTCAACTGGAAATTTCATCTTGCAAGGGAAAAGTTTTTTAAAACCATTCAGTAGTGAAATTCCCGTAAAGCAATAACCTGTATATAGCAGATTTGCATTCCTTCAGCTGATCTTCCTTGCTGGAAATCTGGACTTCACAGCTCCCTTTTGTTGATAGAAGAGAACAGTTGAAATATATAGCAAATACTGTAAAAGTTTCTTCCCTTGTGTTATTTCCACTGGGAGCTGTGTTCATAGGAATGTTCTCATCTTGCAATATCACCAGCAGTAGAAAATACTATTTACATGAATCCACACAGACATTTACATCATTCTCTCCTTGCATCCCATAGCAAGCCACATTTTGTCCAAAGTTAGAGCAAACAGAGGAAAATAAACATTGTACTGGTGAATGTGATTAACAAGGCATAAAACATTATAGTTGTGGTGACTCTTAGAAGGGAATAGAAGCATAAATGCCGACTAATTATTTGTCTGTCCCAAAAAACAGAGCTAAATCATGCTGTTGGCAGAACTACTGGTGCTACAAGTATTCTTGTAATAGTACTAATGCTACGACTCAGTTTCAAAGTTCTGATACTTGGATGAAAACTTTTCCCTACAATTGCTTAGAAACTTATTTTTTTGGTCTCTGCTCTGACACAGTTTGCCATCTCTATCTCTGCCCATGCCTCTTTGGTCTATATGTTTTACCTTGCATCTCTTGCCTTGACTAATTCTTGTCCTACTGTCCCTCACTTTTAAATCTATGTTCCTTATATTTCTGTTTCTTCTTCCTCCACCAGAAGGCTTAGGGATGGGGTATTTCATACTCCAGGGGTTGGGTAAGCCAGGAGGCTCTGACCAGGGCTGTTACCACAGTCAGAACAGAGGGAAACCTAGACTGATGGACAACTCCTGGAGCTGATGGTCATATCTATGGGAGTTTCCACACCCGACTGAGCTACAATTCTCATCACAATACAGATGGAACATGAGTACTGTGTAAGGACCCACCTTTATCTACAGACGCAGTGGCACCAGAAGTGGCACTCATAAGGAATGAGTGGACTTCGGATCACTCAGTTATACTCCCTTAAATTAAACCTGTGGCAAACAGTGGGGAGTAAAACACATATTCATACATTTTTAGTTACATAGCCACATATATATGTGTTACAGCCAAGTATTAAAATTCTTATGTATCCATGATTTCACACTGACTTTGCACTGTATTTATATCACTACAAAAGAGGCTTAAAAAATTCACTAGATTTTCAGCAAGTGTAAATCACTTTAGCTTCACTGCAGTGCATTGCCTTGACTTTGGTGAATTTAATTCAGACCTGAATCACCGAATGCACACTGACTTGTACCACCTAAAAGTCTAAATTAAAGTACCTCTTAAAATAACTAATACATATTATCTCTTAGAATCAAAACAAGCTTAGGTGAAAGCAAGCCAGTGAGTCTATCTGTATACATACTACTTTCCACAGGACTGCCAAAATTTTTTTGTTTAGAAAACGTGACTGACATATTTAATTTTCCATGAGAATCAAACACAAAATTGTTAAAATTGCCTCTCTGCTGCTAGTTACTTATCTCAGTTCTCATCCATATGGCTAAGGTTTTGCCTATTGAATAGCTAGAGTCAGAGTGCTATCATGCATTGTTAAAGGAATTATTTATGTTGAATTTAGTAACAAAATAACTGGTTGATTTCTTCCTGTCTAAAGGATGGTTCAATTCGTATTGAGTTTGTGTTGTTTTTCTTTAAAGCTCTGTAAGAAAATGCATTCATTTTTCAGGGAGCTACAAAGTAGATTTAAGCTGATACTCAGCAAGGCAAACTGCAGAAGGCAAATTGCCAGCACTGCTGACATACATGAGTATATAATCTGAGTAACCCTTAACACTCTCTCTCTCTCAGCAATCTATTCTGGCTTCCACGTTGGCATTGTGGACTTTGCTGCTGGCCTCTCTGCCAGACCTTTATTCAGCAAGATCCCTCGGTCTGAACTCCTAGGATCTCATCTCTGCTGGGGGCCTAAATTAGAGGGTTTTTAATTTGATTGTAATACAGCTTTTACTGAGTAAGTCACAACAGTGCGGTGGAGTCCTGCCTTTGAATGGTTGTTCTGAGGAGGGTGCAAGTGGAGCTTTTGCTGCTGAGATTCAAACACTTTCGTTGACCTCCCTCTGTAACAAAACTCTCCACCTGGGAGTAGTACACTGAAGGAACAAACTGTGAGTGGGGAGGTCCTCACGGAGTCCTTTCGGGGAGAATCTCATGACAGAGGGGCAGGTGGCATGCTGAGGTTGCTGCTGAGTATGGGAAAAGCACTTGCACCTCCCTCCTACCTTCCCCACAGCCCCCAAGGCACGGAAACTATTTGGACCAGCACTTGCCTCTGTCCCTGCACATATCTAGGGTACTTGACAGGTATTCAGCCCAGGGTGGTGTCCATGGGCTCTGCCCAGCGACAGCTCAGAATAGCTGTGTTTACTAACACCTCTTACAAATGCCAGCCAAGAGCTGCATAACAGGTACTTATAGGAGACATAGGAGTGAGTGGATAGGGAGGAGGAGTCAGGCGTTTGCCTCCTCTTTCTGCTTCATTGATTCACTCTGCATCTGCTTCCTTCTCTGTACAATGGGAGTTTCTAAGTTCACTCCCAGTTTTGATAGCTGAATGAAAAGAGGTGAAGCACATTATGATTAATCTTCATACCCTAATTTTCATAAGCAGCTATTAGGCTTGCTCATGGTTTTGAAATGTTCTGTCAAAGAGAAAGTCAGACAGAGATCACGATCTGACTCCTTCCCCAGGTCTGGAAAGACTCAGTAGTCAGTGGACACTGAAGTTCTCATGCAGGAGGTTTACACCCCACTCTGAGATATGGCAGTTTCAACAGTGTAATCAGACTCACTGGTTGGGCATGTCAGAGAAGAGCAGTATTCCCACAAGAGAACGTCTTTACCTGACTTGGATATTCAAATTTTATCAGACAGGATCTCCCTCTGCACTAGGCAAATTTCCTTCTGCCCTGTCTAAGGAGCAGCATAGGCATCTGTTAAGGAATACGACATCATTAGGTACTTCAGTGAAGGAACAAGGTGGGTGCTAAGACTGGGACACAGCTGTGAAAATGTCAGGCAATGGAGAATCCAGCACAGCATGAAACTCTGGAACACCTAGCTGTGTCTTCTCCCCTTCCTCACTGTTCATGTATGTGTGTGCTATGCTTATCCTATAAGAAAACACAGTATTATAAATGTGATTGACTTATCAACATCAGTTTTTACTCAGCACTCTCTCCTCAGAAAGGGCTGTCAAAGGGATATTTGCCGTGCCTGACATTATTCTGAGGGAGCGGGCATCCCCCAGCTCTCAGGGATGAGGTAGCAGTGAGCTTGAGGCACATTGCCTGTCCCCCTGCCCTGCATCAGGCTCCTTTGCCTCTCCAGCCCCATGGGGCCAGGGACAGACACCCCACAAACAGCAGAAATGGTGACTGAAACACCTTGCTTCAGAGCTGATGTGGGACTTTCCACACAAGGGGCATGGGGTCTGTCATGTCATGAGAATTGAGGTATGTCATATGGAAAGGATTTCCTATCATTGCTCCAACATTAAGAAGAGAATAATTTCCAGAGGTTGATTCTGAACAGCAAGGAGAGCATCCTGCCCTGAAGTGCCCTTTGTGAGAGCCTCTCTTTAGCAGCAGAGAAGCTGCAGTGAGTGTGGCTTTCCCATAGTAAAGGCAGCCTCTGTTATCAGCAGCACCTTGTTATCAGTTGGAGAAGTCTTTAAAGCTTCTAATTAAGAATTCACCCGACTTCACCTAAATATCTGTAGTCAGGAAAGATATGGAAGCATAACTTCGCATGCACGGAGTTGTATTCTTCTTAAAGAGGAACTCAGCAAATATGCAACTGTATTCAAGAATGGGCAAGGCTAGGCAAAGAAAAGCAAGGAAAAGAAAGGAAAGGAAGAAGGAAGGAAGGAGGAAAACAACAAAAAAATGAAAACTAAAGTGGGAAGGGGGACTTTCTTCTAAAATGGACAACGTTTAATTTTATTCTACCATCATCCCTTCTCTGTGTATCTGTTACAGGTCCAATGTTGTTTTTGTTTTATCCCTGTACATTAACTGTGCCAAATCTCTTTGCAAAAAGTCTTGAACAACAAATGAGCCTCAATTTTGGTTGTGCTACAGTCAACAGCAAATTCATTTATATTAATGGCTAAGGATCATTGTGGCTTTGCTTGAAAAACATTAAATCAGTAGTGAGAAGGTGATTTTAATGTGTTAGGTTATGTTCTTAACTACTTAATTCAGTTTGAGTGTGGTGTGATTTTATTTTTCCACCACTGGTGTGAAACCTGGAATAACCCTTTTAAATCCCCTGTATAGTTAATCCAACAGGCTGCTGTATAGATATCAGAGTAAGGCTGGACAGTTGCAGTCATTTGAAGATGTCCTTTAAGGAAAATAATTATATTTAAAAGGCATAATACTTTCTGAAGACTTTTTTTTTCTCTGCTCAGTCTGATGGAGCCCTTTCAGCTCTGGACATTATTTGTATATGACAATATTAAATTGTTATTTTCTTTTAAATCTGTTTCAATTTCTGACCCCTTGCTGAAAGGCTGCAAGTTGTAACACTGGTATATCTGCTTTCCAGGGACAAATGCAAGTAACTAGGACTTTGGAACATTTTGAAAATATTTCTGAAAGCACATTTCATGTCCCTGCATAATGTTTCTCCTTCTTGAAGTGTATGTGCTATAGCTTGTTTTGAGACAGAAACCCCCAAACTGGTTGCTGAGCAATGCTATGGATCACAGGAATTTTTAACAATGACAGTTCTCTCTGACCTGCAGTAATGTTCCTATTGTGTTTAACAATAATAAAACCACCTATAATCCTTAACAATAGAAGAGTTATCATATATATACACAATCTTCAGAGTTCTTACAAGCAATCTGTGATTCACTAGTAACAACCACCACTGCTTTCCTTAAGGATGTTTTAGCATTTTCTCCAACAGCAACTCATCAGATCATTGGGACTGAACTTTACACCATTCCTGGTGTAACTTAACACATATTTTCTTGGTGTAAAAGCTTGACATGGGGAAAAAATATTGACTATATACATTTATTTCCATGTAAAGAGATTTGTGAGTGTTTAGAAGCTTTTATACACTTTCAAACATCAAAAGCCTGGTTTAAGGACTGAAATTAGTTGAATTACTGCTGACAGAATTTATTCCTCCTTAAAATATTTTATATTTGTTAAAAAGACATATGGCTAGAAAGAAAGCTACTGAGCACATGAAGGAATGTTGACTTAATATTCTTAAAATTAATTTGGTAATGCTTTGTACTCTCAATTGAAACAATACAATTCTGGAAGTTCAGGATGAACTTGATACGAGTAGTATGGCCTGATTTATGCAGAGCTGACCTTCATGCCTGGAGGACTTGGTTCATGCTCCAAATTCTACAGCTAGAAAGAAAAATTGTTTTGCTGGATGCTCATATCCCCTTTCTGAAAAGTCAAGATGCACTTGAAAGTGCAGTGAACAGCCCTAGTGCTTACTTCCAAGCAAGAAAAAGTGTGCTATGGTGAGAGAGAGGGTTGTGTGTTTAGCTTGTTAAAAAGAAGATAAATTTTTATCTTTTCAAACCAGCAGGTAAGAGATGAGTGTCTTAAAAGGGAGAAAATATGACGTACCAAAGGGCTATTGAACAAAACACAGAAGCATGTCAAGTGCTAGTGCCTGGAAGTTGGGATTTGGACACATGGAATATGAGACACCTCTCAGCAGCGAGGATGATTAATGTCTGGAACAAACCCCATGAGGTTCTTTATCCTCTGTCTCTTGCCATCTTCAGTTCAAGTCGTTATGAAAGATGGGACTTCACCAAGTGTAAGTCACTGAATTAATCTAAAGACCAGCTGAATTAAATTCTACAGTTTGCATTAAACAAGGCCAAACAAATCTGCTGCTGATTCTGCCTCATATAGATGAGTTTTTCTATGGCTCCCTCTGCACTGTGGCACTTGTGTCACAGTCCATGCCAGCAGCAGAGCATTTTATATTACATCTCCTTAGCAGATGATGTTTTTTTAGTCCACTGTAAATCAAAATTGAGGATGAGAAGGAGCTGTAATCTCACTACACTGCTTTCTCACAAGATGGTAATTCTGGTGTCAGGTTGGGGTCAGTAACTGCATGGAAATATAGCCCAGGCTGGGAGTTTCAAAACACCCTACTCAGGCTGAACTGCCCATGTCCTGGGATGACTATACTGCCCTAGCTGTCAAATGCTGCTACCAGTATAACCCTGGCAGCAAAGAGGCCTCCAAGACTGACCCCTTGACTCAGCATTGTGCTTGGTGAGCTTTGCCAAGCTCCAGGCTGTCACAACATCCTTGCTAGTGACACACAAATGGGCCAGTACAGCCCCATTGAAATACATGACAGCAATTACAACGTAGATGGGTCCAGAGCAGCTGATCTCCACTGTGCTCTGGGGCCAGGGCTGAGCAGGCAGGACCCCTGGCAGGGAAAACCCACCAGGTACCACACCCCAGCTTCAGAGCAGAGCCTCCAGACACTGGTGATTTGTCACACTAAGCAGTTTACACCCACCTGCTGTAACCATGTCAGGTGAAGCAATTTTGCAGAGACTTTCTGTTGGATTCCCACGTTTGGATCCATGTTATTGGAAGGCAAAGGACATATTTATCAAGCCGTGTGGACTAAATTCATAAATGAAGACTCAAAGGTGCCTTTGATGACTGAGAATTTATGGCATTGTGGAAAACAGGTCATTAATCTAGGTGCCTATTTCTGTGCATGTGTTTCTAACTTTAGTCAGAAAAAGAGAAAGCGGTGATCATCCCATGTTGAAATGTAGATGTGATCCAGGAGATCCTTCACCCAGAGACAGAGCTGTACTTCTCCATAATCTTTGTCTACAATGATCTTTGAATTCTTGGTTTATCTTTTGACTGCTGTGCAGGGCTGGATCTGAAAAAAAGTCCTTGGTATATATGCCTCGAAAACCGTACTTTGCTTATGTAGATCTACTCCAAACTGCTCATGGTTTTCTTTTTTTGTCTGGTAACATCTAAATGCACTTTTACAATGTGAAAACAATGTAAGAATATATTTTGCGCTTAGAAAAACTGCATATGGGAAAGTGTGTCTGGGAGGTGTTGACCCTGAAGGTGCTTACAAGGTATACTGTCTTTAGGATGCACTTAAGTGAATAGATCCCACTGGGCCTTGCTGGATAACATTAAGTAATGACACACATTTCTTAAATGACCTATGAGGGTCGTTAACAGGAAGGTATAGCTGCTATTGTGTCAGCCTGACTTTACTGCCAAGAGATGGCCTGCTTTTTCCATTCCCTGTTGTTGTACAAAATTGCACTCATGGGAGAGAGAGCCAAGGATACAAAATGCTAGTGATTATTGTACCAGGGTCTGGTAGTCACACTTTCTTTCCAGCAAGCTTTGATATTTATCACATGGTGATGCATCTTTCCCCTGCTGTCTTGAGCTGTGATAACTGCTGCACGTGTGCACAGGTAAATGGTCCCTGCCTCAAAGTAATATGCAAACCTCAGCACATACTGAAATATAGTAAGGAGTAAAGGAACATAATGACCAGATAGAAAGGGGAAAGATGTGGAAAACATTGTAAAAATGTGAGGTTTGTGGTTCACATAGCAAACAGAGGTCACAGCACACCAAGTGCATTATTCATAGACTATTATTTTATAAGCTTCATGACTGTAGTGAATTTAGAAAGGTCTGATGGAAGTAACAAGTATCTTTGTGATTGTGACTGTGTCTTTTCACAGTCAAGGAGTGGCATGGGATAAAAAAAAAAGAAAAAGTCACAACCTGGTCTTAAAAGTTGGTTGCAGAAGAGACACAGCTCCGTTATTTCAAAGTGCAATTATTGAGTATTCCTATGCTGGTAAATGCAGTGCTGAGCACAGACATCACAGCTAGCTGTCTAGGTGAGATAGAACAGAATTTCACGTGGACAAGTTCAGCTACCTGAAAAGGACACACTTTAAAATGTAGCCCAAGTATCTCTGTCATGTAAATACACTCCCTAATATGCCCCCCACAGCTATTCCCTTCTTTATCCAGTTGGGCAGGACGGAGCTGTGATATCCATCAATTGAAAAACAGGTCCTTCACTGAGTTTGATACATTTGGTTTAACACAGGTGGAGCAACTGACCTTTGTGTAAATGAGATGACCAATACAAAAATCAGGCTAAATCATTGGCTAAAGCAATGGAGAGCTTGGAGGTGAAGCCTACATCACAATGGAAAGATTGAAGCTTTGAAGAAACTGATGAGTGGCAGCATTATTCTCAAGGAAGGATTCATCTCACTTCTCTGTACCGACATAAAATTAGGGTTTAATCTGTCACAAGATAGGTGTCAGTTGCTCTCTCCATTACCCTCTTGGTCTAACTTTTAGACAATTTATGTTAGCTAATATAACCCACTGCAGATTTCTACAGAGGAGTTCCCTGATGCTTTCTGTTCCTTTTCATTCATACACACAAACTCCACTTCTATTCCATGCTTGTTCTGGACGAAGACTTCAAAAATCCAGAATCATTACCAAGGAAAACTTGCAGAGGAAAAGACTGACTTTTTTTTTGCTAAGCAGGCACTTTCATTTCACAGGTTTACATCAACGTTTTCACTTAGAAGCTTCCAGAAGTATTTGTTTTAGGGCTAGAGCTCTCCACATGCAGAACTTACGCATATTATGAGTTAAAATAGCAATTGCTGGACCAAATAATTGAATAGCCATTACATTCTTAGCTCACTGTATATTTCTAAGTGAGAATCCTTTTGGTACTTTTGGATTGGTTCTAAAAAAGTGAAAGAAAACCAAAAAAGCCAATAGCATGCTGACCCGGTTTCCTTCTAAATCAGACTTCAAGAAAAACTCCTCAGATGTGGCCAAATGACTTCTGCTACCATGTGAAATCTATGTACAAGTTATAGTCGTGTGTGTGAAGACAGATTAAAATTAATGCTCTTTAAATTTTCTATATAATGTATGCTTTGAGTGGCATTCTTTTTTCAGTCAAGTAATTACAGGGTGGAGAGTATGGTTGGCCAATGGCAGGAGGTTGACTACATGATCAAACACCCACTACATCTTGCTCAAAGAGCCCTGAAATGGTTACAGCCGGTTGTAATTAACAGCCTAATTTGGACTGCTGGTTAGAGAGCTACCCTCAGCTGAAAAGAAATTACTCACTTCTATGTAAGAATTTTTACCATTTTTACAAAAAATGCTGTATACCACAAAGCGATTATCTAAGTTTCTGGAGACAGGAGATATCACTTTATTTACATGATCCAGTTGACAATTTTTCATAGAGTGTGTTTTTTTCTTTCCTTTCTTATCGTCATCCAATTTCTCATCTTTCACAACACTGCAGCTTAGNCCCCACCTATCAGGAAGCTTTTTTCATACCTGCAGCAGCTCTGAACTTTAGCTGATTGCATTTTAAATTATATGGGATAAGGCCAGAGGAGATCATCTGATAATCTAATGTGTGTAGCAGCCTTTAAATTTCCCCTCAATACCTCTACATTGAGAAGAGTACTCCTTGGATAAAAAGTGTTTCCAAGAAAAGCATTTGGTATTCGTGTGAGGATGAATCCAGCAGATATTCTTGTATTAGGATGACATTTACAGCTAACCTCTAACTGGGATCTGACCCTCTTCCCATGTGCTTCTTATTTCCATGAGCTGTTCATCTGAGGACAAACATACATCTTGCTGAAGTCAACATGACTGTTCACATGCTACAAGACAGTCTACCTTGTTGAATGTGCATCACAGCACACTTCAGTGAAAATAGTGTGAAGGCTGTCCCTGCTCTGAACCTACAAACACAGGTATGCCTGAGTACCTTGCCTTGAAGCCAGATGCACAAGAGCTTCCAGCCTCTTTCTCTGCTGCTGAATGGTCCCCTGGACTATTTCAGCATCTGCATCCACTCGTTCATGCCCAACTATCTGTAAGTTAAAAGGTTAGTAAGGTCTGGCTGTGAAACAGAAAGCTTAAAGACAACTCCTGGGCACAGACTAGGAGTCAGCATGTGGCAGCAGGCAATTTGCATGCGGCCAGTGTTTTAGAGGTAAACCAATTTAAAACCATGGAGGGGGTCTTGCTAAGTCAATTGGCTGGATGGCCAGAGAAAGGTTCTTACACTGTCTATTTTATTAGTACAAATATAACTTGAGAGGTTTTGACCCAAAAAGTGTTCGCTAGTAAATTCCTTTGAAAGATCTTCTATGTAATAAAAATGAAGCATCTTCCTTAAGGGAAGTTTCTTGACAGTTTTTGTAATTCATCCACCTATAAACCAAAAAGTAAGATAATTTATTAAGATAGCTGCCATTTTATACAGTTTTGTGCTCCCCTCTCCCTAAAAATAGAGCGAGGATAATTGAACTGAAAAACCTAAAGATTTCCAAAACCCAATTACATAACTTTCCACACTTGCTCTGTTTTTCCCTCTTACTTGTACTTTAAAGAGGTCAAGGTTATTAAACATAAGCTCCTATAGTCATACACTAAAAAAAGCAGGATCTAAACATACATTAAAGATTTTTCATGCAGCATGAATTTGCCCACATAGCCTATATGTACTGTTTGTTTACCAATTAGGCTATGAAATTGATACTTTGATGTACGCAGTGTGTGCAATTCATGCAGGTGAGATAATGGTGCAATGAAAAACTTTGTTTCCCTCCCTGACTCATGTGTTTAGTGGTCAGAGCTGCAATCCTTATTCCAGCTAATTTATTTTCCTCAGTGGGCGTGTCATCTGTGTAGGGACTGCAGTTTGATGACCCAGGTTTGCAGTGTTAATGTTGCTCTAACATAAGGTTTTGCACTGCATTATGCAAAATTACAGCTCCGGTACTTCTGCTCTAAAAACACATTCACGCTTTGGAAGCCACGAGAAAGGTTACTTTAGTTATTTCAATTTTATCTATGAATTTATAACTTTCAATAGTGTGCTGACTTGCACAGTGTAGCACTATACATCAGATGCATGCTGCTTCAGAAAATTAATGCTGCATTCTGGCAACCATATGGGTGTCTGGCGAGTGGCCAGGAGACCAGCAGAGCACACTACCTTCACACAAACCTTCCCCATGCAAGAGAACTGTCTGTCTGAATTGCACCAGCCAAGGAGCAGAAATAAAGGGATCCTGTACATTGTTGTTGCTCATAACCATCATATTCCCCCAGGGACAGATGTATGCCACGGTGATTAATGAGAGAAGCTGCACAGACAGCAGACAGACCCTTGCAGCAGGTAACCACACGGGCACCACACTTCTTGATGTCTCAGGGAATGGGGAGGATTGTAAAGGCCTCCTTGTGCATCTGTGTTTCTTCTTTATGGGTCTTTCTTCCAGTTGGTAGTCTCACCTCTGACAAAACTCAGCTTGCAAGCTCTACAGGGAAGGGCATTTATCTTATTTGTTCTGCAAAATGCATATTTTACATTGAGTGCTGAACAATCAGAATAATGTCTTATGGTAGCTTAGTTATCTTTAGCACCTTAAAAAAGAAAAGAACACTGTTCAGTAAGGAAATAAATAAATAAAAAAATTATTATCACTAGCAAGCAAAGCAGTTTCTGTTTCCCATTCTTTTGCTTTGCTTATCCTATTATTTCTTATCAAGCATGTGATCATTTAAAGACTTAAATCTAACTCTTCCAGCAGGTTCAGTCAGATTTACAGGAATGCTGGCCTGAACTGGAAATTCTTCAAATAGGATTCTTTCTTCTCACTATGTAAAGGATAAAAATATCAGAAAGAATATAGAGGAAAATTTATTGGTTTCAAGTACCTTTATGCAATACCTTAAATGGAAAATGCCTTAATGGTAGTTCAAACACACAATCCTGTTTATAATGTGTTTTATGTGTATAATTCTTTCCATTGATAAATATATTTAATTTTTTAATTTTTTTTTACAACTGTTCACAGAAATCATGTCACTCTCCAGGCTTTACAGCAGCTGTTTTACTTCTCATTGCAATAGCCCTATGAAAAAAATAGCGATTGCAAGTGAAATAGCACACATTTTCCACTGTAAGCTACCTGGTACACTGTAATTTCATGCTTTAGTTCCCTGCACACTGGCATTTCCAAGGAAATCAGGGCTTATGCCGTATATCCCACAGTACAATCTCCATAAGCATACTGTCCTGCTGGTTCACTCAGACAGCTACATTTGTGTCTTCATTATGACTTTTCTTAAATCCTGATTCTGTAGGAAAGTTGCTGTCATTTGACTGTTGATGCCAACAACTTGTTCAGCAGGTACAATCGGGCCTGGTTTCTTTCAGTGCTGCTTCAACACTGTCCAGTCATGGCTGAGTTAATCAGCAGCATAGTTGCTGTTGGTATATGACCATCAGTAGCATTTCCATTGCTCCTGCCACACAGAAATACCTGATAGTGACTTGGGATTTCTGAGAGATGACATCTAAACATTATTAGCCTGCTCCAATTCTGCTCAATTTGAGAGATTTGTTTGTATCTAGGCTGGAGTCTAGCTATGGTTTAAAAATTCTGACTAGATGTGGTTCAATTAGAAATTAATAAATTCACAGCTGATTATATACACTATGTGGGTCCAGCACAGTGATAATTTTATTCCTAGTGCTCCTTGGCATTTGAAAACCCACGCATGCCAGCAATGCTAAATGAACTACTTTCAGTAGCCAGTTTTCCTAGAGCGAGATCATCTTTTCCCCAGCAAAAACAATTTTATCTATGTAGCTTTTAACAGCAAAATGGTGATCTATGCACACCCTGTACCTAAAAGTCTCCTTTCTAATCCTGAAGCAGTACAGCCACTGTTTCTCACCCTGTGAACTGAACAATCCCATTTCACCAATATCCAGACAGAGGCAAACATCCAAATCAACACACCACTTCGCAAATGTCGTCTGTGACAGAGCATGCAGCGATCTGCCTGGGTTGTGGACTATCACATCACAGATTTTACATGGTTTCTGACAGGCACTGTAGAACATCCAATGCTATCTGGTAGCACATGCTTTATAGATATGGGAAAAAAAATCAGCATATTTCCTACCCCTCCCTTTAATGTAAAAGAGTTATGTTTTTTCCTTTTCTCTACACTTTACTTCTAGTAGGAATATACCATAGGTTTAGTATGATGGTCTTACAAGAACTTCAGGTTTTGTGTCCCCCATCTCCAAGTCCTTCAAAGGCTCTCAGAAGACCTTTGAACGCCTCCCAAGGTCCAGGACCCAAAAAACAGGATCCCTTCTATCTTTGGAACTGTAAAGCCCAAACATGGCACAGTGACATATGTAGGGCAAAAGTGTAACTGACCGCCACCTGCAAAACCAGAACTGCTGGTAGTTATACAGGAGCAATGCTGCTGGGTAAAAACAGTAATTTAATTGCTTAATGTTGACTCTTAGGAGTCGCCTTCTTCAAAAAACTCAGCCAAATCAGAACTTCATCAGCAAAACTCACGCCTCTGAACTCCCTCAACAAAGAGGAACTCGAAATACTCTGCTAGGTACAATAAAAGGAAACAGTATTTCCCCTTTTTAACCACTTGAAGGAACCAAAAAAAGATACACACTTGGACAACCGAGTTCAAACACTATTGTTCAAGGACCAAGTTTTAGAGGATGCCCAATGCACAGTAAGTACGGCTGAAGTATGAGGATGCATTACTTCAGCGGGTTAACAAACAAAGCCAAACCCCCCGAGCTGGACTGGATTCCAGCGTCTACACAATGGGCGATGCCTCTTGCAGCAAGCCGACACGTTTCGTGAGAAACCACACAAAAAAATTACGCAGCCAAAATCCACTACAACGCATCTGATTGTCTGACTTTCAGGTTCATCTCGAACCGCGGAGATGAACGCTGGAATCCCGCCAATACATTCTTTTTAGACCATTCCTTTGGCGGGGCGCTCCCGCGGAGGTGACCGAAGGCGGCGGCGGAGCGGCGCTCCCGTGTCCGTGCCGGGGGCGCCCCGGCGGGCTGGGCCCGCGGGGAGGGGGCCGAGCGGCCGGGCCTGACCCGGAGCCGCCCCAGGCCGTGCC